>OZ023326.1:13897152-14072152 GCA_964007535.1 Brachyptera risi
GCAGCAGGCATGGCAACTTCCAATTTATTCACACTTCGAAGACAATCTTGATAGCTGAATGTTTTCACCTGTTTCTCGTCACCAACCTCTAAACTATCATGCCAATCTCCCTTGTTATCCTCTTGTTGTTGTTGTTGTTGTTCGATGTAATACAACTGTTCTTGTTGTTCACGATAACGTTGCACTTGTTCACTAATACTCGGCTGCACCATTCGCTGTTGTTGTTGTTGTTGTTTATGATTCTTATTTTTCAAATAAAACTCACCATGGCGTCGTTGAAACTTTTGCACTTGTAATAAATCAGGATGAAACTCTTGTTTTTGATATTCTTGATGATATTGTTGTCGTAGTCTTTGTTGTTTTTGTTGATATTGTCGATGACGTAATAGATCTTGTTGGTTTGGGTGTTCGTTTTCCGTGAGGTCGTCACAGTTTTCGATAAACGACTGGAACATGTGTGACGGGAACCTCCACGACACTGGAGGTAAACCAAGCGAAATGTTCGACTCGAACGCCGAAGACAGTGGGAGGTTTAGGGTAGAATCTAATGGGCTAGTATCAAGTGAAGCTTGTCGAGACATAACCAATACCTTCACTTTAGTTCTCCAAAGCGTAATACAAAATAAACGCAGTTCACACGATTGTTTGTGGTCTATATAAAAATAATATCTACCTTTGATCGTGTCCCGTTTTAAATGAAACTAGGTTATTAATTGTGTGCTGACCAGTGACCACCTCCTTCACCTTCCTTCGCCGTCTGTCTTCTGGGTCTATATGCCGATTGAACGTGTTCTCCCCATGATGGTTATTACCGGAGCAGGCGTGCGTATCCAACCGAGGCACGAACATGCGGACCGGAAAGTTACGTTATGTTGATGGGTTGAAGAAAATAGGCTAATAGAAGCAACAAATCGTAGTAATAACAGGATATAGTGCTTTCCACACTTTTCGCGTCGTGGTCTTCCTCTAGGTGGAATGTGCAAGAGCAGGTGTGTGTTGTCCTCGTCGGGTTGTCTTATAGTGGTTACACGGTGTATCAGACAACGGAAGTGGAAGACGCACGGAATCTGTATGAGGTCGATCTTCTTCCGGTTGGGTGTGATCTTGTAGCTAATAAACAAATTGCGTTTTAACTGTTATATGTGTGCATTGACAGATCGAATCGAGATAATTACTTTTGCTGTACTCAAGCACACATGGCTATAACTAATTCATATAGGTTTTTAAAAAAATCTTTGCTATTGGAATTTGATGTACATTATTTGTTTATATTCACCAAAAAAAATATGTTCTTCTAAATTCACGCATCACGATCATTGATCAATAATGAATGGAGAATAACCGTAAACATTAAACAGTTCGAATTATGCAGCGACCATAGATGTTTAAACGGTATCATTAAAAATAATATGTTCCAATTTCGTTATTTTTGTATACTTGAACCCTACAAACCCCCCACCCTAACCCCCCCCCCCCCAAAAAAAATTGTGCATTTCCTGTTGAAAATAAGTTTTTATTAAAATCGAATCGGGTTTGTAATGTGTTTATAAGTAACCGAACCGTAATGTATGCTAAAGACCGGATTGCACGAAACTACGTTTAGCCACTTTTAATTATACCGTTGAAAGCAGGATGAGAGCTACATCTAGTTTTTGGACGATCACAAGAAGATTGTCCATCTAATGTGCTAGATCACTTGTGTCCACGAAAAAAGAAGGCTCCGATCGACCGTCCCCACTCTACACCATGCAGTACGTACAGCGCATGGGTGGTTCGCTGGATAGTATCCTAGGGCAGGCCTATATCCGGAGAGTTCCGATGTTTTATCTGAACATTTTGTGGATTTGTTTTGAAACACAATCATAATTGACCACAACGATTCCTATGAGCTTCTTTTCAGTATAACGAATGACAAACAATAGTTGCCATAGCAGTACTGCGAATTGTGGGCTACCAAACATTATGACTGGTCAATTCGAACTGTTGGTCATTGTCTGTCAATTTCAACAATGAGTGACGTCACTTGACAGAAGCCTATATGTTTCGTATTTTACGAGCAGATTTGTGTGATTTTCGAATCTTTAATTTTAAATTCCAATGTGATATGTAAAAACACAGTTTATTAAAATTTGATAATTTTATCAAAGTAACCGTACAAGAAGTTGCGAGGCGGTTTTTGTGTTTGTCCTAATGATTTTCCTGTCACACGCACACATCGTCATCTAAAAATCAATAAGAGTAATAAAGTGAAGTGTAAGTAATTGAAAAGTAATTGAAGTGTAGCTATACCACCTGGTCCATAGGCCTATACACTTCCACGAAAGATGAAGGTTGTCTATACCAACTGAGTAAATCTAAATATCAACAAATTGCATTTGTTTAGCTGTGGTATTTGTAGGTTTTTTGATTTATCAGGACGAAGTTCATGATAAGATACGGAACTGCATCTTTCAAAATGGTAAAGTTTTTAAAGTTTCAGCGAGATATTTTTTTTTTTTTTAAATAACATCGAACTTTGATACAAAATCATTGTTCCCCAATTAAGGCTATGCATGAAAGATAGGATCGTTTGGACGGGGCACCACAAGGGCGATCTTACCACACCATTTTCATCATTTAAAACTAATGAACTTCAACACCAGGACTGCGTTGTCTATGTAATTATTACTCAAGCCTATACATTTAATCGGTTGGTAGACGAGATTCTTCTTTCTTGATATACGAGTACACTTGTAATGAAGAGATATGTTTATTCTTGTTTCATATTGAATATGTGTTTTGAAGTGGGTTCTATACTTGCATGTTGCATATCATAAACTGGATATAGCGGTTCTCATGACAGGGTTAATTAGAATTGCAAATATTTGCAACCATTACTCGATTATACTTCACTTTACAATAATTCCAATTAGGCCTATCTTTGGGAAAACAGTAAAGATTACAGCCTTGTGACGTCAGAACTATTGATGATAAATCATGTGTGATCATTGTACGTTATAATTTGAGGTCTCAACGTGATCTTTTAGAAAACTGCCCAGGAAGCAAATTACCGTTCTTAGATGTATCGTATTGAGTTAATTCTGATTATTGTTTATTTAAAGACCCCACCAACAGCTAGGTTATATGGGGGTACGAATGAGCAGGTGATTATGAAACTATGAAGTTCCATCGTTTAAAAGTAATTCAAAATAAATGTACATTGAGAAATTTCAAGTTGAACCTTATTGAAGAATTATAATCACGAAAACGAAATTGCACCAGAAATATACAATCAATTATTTTCGCTGAAGTCATAGCACTTGGAAGAAATATCAAGTTGCTAGTTATACATCATTTTGGGGAATAATCATCTATTTTTTACGTTTTTTAAAAATATTTTTATCCATTTTTGGGGGAGGAGGGTGGTAAGATCCACTTTGCGGTGCCCCGTTCAAGCGATCCTATCTTTCATCCATTGCCTTGATTGGGGAACAATGATTTTGCATCAAGTTTCGATGTTATTAAAAAAAAATGATTTTTTTTTTTACTCAAAATGCGTTAAATTTAGAAAATGTACATGTGTAGCTCCTACCCATGTTTATATCCCCACATAATGTTATATGGTACCTTATGAATTGTTCTTCAATAAGTCAGATTTATGTATTGACTTACAATGGCGTTATTTTTAGAATGAAAAACATGAAAGATGAAAGTTGCATTCTCGGTAATGACGAAATTTAAAAATTCCAAATTCGTATATCTGAAAACTTGGGCCAGCTATAACCGGCGATTTGTTTTGAAATCATAATACAGCACATCAAAACGGATAGACTAGAAAAGATTCGTACCATTCTGTTATTTATACAATTTAATTAGATAGTTAAATTAATACCATGGAATAAGTTATTTCTATACTTATATCATTTTTTCCAGACCTATATTCTGAAATAGACGATGACAAACCATCATGTTTTGACTAATTTAACAAAACGTAATTTCTCATGTCTGATTATAATCATCTAGCTTTAATCTATACTCTTAAACAAGCAGTAGGTCATACAATTTCTTAAATCACTTTGATTAAAATTAAATTAATCATCTTGTAATAATCTTGAGTATATTAACCCACAGTATTATTCGTGTATACACGCGACTGGGATCACGGTGGTACCAGGAGCTTTGGACTTGTCGAAATGGAGGGCAAGTCCGCGCATGGGAAACTATTTAGGGAGTTGAACTGTACACGGCTCAAAGGATATCAGTAGTAAACACCATCACGCTGGTATTTATCAGAGAATAATGCGAGCTTTGTTGGTGAATTCGGTCGAGTAATTTATCTTGAATCTAACCGGATATATGTGGTTACGAAAAAGCTAAAATTAGTTCAGGAAGAAATTAAAGTAATCCGTTTAAAGCTGATGTTAAAATGTATTTTGGTTGATGATAGAAGTGCGTGTTATTTTATTTTTAAATCGTATTGATACACAAACATCAATTTATTGATATTAATCGGTGAAGTGGTAAAATAAGGGTTATAACTAATAATAATGAACGAATGATTATGGAAAATGTGATAATCTTGAATAGTTGACGTGAATATATAAGAAAAGATACCATTATTTTTGTATTTCATCAATACAAATTTCAAATCCAATCAAATTGCACAATTCTAGATATTCTGTGTAGGCCTATGTTGTCTATATAGAGTTTTCCATTTTTACTACTCCAACTCGAAGTCAGAAGTCAAAAAATATATTTTACCCAATATAATAATAGACCTATAATAATGTATACAAAGTATTTTAGTGCCGTATTGAGAGTAATTTACTTCATCTTAATGAAATCTCCATCAAAAAATCGACATGCAACAACGCTCTAGCTGTTAAAAAGAGCAAGCAGCAACCCATTGGCGGAGAAAACTATGGATCCATCGAGTCTGCAATGGACATGGCAGTGGCAATCATTCCGATGCTCTCGGCCGAAATTTCTCGTGTTGGTATGTTAATGACATAGTATATACTTTCATCCACGAAAGAACGTCACCGGCACATGTAGCTGAGTGGGTAAAACATTTGCTCCATGTGACCCGGGAGGCAGTGAGCATGTCGGACCCGGTTCGATCCCTGCCACCGTCCATCTATGCAGGAGTTTTTCGTGGTTTCCCTCTGTAGTCTAGGCTAATGCCGGGATGATTCCTACAATATAGGCGACGACCGCTTCTTTCCCACTATCCATCCCGATACCCAAGAAAACCCTCATCTCATCATCGCATCATCTCATCAATCATTCATTCGACGCCAGATCTTAGTTACATCGTATACCAACATAACAAGGCCTCATCACAGATATTTTGCGCTTCTAGGCCCGGAAATTTGTTATGCCCCCTCCCCCCCCCCCCTCATCAAGTAGGTAATTCATTCATACCTAGGACTTAATGCGGCCCTGTGTGCACATGTGGCATTTTTGGAGTATTGACATTTTTCATGATAAGGTTCACGATAACAGGCGCGGCTGCGTCTATATTAAAATATTAAATCCTTGAAGTTTCAATTAAATAAGTTTTTACAACTTTGTAGTTGATAGACGTACATTCAGAATATGTTAATGACATACAAAACAAAATTAATGTAGACTTATAGGTACATGTATCACGTACAATACTAAGATGGAAAAGACAATTATTTTATCAATTCAGATAATTCTTTTCATCAAAATCGAAACATATTACAAAATCATTCTTCCCTAATTCACGCTATGGATGAAAGATCCATAGGATTGTTTGGACGGGGCACCACAAGGGCGATCTTACGACCCCATTTTATTTATTTTGAATACAAAACATTGAACACTGACACCAGAAATGGGTTTCTGTGACCATACTTTATCACCGGAGATAACAGTCTTCATGTCTTTCAGTACAGATAATAAGTTTGACCGTACTGTTATTTATCGTGGTCATTAGCATATCCCCCACAGTTTCATTGTTGACAGCGTTATAGCGGAAATAGTTTCTAGATAACTGACGTTTGGATAGAAGTCAATATATATGTAATAATAGTAGGACTAGGAGTATTGACATAAAAATAACAGAATATTTTGTTCTCTGATACGACCCTATTTCTGTATATGATTCAAAGTATAGGCTTCCATATCATGAACATTTAAATTACAGGTTATCGTAAATACAAAAATATTATTATATACTCTGAACACTGGCGTACACGTATAACTTGTGTAAATCAATGTCATCCCTTTTTTTCTGTTCACAAACGGGCACATAACGCTATAATTTTACAGCATTGCTGAGATCTGCATTGAAAAAGTATTTGAACTTGAGGTTCTCTCTGAATATGCAACCTGAAAAATACACTGAAGAATGAAATACACTTGGGAATAGTAACAATATATATAATATTCGAAATGAAGATACACCATGTATGTTTTTTAGATTCAGTATTAATCTATCGAATGATATTCACGAGCATTCTCGATATATGGCAGCCAAAAAATCTGGAAAAAATAATAATAAGCATTTCAAATATGTTAATCATTCAAACCCTGTTGATTCGATTATAACACTTGCTTCCGATTCTCAGAACTCAGAGAAGAACAATAAAATTAGGCAGGTGACTTATCAGGCAATTCAATGCAATACCGAGTCATGTTCATGTTTAAAAAAGGGTCTTAAGAATGAATTAATGTTAAGATTTAGAGGCGCGTCAACGACGAGGCTATTTTGCGCCTGATAATTTGCACTATAATAATTTCTTGTGTAAAGAGTTTTCATTGAAAATTAAAGAAAGGAACGGTCATCATACAAAATGATGAAGATAATCCATAAATGTTGTTATTGATGAATAGTCATATTGGGTATATGTATGATATATATTGAATATATATATATATATATATATATATATATATATATATATATATATATATATATATATATATATATGTAATTGTACTTATGATCAAACTGATAATTTTTAATTGAACTAATATAACATATATATATATATATATATATATATATATATATATATATATATATATATATATATATATATATATATATATATAAATATATATGTATATATATATATATTATATATATTTATAATCAAACTTCTTGGATACGATCCAATATCGATATATTTAAGATGTTATAGCCACGTCATAAAAGATAGCTTCGACCGGTATCTTATATGACATGACTGTATAACATCCCATATATATATATATATATATATATATATATATATATATATATATATATATATATATATATATATATATGTATATATATATATATATATATATATATATATATATATATATAATCTATATATATATATATATATAAGATATATATATATATATATATATATATATATTTATATATATATATATCATACATATATATATATATATATATATATATATATATATATATATATATATATATATATATATATATATTTATATATATATATATATATATATATATATATATATATATATATATATATTATATATATATATATATATATATATATATATATATATATATATATATATGTGTGTGTGTGCATATTTATATATCTGTGTCTTGAATTAAGTGGCGTCGATTTCTCTCACGCGAATAGCAGACTGAAGCTTTTATTATTAGAAATATGAAATCGATAAATTCTACAAAGAGAAAATTATACTCACCTTGTGAATTATTCTTCTTCGTTTGCTTATGTCACGGGCTGAGTTCAAGAACTTTCATATAGCCACACAAAATGAATATAATATCATATGAGTGTAATTCTCAGGCTCAGCTATAGGTAGACATGAGTCTGTGTCACCTAGCAATGTGAATAATTGATTGGATGAGTGATAGCAAAGACTTCCATTCGGTCTGAATAGGGTCCTTCTTTGTTTGTTTGTTTGTTTGTTTGTTTGGTTGGTTTTTGTGTGAGTGTGCGCACTCCACAGGGCGCAAGCCAAATTGATTCACATGCAATCCTTACATTTCATTTCATTTCATTTTCATTTTTTATTATATAATGAATTTCACGAATACATGGATACATAAATATCATTATAATAACATTTTGTTGAGCATAGTAAGATACATAAATATATATAACACATTGGTCTGAGTCATTAATCGATTAGTGTATAATAATGATGACTAGAGTTAAATGTTTGAAAATGTAATAATGAAATGATCTAATAACTTATAATCATTGAAAAACAGAACCCACATAAGCCGAAGCCTGTGTGTGGGATAGGAGGAAAGATACATTTGAATAAAATATATACCATTAGAGGGTAAATACATAGGCCTAGTCATTTACATAGCATTTGCATCACTCATCTGCGCCAACTTCAGATTGCACAGTATTTGGTTCCAATCGGTCAGGAGATTTTGAGATATTGATGATTGATTTTGTTAAAATGGTAATAAGCAGAAAAAATGTGAAAAATATGATTTCATGCGAATTTTTTGAAAAATTTCAAGATTTTCAAATACAGTATAGAAGCGCAACAAATATCTAGCTGGCAGTGAACCATGAAGTTCAGTTGATCATGAGCTCGGTGACTATGGTGAGCATCAGAAAATAAGTAATGGCTAATTTTCAGTAATAAATGAACAAAGTTGGTATCTATAATATTTTGTTTTGCGAGTTGCGGTTGCTATTAATAACAGACATGTATGACAATTTTGTTGAAAATCGTGGAAACGGTTTCAAAATCAAAGTGTGTATATTTCTATTGCATTTCATATCGATATCTCGCTCAACTAACACAAGTAAGCAACGCGTACGCCGCGTATTTCTAGTACTATAGATAAACTACATAATACAATGATAACAACGGCTTTGAGTCAAGTTTTCTATGTTAATAAAGTAATAAAAAAGATAAACTATACCACAATTGGGCACATTTTATATCATTAGGTTTTTTCTATTTTCGCACTCCATAGGCCTAATGATTAAATTAAATCTTTCAATTGTAACTATAGAAGCTCATATATAATAAAGTTTAGTTAAGTTTCATCAGTAACCACATCCCAAAAATGAAAAAAATCAATAAAGTTACTTTTATCCTAGTTTCAACTTTCAATACAAATAATTCTTCATCGATGTGCAAAGTAAGTTTTGTTGGTATGCAGATCGAGCTGACCTTTCTAGGTGAGCATGCGCACATATCGATTATCTTCCGTGTAAATACCATCAGTTATGGGCACCTATGGGTGACCACCAGTTAGCGCAGCGAACCCACAATCATTCGGTGTCTTCAACACGACTCGACTGGCGGCCGAATGCCGAAACAAAATGATAGGTTGTAACAAACTCATTAGATATGTGTATCCATTTTTAAGTTTATCAGAAAAACTACTGACACTGAAACCGTTGTGATTTTCGTGATTATACCGAACTGGGTTGTATAATAGTAATGAGATAATAATTATGGACGATTTTTTAAAAGTATAATTTAAATAATGAAATAATAAGTAAATCTCGGTAATCGAATTGTAATGTATATCAATTGGAACATAAGACGTCTACACAGTGTAATAATATTCATAATCTCAAAGTGAAACTGTATATACTTAAAAGAAAGCGATAGGATATGCTTTTTTTAACCTATATAAACTTGTACAATTAGCTCAGGTTTAATTGCGTCAAATAGTTTTGTTGAACTATAAGAAGATAGTGTAACAGTTTGATCGAGTTTTTTTTCCATTATCGCGATGAGCGTATTATTATTTGCAACATAATTGGATTAACACATATGTCTTGGGTATGGGAAAGGTTCAGAAACACCTTCCGATCTCCAGTAGAGGACGACGTTGAAGAAATCGTCATCGAGACCACAAGTAGAGTACGTTCAGAATTCACTATATATTTATGATAGTCTGGTTTTTATTTCAATTATTTTTCAGTTATTTACTGTTGAAAATATCTATATTTGAAGAATCTTTACGGTTCAATGTTCAATGATCATCAATTATTTTTATATTATTTATCTATAAACAATTCTATTTATATCCGTAATTAGAGAAAAATAATAAAATTATGTGATGATAGTAATTATTTTAATCGACTATTGATTCTGAACTTATGATAGTTTTGTGATGTTGATTATATAATAGTGATTATTTATTATTAAGTATTAAAACAAAACAATCAGAGAGGTCCCGCTCTAAACGGTCTCACTAATTCATCATTAGCCTTAATTGGGAAACAATTAGTGTAAATCAAGACTTCGATGGCTATGAGAAAAAATATTATTCAGTTATTTGATTTCATCTCATTTTAAATTCCTACTGCCTATTTCCTAGCTGTGAATTTACCCTGAAAAGTGAGTAAAAACTGAAACGTTGGTCATCTTGGGTCCGTTTGTACGACCTGATGATATAATTATAGTGTGATTTATATATTTCAAATCAAATTTCAATATCATGTCATTCTATACATAATAAATTAATGTACAGTTTTCATTTTTACATTGTTCATCACACATGGATACATAATTTACAATACACATACATATATGATAAATAGATTGGGTTAAATGAATATGAATATTATAAATTAAAAACATGAATATTAATTGGAAGTTCAGAATGGAAAAGTATAGAATAGGCATTTTTAATTCAGATCATCTTATAAGATCTGTGTGTGTGTGTGCTCCCTGTTATAAAACTAGGAAAACGCTATATACGCGTTGTTAGACGAGCGGAAAGTAATAGTATGTCGACTTCATTGCCAAACTTTTGCCTAAATTCGCCAATTGGATAACATTTTAGTTATAAATGGGTGAAAACTGCTTCGAGTGGTACCAATTAAGCACATTTCATGTTTTTTCTTCAAAATGGCTCACCCGATCAAGCTGAGAATTTCCAGAAATGTGTATCAAGATGTTATTCAACTTCACACAAAATTTCAATTTTTTTGAAAATAATTTGTTTTAATTTTTTTTCCGCCGTGTTATTCTAATGGGTATTTTTGAAATTTCTAAAATTCATAAAAATAAAAGTTACCACCCGATAATGCCACAAAACTATACAGATCTAAGCTAGATAAGGAACCATGATGAAAAAAAGTTTGAAGTTGATAGCTATAGCCGTTTGACCTGTGGAGAACCGACAAAAAAACATTAAAAAAAACATAAAAACGAACACCAATTTTTTTCAGTATGTCAAATTGAATCCTCGCTAAAGCTCGTCTAATAATCAAAGATGAGAGGTGAAAAAACAGTTCAAATCAATATATTTATGGTTGGGTATATTTAACAATGCAAACAATTGTGTTCATTCAAAACACGATTTAGAAGCCCACCAGTTCGATGCACTTTTTTCTGCTAGAAACAATATTCTGGAAATAAAATTAACAATATTACATGATTTTTTATTTATTGTTTCTAATTACAGGCAAAAATAGGATTGCTTTTAGATTAACTAGGAAAACGCAGGATATGCGTTGTGAGATGAGCTTAAGAAGTATGGAAATCTAGAATGAAAAATATTCTGTCAGCTCAATCTACATTTACGGAACTTGGATTACTTCAAACGTTCAAAAACCTTTCCTGCAACTTGTTATATTTATAGTGTTGCAACATTTCACACATGCACTTTGCAAAATCAATTGATCCAAATCTTCAATTGCGTTTTCTTTGATATTTCCAATTCGATTGTCGTGAAAATCTCTGAAAATATGCATGATGATTTTTTCCATAACTTATTCAGTGAAAATTTTGAAGCTTTTGAAAATATTTTTCGAGTATTTTCCATCCGGGTAAGGCCCATTCTTACGGGGATTTTCCAATCTTTCTAATTTTTGGGGAAAAATCGTTCAAACTATTTTTCCAAACAATCCTAACCTATTATGGTATGCTATCAATATGTAAAAACAGTTTCGAGTCGATAAGATTTTTCCCTGACCTGTATGCCGCGCACAAAATTACAAAAAAATCCCCAAAAATTACAAAAAACCATGTAGGTTTTTCCTATAGGGTATTCTCAACTGACGTCACCCATTGTTGAAAGAGAGAGACAACAATGTGCACCAGTTGGAATTGACCTATCAGAATGTTTGGTAGTCCACCAGTTCGCTGTATTGCTATGACAACTATTGTTTGTCGTTTGTTTCGTGCGAACACCCTATATAGATTTTTTTTCACAAAAAAATCCAGCTGGCTTACTATATAATATATCAAGTTCTGAAAGTTCTAAAATATAGGAAAGAAGTTTTGAGATAAATGCAGTCAAGTAACTGGAGTTAATATATCTTGAAATATTTCATAAAAATAGCCAATATGATAATATTAACTATATGACATAATATGCAACTGCGGCGTCAAACACCCATGTACGTGCTAAACCTGATGCACACTCTTCCCAGAGCTATGAGCTATGAATGTGAATTGTTCACATTCTTTCATTTTCCACGGTAATTATAGTTCACATTATATTGTGAGTAAAATTATATTTAGGATTAGAGTAAGAATTTATATTGGAATACTTCTTGATGGAATAGTGTACTGAAATTCCTATTTGTGCAAATGTGTACTTCAATATGAACGAAGAATTAAATACTCCACGGAAAAATCAGGTGAACACATATTTTTACCGTTCGATTTCTAGGCATGAAAAGCTATCACGGTATCTTTTTATTTTGAATAACATCGAAAATTGATAATATATATATATATAAATATATATATATATATATATATATATATATATATATATATATATATATATATATATATATATGAATATATATATATATATATATATATATATGTATATATATAAATAAATATATATATATATATATATATATATATATATAAATATATATATATATATATATATTATTATATATTATATATATAATATATATGTATATATATATATATATATATATATATATATATATATATATATAAATATATATATATATATATATATATAAATATATATATATATATATATATTATTATATATTATATATATAATATATTATTATATATATAATATATATGTATATATATATATATATATATATATATATATATATATTGAAAATTGATTGGAACAAAATCATTTTTCCCCTATTAGAACAATAAATTATGAACAATATTAGAACTAACTAACTGATCAAAGTATCTACCGGTGACTAAAACTAAACGGCTTGACGCGTGGAAAACTTGGAACATGCCGTATTTGACGTCTACTAGCGCCAGTGTGTACACTGTCTGTACCTCATGAGCTCCTGATACCGCAGTGTGTGAACATGCTGACATCGCGGGGTGACTTTGATCGACCAAAACGAGGACCCATCATATATATCACTTCTTCGACTGACTTGCTCTCTCTCCTCCGTACAAAACCGGTCGTAATTTAAATGAGTAAACCAAATTTTATATAGAAATATTATGTATGTATTCATATATATATATATATATATATATATATCTTCATATACAATCAATGTTAATAAGACGAATGGTCGAGTGGCTGCATGTATATATATATATATATATATATATATAAATATATATATATATATATATATATATATATATATATATATATATATATATATATATATATATATATATATATCTTGATATACAATCAATGTTAATAAGACGAATGGTCGAGTGGCTGCATGTATATATATATATATATATATATATATATATATATATATATATATATATATATATATATATATATATATATATATATATGTATTAAGATATTTTCATAATATTATAAAAATTATATATTGATTCGCAATATAGACGGTGCTGAAGCAATTTGTAGCGTAGTAATTTGTGGTTTCAAAACCACATCTTTCTTTCAGAATTACATACCATAAATTATAATAAATTATATAATTATAATATTTTCATTGCTCAAATAGGGTCTATACATTTATCATAGTATGTCATTACATGATAATGAATAATCTCTTCCAATCAGCATATATAGGTTACATGAACAACATCTCACAGTGTCTAGTTTCTTACCAGTATATAAATAGATCGCACGTAATTTTTATCGCTCAACCTTATAGTGGCATGAATGTAACCTCTCATCCTCGCTGGTATAATTTAACATAATAATACTGGGCCATCGTGCGATAAGTGTTCTATTATTATCTTCATTCAAAATTTCTAATACGCACATTTGAATAAAAATTATTCACAACATTCCGTATAAAATTACGGAATTACTCCTTACCGACGAAATTTCTAAACGTTCCTTTGCTGAATAACATATTATAACATTATAACATTATAACATATATATTCATTATATTCATTATATATATGTTCATTATAACATATTATTTGTCTTGCACTTTGTGTAAAAATTTGTTCTAATTATCATTATTTTATTGTGCATGCATGAATAACTTGGTATATTAGAAAATTAATTTCACTCTTCAAAATAAATTTGACAAAATATTCAATACTCCCCTTCAGGCTTTAGGCCTATATATTACCTACCATTCATTTGAATATAGATTGGTATTGAAAATTAAAATACAAAGCTGTAGAAAAGACTGACAAATGCAGTGATACATGTATTAAATTTTCAGATAATCCATTGCTTATGTCAAAACAAAACTGAAATATCCCTACACAACTCCATTTCCCTCGTCAATGTCTGAAATTAGTACCTCTTCCGACCACTGCAGTTGCGGATACACGCTGGCTGATAGCCAATCACAATTCACAATCCAACACGCTTATCGCGCTTTCTAGTGGTCGGAATAATCCCTACAGGTGAATAAAAATGAAGAGAATGGAAGAAAATGAAGAGAATAATGAAGAAGGAGGTCGTTCAAGACTTCGAAGCGGTCTTGTCACCAATTAAATCATTATCTCCGGAATTTTTCAAATTGAGAACAATGTTGCTGTATGACACCATACTTTTTGTCACAGATAGAAGTCGTTCAGTTTCCAAACGCGGGAAAAACCACGTCGCAGACCCACGGTGGATAAAAAAAAGTGTTTGTGAGTCTTGAATGAAACGTTTTCTACTTTTTCTCACATCTTCTTCTCTAAGCTCATCATTTCTTGAAATGTTTTAATTGCTTGAATATTTATTGGTCCTTAACTAGAAACTTCCATGATTCATAGCTCTCGTGAAGTTGATAGCATCCTGATGGGAAGATGCTCATGTATTTTATAGTTGTCCATAGTGATTTTCAGACTTTTGGGACACAAGTATATAACGAAAATCCTAAAGAATACAAATTTATCCTAAAGAATAAATAAATAGAAAAGATTTATGTGCTCACATAAATCGATTCCAAAATACCATTTATTAAAACGAAAAATCGAAACCACATCTCAAAGACTCTCTATGATCAAAAATTTCAAATAAGCTGTATTTCAGCCTTCCTTCTGCATGGCTAGCCATAGAAGTCAAAATCTTGTATCGTGAATATTGCACCACATAACTTCATAACTTTCTCTTTATATTCACTTGTAATATGTTGATATAAGATCAAGTTGACACCACCGAAAATAAAATTGGTTCCCTTTTATTAACTTTCAAAATAATATTCATATGCGGACAGATACGATTCAGAAACTTTTTCTACAATTTTAAATTCTAATTCTGAAAATTCTCCAATTCTAAAATTAATCATTTGAACTCTTGAATTAACTCGTGCTTACATATTTTCACATTTGATTTCACTTGAGATAACAACGTCATATTCCTAATCCTTAAACCATTGCATTGACGCGAGCCACACTGCAATCATTACGTCAGTTTGATAGAATAATATATATATATTTTGCGTGAAGGAAGTTCTTATGTATAATGCAAAGATTAGATAAGGAAGTTGATAGCAGATGCTTTCAAACAAATGTTTTACGTTTGTTATATGTTAATGTTTTATGTTATACTTTTTTTACGAAGTATATGGAGAGCTAGGTGTCCTGATTGTCGTCGAAATGGAACTGTGAAGAGATTGGACATAATTACAATTATGCAATATAGGGGAGAATTGACCATTGTAGATCGTCCGCCCTCGTGATGTCACAACATATAAAAACCAATCAAGTGGACAGTGAAGCAGGGGAAAATAGGGAAATAACCAATCGAGGTATCTAAAATTTCCCCTGCTTCGTATAAGTCACGCCCATCTACATTGGTAAATTACTTATTGGGCCTATAGATCCAATTATGAGAAAACGAGCAGAAAAGGAGTACATGCACGCATACATACCATATTTACGTATTCTCGAAATTTCGAGAAGGTAGAATATCAGGACAACGATGTAATCGGACTTTCTCTCAAAGAAGCATGCTCAGCTCATAGGCTCTTCTATTATTCATCACAACTTTTTTTTTATCGGAATTTTGTCGTCAATTTAAGATAACAATCAACAAGATAACTTCGTCACTGCACTTTTGAGAGATTGGTCGAATAGCCTTCACAATCATATACGTACGATAATTTATTTGTTTTTATCAACAACGAAATCTTGATCTACAATCAATGTTAATAAGACGAATGGTCGAGTGGCTGTACACTGAACCGTCGTTCAGGAGACCGGGGTTCGATTCCCGCCATGGTTGACCATCCTGACAGGGGTTTTCCGTGGTTTTCCTCTGTCGTTCAGGTCAATACTGGGATGGTTTCTTGATAATAGGTCACAACCGGCCATTTCCTTCTCACCCCAAAAAACACCTGATAAAATGACCTTTCATCTCATCATTCCATCATCTCATAGGCATTCAACGACGCCAATAGATCTTGATCATTAGTACAGTGCATCGTTAAATCTAATATAAATAAATACAATTATTGTTTCCCGATTGAGGTCAAGGATGAGTTAGTATAAAAAGACAGTTTCGAAGCGGCAACTCACTGTAGTTTCAAGATATCGTGGTGGACTTGTCATCAACGTATGATAATAGAACGCATTTTAACATCGTTTACTTAAAATCAATAATTTAAAATTCGAACTCATCTTCAATTCTTGGAATTGTATCAATTTTCTTCAAAATTTCCTTTCAAAAACACTTTTAAAATCATTGTAGGCCTAATGTTTACCAAGTATGCTTATATATGTATGATATATATATATATATATATATATATATATATATATATATATATATATATATATATATATATATATATATATATATATATATATGATATACCAAGTATGATATAGTTTCCTTGTATGGTCACTCATGTATATATAGAGTCTATTGCCAAATGAAATGGATTTCTCTTTTGTAAAGTATCTATTTAATATATGTTTCAACTTTGCAAGAGTTTATAGTTCACGCAACAATATAACTTCAGCGTTGAATTATTCACAAAGTAATGCATATTTGACTAGATTCTAGTTGAACAACCCAACACTGTCCGATTCTACATTGAAATATTAAGCAAGGTGCTTCCATTAGGTGCCTCAGTTGGTTGTCGACCATCAAGGCAACACAATTCAGTTAAATGTGTACATGAAGTTATTTTCTACCTTAACATTATTGCTTAACTTTAATTAAAACCGTGCGGAAATAAACAATGACAAAGTAATTGAAAATAATTCGCTCTTCTTAAAAACAATAGTACATTTCGAACAATTATAATACATCATCTATGCCAATGCTGGGTATAATAAGTGCATGGACAATATTAAGTGACAAGTCATGTAAACTCTACAAAACTCGAATTAACTTCAATGTGTGTGGACAGTGTGAATATTAAAATCAAAAGTAAACCTAATTACGTAAGGAGAACATGATTTATTCAACCAATTCAACATCAATGAGTGATAATAATGCACGTAGAACAATTGAAGCTGAATCGATCGATAATTATTCCTATTTAAAAAAAATTGAATGATGGGATGAGTTTCATATTATTCATATGTATATATTTATAAATATTTATTTATATTATTTATTTATATTTTATTATTTTTATGTTTTATTTTTATATCATTTGAGTTTTAAATTGAATGATAGGATGAGTTTTATATTATTTATAACAAATTCGAAAATGGTTTGGGGGAGTCTTTATTTAATTATAATTAGTTTTTTTCAATCAACCGGGTGAAACCTGGATCTCAAACATTTCAGGTTATAATATAAACCATATGCTTTCTTATAAGGTTAAAATTTACGTATCTGTTATCGTTCGTAATTTATTGAACGAGCGAAGCGAAAACTCGATTTTACCGTGCTTGAGAAGACCTTTTTTTTGGCACTCCACGGAAAGATTTTTTGATGAAACTTAGCAATATCATCATCTAACTCAATACTGTATATAGTTTTGAGATACAACCGGTCGAACCACTTCCGGATAAAATAATTTCGAAATTTTGAAAGCCCTACGAGAATAACCAAGACGGAAAAGATGTAGAAATGTTTACTCCGAATGAATTCAAATTTTGAAGGGAATTTAAGCACAAGATTGACAGACATTATTCCAAAGTCTTAAATTAATCGCACTAGTTGTTATAAAGATGAAAATGTATATATTTTTTATTTTCAATTCAATTAAAGCCATTAAGTGAACAATTAACACATGATCAACGGGCAGAACTAATCAGATCGTCAAAAGATTTGAATTATCAATAGGTGAATTGAGTAGGTAGTGAGTTGTTAGTTTCAAAATCAAGATGTGTAATCGGCCTATCTATATACAGCTAGCTTTCAATTACATTTCATATCAAATCTCACTCATCCTATAACGCATGGATTGCGTTTTCCTAGTAGGAATAATTGATCAGCATTGTGGACCTTGGCTGTTTCCAGCATTTGAACTCTGACTTTCATGATCAACTTACCAGGTCACTAGCTAGAAGTCCACTTGATTCAAAATAAGGATTGCTATATTGACTTTCCACAACGAGCCAAGCTTTTGTTTCGATGGCTTTACGAACTCCAACTTTCATTTCTTCCTTGTAATGGTCGTAGCAAACATGGTGGGGGCACGCAGGGCTGTATCAAGATGTTTTGTGACACATAGGTCCGACATTTTTTGAAATTATTAAAAAGTGCATGCGTTGTATAGAAAACATTATCTATCAAAAATAGTTTAAATGCTCGTTGGAAGGATGTTCCGGAATCATATTTTTGAATGTTATCAGGAATATGATTCCAAATCTTGGCTCTGGTTTGTAGAATGTCATTTTCCACTAAATTAGGTTCTTGTTTCTTGGTTCTTGGTCTACCAGAATATTTACACTAGATACAATTATTATATGAATGAATGTAATGAATGTATGAGTGAATGAATATATAATGAATGCATGAATGTCAATTTTGTTTGTACGTTTTATGGTCATCGACAGCGCAGTCCTGATGTTGAAGTTAATTGGTTTTAAATAATTAAAATGGAGTGGTAAGATCGCCCTTGTGATGCCCCGTCCAAACGATCCTACCTTCCACCCATAGTCTTAATTGGGGAACAATGATTTTGTATCAAGCTTCGATGTTATTCAAAAAAAAAAACTTTGCAAAATGTGTAAAGTGTTTGTCTTTTGAACGGATAACAAATGTTTCTCACACGAAGATTTCAAACTTTTAGTTCATTCGTTTGCTTTCAGCGTCCTAGTCAATCGCATCAACCCGACATAACAGGCAGTTCGACTAAGCTTCCTGGATTGACCGGCGACGAGTTCGGTGGCGTGCTCGACGAGAAGGTGACGACATGTACGGCGTGTCGCGTGACCATCCATCATCATCAGCACCAAGGTCCTCGACTGAGGACAGTCTGTCCTTTCTGCGGCCAGCCGTACGTAGGCAACACGACGACCACGGCGACCAGGGGGCAGACCGAGCCCGGACAGCTGCTCAATGCCGGGGTGGGGGCGGGCAGGGTCAGAGGGCAGAGGTCAGGCTCAGATCCCGTGGTGCCATCGTTTCGACTGCCGTCCATTGTATGTTGTTTGAATTATTTTATACTATAATTAAGGGAATTTAATATGGATATATTTTTCATTGATTGTAGTTGAGCCAGGGGCCGAATTCACGAAAGGTCATAGCTTTGATCAGGATCAACTCTGATCCCGATCAAAGTTGCTACAAAGATATTACTGAAACTACCTCAAAGACAATAATAATAGATTGATAATAATAATAGATTTAACTAAAAATAAAGTGAAACAATTAAAAATAATGGATAAAAATAAGGTATTTAATCTATAGAAATTGTCGTAAATTTGAGCCGGATCAAAGTTATGATCTTCTGTGAATTCGGCCCCTAGTTTGTCAGCAATAGTGAAAACTTTTCTCTTATAGGTTTGAATGGTGAAAAATGTATGAAAAACTGATTTCTCTCTTCGTGACAATTCATGGTTACCGTCAACCTATAATATTGAAATGTTGAACTTTTTTAGTATTACCATATTTTCTAAATTCATGTATCATTAGCACGATAATTTATATTTCGTCATTATAACCATCTTTAAATTTGTATTTTTGACGCATTTTGATCTAATTTACATTGCTTTAAATATCTAGTGAGATATATTGAAAAGAGCTTATCCGATTTGTCTAAAATAGATATTTACATAGTAGAAAGTTTCGATAGAAAAATAGAACCAAAATATTTCTTCTCGCAGCAAGAGCCGTCTACCGACCACCCCACACAGTACGGCCGCGTTGGCAGCATCTCGGTGAACCATTTAGATGTAAATATAGCAAACCTAGGCAATTTCCTGATGAGGCCAACCTCAGAAACTTCACTACCTCCTATAGCTCAGGTAAGACCACAAACTGCAAACGGTAATAAATAATACCATTTTTAATTCCGTTTTAATTAATCAATATAGGCCTACTTCGAATTATGAAACTATTTAATGAAAATGATTTTTTTTTCTTTGAAATGATATGAGTATTGATTGAGAAAAATATGAAATTTCCCAGCTTTTATATTTGATTTGAGCAGACGTTTATTTTTTTAAATATATAATCGCCAGCATTCACAGTAGTAAATCCATCAGAACATTTGCTTCCGAATAATAACACAAATCTTTTTTTTTGGGGGGGGGGGGTTGTATTTTCCAAAACGACTTCAAATCCCACTGACCGAATAGGCCTATGTATAGCAACACAAATATACGTTTTTTAATCAAAATCTCATATTTATTTCGATCTACTTATAAGTAGTCCATTCAGAACGTACGATCCAGATTGCTATCAAATCGCAAAAGATTATGTTCTGTTCTGAGAAAGTGTACCTATACACACAACTTGAAATACTGGTTACTTTGAAAACAATTGCTCACGTTACGCGTTTTAATAATCCATTCGCAGTTATCTGATGATGATTGATAAGACATCTGTATGATGATGATGATTTAATTACAACATTCGTATCATCTTCCAATTAATTGGCATTCGTCAACATATTTTTATCATAATTACTGAAAATTTGAGATTAAATATAACCTGTATTGTTATTTTCGATTAGTGAGCATTCGTACAAAAATATTCCGTCAACATTTATTTTTCATTTATTTATTTTTTTATATTTTAATCTGATAACGGTGGTCGAATAATTAACAAGGTACCGAAATATATATATATATTTTAATAACATCGAAACTTGATACAAAATCATTGTTCCCCAATTAAGGCTGTGGATGAAAGATAGGATCGTTTGGACAGGGCACCTCAAGGGCGATCTTACCACCCCATTTTAAATGTTTATAACCAATGAACTTAACACCAGTACTGTGCTGTTGGTAAATTAATATTAAAAGTAATATTCTTGTCTATTGCGTGGGTTTTAATTTATTTTTTAAATTTTGACGAAATTACTTGTAACTCAATTTAATAAATGTGCTAACTGCTAAGGCTCGGTTTTCCTAACTGATAATTAGTGGATTGAGAAATTGTTAGAGAATTAACAATTGTTATCAACCTGGATTACATATTTTATTTTCGTACCTTGACTAATAGTTACACTTAACTAAGACTTTGTAAAACCGACTCTAATACGAGTATACGAATAAATACGAATGAACAGATGTATAGTTACTTGAGATTTTTATCTGTTTCACAAATCTCATGTAGCCGCTATAAAGAATATATTAATTATTTCATGAATGTATGATTGATAACAAGATAAAATAACTTGTTTTCCAATAGTATACCGAGACGAAGTTTATGAACCTGTCGTCTAGTCCCACGTCGACCCCAGAGTCCGGTTTCCGGTCTGCCCTAAGCAGCGTGGAGAACCTGGGTAGCTCTGGCTCAGAAGGGGAAGATCCACGGTTTCAACCGAACTATCCCAATAGGAACAAGACCAGAGAGGATTTCCTGTGAGTATAACTTTCACTCAAACAACATTTCACTTATATTTTTATTTAATTGTTTCAATCCTGCTTAATGGCCCCACCAACAGCTATGTAATACGGGGGTACGAATGAGCGGGTGAAGATGAAATGATGAAGTGATGACAGGTGGAAGAGCGTTTACAAAAATCCATGCCTTGTGCTAGTAGTCGAACCCAAGCCCGATGTGACTTCAGTTCTTATAGCAGTACGACAGTTGATTGAGCCCCGGGGGTGGCTACTTTACTTTTATATAGATAATAATAGTACTAAGGTCCGATTTTACCAAACATTTCTGTCTTGAGTTTTTGTGAGATAATATTTGTCTTCGAGTAAGAGCCTCCAAGGTGCATTATATTGTGGATTCAACTGGAAGATAGATTTTGGGGCTTCCAAATAAACTCTCTATTTAATGAGAGTACATGCATACATGACTTTCTGTTGAAACGTACAGCTATATAGGATGGATATTAGTATCAATGAAAAATATCACCTTGTCGGGGAATCGAACCGCGGATCTTTTGTTTCATACGCAACTGCAGCTCTTTGCCATAACGAGGTTTCAACGATATTAATTATAGTTTGACCAAAATTATCAGTAATTTTAGAGGTGCCGGGTTCATGCGTAGTCCTTCCTGCCTCTGTCTAAAGAATAACCCCCTCTTCTCCCTCACTCACTCGCAAAAGGTACGAGTTATTTCAGTTTCATCACGTTTCTTACAATTGATAAAAAAAAAACAGATCTAATCGATCATTTTCAAAATGTATGAAAATCAGAAGTAAAAATGATTTGAAAGTTTTCCTGTATATTATTTACTAGCAAGGCATCATTATGAGAAAATATCTCGTGGAAAAAACGTAATTGACATAAGACAAGTTGTTATTCTGAGATTGAAGATTTGCATTCTATTCATAATTTCAAGATATACAGTATTTGTTTATTGTATCTACAAGTTTGATCTATCCAGGTCTTCTTCAATCGTTCAGTCATGAGAAGTAGAATACAAGAACAGATTTTGCGATTTTCTTCGAGAATTGTAATATTATATTAAATATTATATCTTGAAAAATATTATAAAATATTCTATTATATATTCGTATCACAGAAATAACATTTTGATAAGTACTTGAACATTTTTTTAAATCCTATTTTTTATTTTTACCACACCTCTTTGGTATAAAAATCTCACTTGTAATGGGATGGCCTATCTTGTATCACCATGGTGTTTGCCATTGATTGTGAAACCAAGTTCGATAATAATTATCTGAGACTCTTCAAAAAATATATTAACGCTCGATAAAATTCAATAATTCGATAATATTTATCTAATGTAATCCGTAATTCTCTTATAAGATAGATACATACACATAATAAGTGAACGCAATGATTTTTTTCTAGTCTTAATAAAATACCACATCAACAAATAGAAGAGTTAGCAACAAATATCTTCCTTTAGTTTTTATCAAAACAAATAACGTCGCATCATATATATATACTTTTATGAAATTGTTTGAATGGAACTTTATGCGAATAAAATTAACAATAATATTTTCAAAATATATAAATTATAGTTTTTGGGGTAATACCGAAATATAAATACGTTCGAAGAGTCGACCTATACTACACTAACTTCATACTTGGGAGTTGAATTTCAGTTTCACTCAATGGGCTTGAGTATTATTAGTTATGTTGAAATCAGCCCACGCATAGGCCTACAGCTATAGTCAGTCAGCGGAATAAAAGATAATTGATTAAGTACCGAAGAAATTAACGATATAATTAATGAACTGAAGCTATATTTGTACATTCGAATGGCATCAATAATTGCTTGTTTTGAAAGTTCGAAATCGAAGTGTTAGTCTATTTTATAACGGTGGAGTTAAAGTTAGCCATATTCGACAGTGACACAAATATCAAGGTTTGTCATCAATTATTACGTGTCCGAGTTCTATCACGCAATCCTAACCGCTTCTCACCCTCCCCTCCCCTTCCCCCTCCCCAACCCACCCTCCCGAACAATTGTCCCCTATGCTTTTATCGACATTTACATATAATAACTGCTTGAATATCGAACCAAGGGCATACGTGAACTACAAAATATGTCTTCTTCTTATTTTCGAATATATCATTTGAACGGAAATAAGAGTTTAAATTATCTTATTTGTTTCTTTCAAATTCCTTTCGATTATTTTCCCTGTGTTATTCCGTTTTATAACATAAGGAGCCAAAGTATACAGAGCTATACATAACTAGCTTGTTATGGTTCTTGACTGTTATAGGTAGTCATGGTAACATTTAATAACATTGCAGATACATATATCGCAATTCATACATTATCTGGCAGAAACCATTAGAGAGAGATATGGTCATTTCAGCTCAACTGAAATTTGAATATTTATTATCGGCAAATAAGTGTACATTTAGTTGTTTCAAATAGAAGTCGTTATTCCTGTGGGTGGAGCGCTTATGACGCTTATAGTCACTCCAGTGACTATAGCAAATTACCAATCACTAATTGCAACACAAGATTTCTAGGGCCTATGCATCAACTGATTTATAGATACCTGCCTTTCATCGAATATCTGAGAACCTCAGAAATCCACATCATATAGGCGGCAGGAGCTCAGAATGACCAAATTAATAAAAATGAAATCGAAATTGTAATACATTTTCCATTCACCCTGCATGGTAAAACGAGGGAGGTATCAAATGAAAGCTTATGTACTTATGTACATAGCTTATTATGTTTAGTAGGCTGAGGAAAAAATATATTTTCATGACCAAGAATTCATAACAAAATTGATAAAGATCAATACAGGTCATACCCTAAATGTAATTTAATAAATTTCAACATCATGGAATTAATTTACGTGAATCATTTACTACAAATTTGACATATTTGTAATAGAATTGGTACCTTAATAAACTGTTTAAGTGATTATTGAGCAATTTATCAAAATTATTATGAAAATCGATTCGGTCAAATAAAATCAAGTAGGTCGTACAAAATCCGTTTTAACTTTCAAGTTGAGGAGATTAGTTATGTGTACTGTAAATTCTCAAATGAATCATGATAAATCGTATGAAACTGAACTACAATATTTATTTCATTAATGAAACTTGATTTAAAATGATTTCCCATCAAATATAGTTGGGTGGAATACCATGCCAAAATACGCGTGAACAATGTTCACTTACTTTCTCAATGCTTATATACGCACCATAAAAATGATGAATAAGGCATTCAAAGAAATAATTGTAAGAACATGTTATTCCTCAAAACACTAACAGAGTATATTGCACTCTGGATACAAACTATGCTGCGTTATAAGTTGTGTTTTGGAACTTGTAAACATGAAGAAAGTAACTACAATGAAGGTCCAGTAAAAAAAATCAGCGTCTTCTATTGTGCCTATTTAATTACTAAAAAAAAAAAAAAGGGAGACGCGCGTATAGCGTAAATACGTATGTCACGTCACGTGTGTTACGTGTGTAACGCATGCCACACTCCATAAGAAATGCCTGGTAGGTCGGAGGCTTCGGTTGAGGTTCACGCGATGGTTCTGGCTTATAGTATGGGAAAACATAATGGAGAGTTGAGACCACGGTGTATACTATGTTAGGTGATGTATCGGGCTATTTCGGCTGGTACCAACAGTGCTGCTAGTTCCACCAAAATCCGTGAGAAACGCCAAAATGATAGGAAGCCAGTGTGGCCACGCTCTACGCATGCGCAAACAAAATGTACGTCATAGTTCGTGGCAAGACATTGTCGCGTTTCCCTCCGCAGTAAGTTAATTGTGGTGTTTATCCTGTGACGTCGCCGTCCTGAGCGCGTTCTTCCCCGCAATCCCCTTCCCCTTCAATTCACCGTACAGATCGCCATATTCGTTTCGGTGAAGTAATTTGTTTACATTTTCGACCGGCTAGGTGTCGATTTCGTGAGTTTGGGCCGAGTGGCCTAAATCCGGTTCAAATGACGACTTTTTGGTATGCGATTTTCAAAACTCTCTCATTACTCTATACCGTTCGGCGGCGAATATTTTAGCGTTTGGCTCAAGCCGATCAGCCCAAGGAGTTCCCGAGATATTGGGCTTGGTAAGTGGCCACATTCATACTTAGATACAAACCAACAAATAGTCAGACGATTATAATAATAATTAATAGTATTACAATTTAGTTGAATAACTATAACAACTTCATTCTGTTAGCATTACCAGTACATGGCTGAGACTTTAATAGTATTCGTCTTTTATTTATTTGTTTTCAGATCCGGGACATTTCGGAGTTTTATTTTCATTACACAAAGTGATATTTCTTTTCTGTGTCTTTAGCCAAGACGTCCGTCGGGCCCAGCAAACAGAGAACTATATTGCACTACAAAGATTTTATATGAGGTGCTACGACACATTTGCTGAGATATGCGCTCTTTTTAAAGTGAGTCATGGAATTATTCTAAATTTGATAATATACTTGTATCCAAGAAAACCGAAGGTCGTCCACCAACATAACAAGCACAGATATTATCGTTGTGTTTGTGTAGCTGTTGTACTTTTGTTGAGTATTGAATTGTACATGTCAAGGATGACGATAAGCGACACAACGGCGTCTTTCAAAGGTGTTCAATTCTTAAAGTTGCGTGCTGACAGTATAAATAGGGCCTAAAGAAGTTTTTACCACCATCTTGTTGGCAAGAAAACCTTTTCTTTAGCGGATACAAGTACATATTTCACAGTTATGGCAACAATGAACAGTTCAACGCACCTGAGTATATACGCTACTGCCGTTTGCTTTGTAGAAATGTCCAACGTTCCATTCAACGCAAAAATATTGAGTATTATACGTAAATACGTGATATATTACGCAATTAGTGCATTCAGTGTAATATATGTATATAAATATATGTATATATATATATATATATATATATATATATATATATATATATATATATATATATATATATATATATACATATATATATATATATATATATATATATATATATATATATTTAGACATATATATATATATATATATATATATATATATATATATATATAACAATATATTTGTATGAATATTCAGTCAATTTGCTGAATTTTAGCCTGATGAATGGTGCATATGAACTGAACGTTTGAGATTTATTCTTTATCTCTTTGAAAGACAATGATTTTGGAGCTGTTGTACCAACTGAAGATGCATTATAGGCCTGGATAAAAAAAAATAGCGAATCATTTGTTGTCATCCTTGGTTACGTATGTATTTTCTTCAATGATTACCCAATTAAAATTCAATGATCACTTGGTACAACCGGCTCCAAATGAAATTAATAAAACGAGATTAACAAAAATTCAAGACATTTTAGCAACCATGAGGTATATCTAACCAAAAAAAAAAAAATAGCCAACACCATTATTCTATATCATAATTTTGATTACTCAGTACTTGAACTTTACTCAGGCAGTGGCCTAGACACGTGTCGATCTTGACACTTACTTATGTAACAGAGGACGTTTGACATTTTCGTGTTGTGCTGTTTAATATGTTCGTCATCGATTGGTAGGCCTACTGGCATTTGTCATCGCACGCAAGGTGGCACTAGAAGTAATAATGTATTGTATTTTCAATATCATATATAATTCACACAAAAAATATGTCGATGTGATTTTGATTGTGAAATAGAACTATACCAGCACGCAAGGTTATAGCGAAGATGAACTTGAATTTCGATGAGAATGAGTATTTTACTAACAACGTATAGGTGGAATAATGTGGAAATAATAATAATAATAAAAGTTATGCAAATCTGATCCTGAACCAATTCATTGCAATATTTTTTTGTGTGAAGTATTTTGAATAATTCACGTCATTATTTATTCAAATTAAAATGATCCGTGATTTTTATTTGGCTCGCACTTGCAGATATTTTATATTCGGACTGAATTAGTCTTGATAGTTAATTTAATGTATATGTTATTCATGATTGGTGAAAAATCATCAGAACTAAGAAGCTCTATGATTGAACAAAAGTAACAAAACTTATAAACGTATAATATACCAATAAATCTAAAATCGACGAAAAATAATAATTACCAACTATTTGTAAATATCCGATGTAAAAGGACAACATATTCTTCCCAATTCTTAAGAACTACACAATTCACGAACACGAACATGAATTGAAAAAAAAAACATTAAAAAATAAGAACATTTCATAAGAAACAATCTCATATTAAATTTTTCCTCCATCAAGGTGAATAAAGATAACGGAAAAGTTAGTCAAGAAGAGCCTGCCATCAAAATGGAGTTTTTATACGCTGTTCATGACGCCTTGAAAGAAATGGTATGTATATCAGACATTTTAACCAGCAATATCACACAACATATTGGCAGCTCAATTTGAACAATATATATCTTGCTTTCTGTTAGATAAATCTTACCATTAAATAGAGGAATATTTCTTACTGTCTAAAACTTGTAATAATAAAAACAATCTAATTTCGAAATGGATTGCAAAAAAAATAACATAACTATTTTCATCATTTGAACTTTTCAAAATTTGAATGTAATTATGTACTCATGTACATTCATATTATGTATTATGCATTCAGGTACGTTTCCTACTTCATTAGAGGGACCTTCTTATTATTAATTATAGGCCTCCATTATTATTGCTCACTATCATATTATGATAGTATGTTCAATAATAATTATAACCCTAGTTTCGTGTGGTGTGGTATGGTATTAGTGTCATTAATTCAATGGCGGTTCATAATTGTGCTATTATCAAATATTGATATTTGTTTTAATATTGTTGATGGGCTACTTATACTAATAGGCTTACGTACTTATAGGTTTACTGTGTAGAGAGAGAGAGAGAGAGAGAGAGAGAGAGAGAGAGAGAGAGAGAGAGAGAGAGAGAGAGAGAGAGAGATAGTCTTTATCTTTCATTCGTAGTATCCTATATTATATTTAAAAACGTCCTAATTAGGATTTATCATAAGGGTGAAAATTAGGCAACATTTTGGAAACAGTAATTTGATAACTTTATTGTTATCAGTATTTTTCCTTCATTACTATCATTATTATCAAAATTATCATAATTATCACCATCATTATTATTATCATTACTATATCGTTGAAATGATTATTTTTATCATTATCATTTTAGGAAATCTAGATTAGACCCTCAATTCATCAAGAACTGAATATTTTCATCTAGCTTAGATGAACTAATATTATTCTATTACTAATAATTACTCGTGAATATTCCCGAACTAGGAATACCTATAGTATAAGGATATAATTTACGTATATAAGTTCTAATTATGAATTTATGGATTCATTTAATTTAATTTGTGAATCAAAATAATATTATCATCAAGGTGGTGAAAATTTCAACCTTCATTAATTCAATCAAGATTCAAGAGTTCGCGAAACCACTACAGAAGGTTAATATAGACCTACTGGTGAATATAATTACAAATAAATTCAGCACCAAGTCGAAGTTAAATCGGATTAATCAAGATTGGTACATTCAAGTATGGAATCTGAATTGTTTTGACTTTCTCTCGAAACTGTGCTGACCAACGATATGCTCTATTCACACGCGGTCGCGGTTACGATTCATAGATGTTACAGTTAATTTTGAAACTTGTAGATTAGAACCTATCTTGCTATTAACATAATTTTTACATAAGGATTTAGATACGATAATAGTAGGTGAAAATATGTTCACATAACAACGAAAAAATGCCCATCTCTAAAATAAAATAATTAGGACAAATATGTGATTTATTCGGAAACAATATGTTACACACACACACACACACACACACACACACATATATATATATATATATATATATATATATATATATATATATATATATATATATATACATATATATATATATATATATATATATATATATATATATATATATATATATATATATATATATATATATATATATGATATGATATATTTATAGACAATTATTACCAATACATATACCGCGCATTCTCTCGGGTTCTCAAGGCCACTATCACCTTCATGTACAAGCTATAGTCTGTAGCTAAATTCATTTTCTCGGTCTAAAACCAATAATACAACGTTCATTCTATTTCAATTCAATATCGAACTATTATCATAATGTATTGAGAACAATCATTTTCATATGAATTGACGTTTTTTTTAATCTTCATGTTTTGTGGTATCCATATAAACTGTACTCTAAAAAACATAAATAATGATAATATTAAAAATTTCATTAGAAATTTGACATTGTAAACATAATGAACTTTGTTTAATTAGGCTCTGACAAGCCATAGCTATATAATTTTATTGTTCCAGCCTTCAGTTATTCATAAAACAGTCCTTAAGTCGATCATCAACGCTCTATTAGAGGAGAACCGAATGTAAGTACAAAAAATATCAGTCTGAATGACTAACACCCTACACATTTGCATCTATCGTATGAGCTTATATAGTTACAGGCATTGCACCATCAAACGATTTATTTGTAGTTGTATCCACTAAAGAAATTCGTCCACCAACTAAATAATTATATTTAAACTTCGGTAATTATAAAGCAGCTCACTACAGTATCGAAAACAGACATTCAACACTTTTTGAAGATGTAGTTGTGTTTCTGAATTATAATGGTAAATAAAGTCCTGAAAATCATTGAAGATCAAAATACCAAATGCTTTATAACAACCACAACGGTAATCTATGTTTGTTATTTTGGTGGACGACATTTTTCTCTCCTGGATATATCTGCTGTATAATGAGGAACAGACAAAATAGTGCTTTACTATATACATAAATGTGATTCGTGAGTACAGCAAACGTAAGTCAATCATAACAATCTCATTCATTGGACAGAATTGTCATATCACTCGCATTGATTATTTGATTATTAAGAAGAATTTATGAATTAATGAGAATAGAATATGGGGTGGTAAGATCGCCCTTGTGGTGCCCCGTCCAAACGATCCTATCTTTCATCCATAGCCTTAATTGGGGAACAATGATTTTGTATCAAGTTTCGATGTTGATAAAAAAAAAAAAAATATCGAAGAGTTGAGTCTTGGGTGCATGAGTAACGGGTGTTAATGAATCTATCACTGAAAAAAATAGACTATAAGTACCGGTATATACATTTGATTGTTTTTTATTTTATAAAAAAAGTATCATTATATAATTAGCATTGTATAGAATAGTGTTATTTAATTATTGTATACGTTCTCATTTCATTTGATTCTATGATGATGATTACGTAATTATATCAACGGGAAGATACTTTTTTCAGGTCACAAACACTCTTTCTCAGGATGTCATTGTTCGAGCGTATGGCGTGCACTCGTGACCTGTATTGTGCACGCTAGGATATGCTATTGTTGCAATGAGTTGTTCTTACAGCAACAATCACATTGCAAACACAACTATGATGTACAGACCGGAGACTGCAATCAATTACAAAATATATATTTAAAAAACTAATCGTCCCCATACTTATTTACCAAACACCAAATTTGTATCTTTCAAAATTGACAACTGCTCTCAATATGGATACTTGAAAATAATTGAAAATCGAATTTGCTATCCAGTATACTATAGTCTATAGTCTATACTATCTAGCGATCAAAAAAATAATTGAAATCATACAATTAATTGGAAAAAAATCAGAATTTTTTTCATCTCGGAAGTTGGGTACTGTCAAATTATAGCTTCTTTAGCTACACCTTCAACGCTGTTATTTTATACACTTGTGAAAACGAAAAAAAAATGAAAGTGCGAACCACTCGTGTGATATAATGGTGTGGGATTGACCATCGATCGATTGGAACCTTCATCTCTCGCAGATCCAACATACAGTATATTTATTACACACAGATAAACACAGTACTTTACATAACTAAATAACTTCATGATCTAGAATAAGAGAACAATGAGGCATATCAAAGTTCTACGCACTAACGAATAATAAACCATAGAATGAGTATAAACCTTGGTATAATAAAATAATAAACTGTGAGAAAAAAATTGTACGTCCACGAACCATGGAAGGGATTGTGTAATATAAATTAAGGAAAACTGACGATGTCAAGATTATATTAGAAATCTACAAATCAATTCAACTCTGGGTAATGGAAGAAATTAAAACATATAGCAACAAACTATTTCTCGTCTCTACTGAAACTCTTCTCTCATTTTTATGATCAAATATATTTATTGAATCTCTGCCCCACCGAAATTCTATCCCAATGACACTTTTACCCCGATAATTGAATATTTAAAAATCAATTAATAAAGCTCTAATCCATGGAAATTTCTTGCAAATAAAACTCTTCTCATCAGAAGTTCTTCCCCTATACAACCCCGTCATGTAATTAATCAACAAATAGAAGTATCAAATCGTTCCATTCAATATGACATTTGATTATTTTCCAACTCTCTCCTTCTGAAGCACCGTTGATTGTTGCTCGGAATCTAACTGCACGTGTTCACATACATTATAACATTCAAAATACACCGAAATGAATTCAAAATTGAATAATTGTAGTTAATTCATTCATTCATTAGAAGAATTTAGAATTTTTTAGGGTTGCATTTTTGATTGGAATTATAGTGACTAGACTGACTGACATAACCTAACCTAACAATGGAACCATAGCTTCGGTTCATGGTGGTTCTATTTCGCAATAGATAGATAGATACAATCTGATTTTGATTCCTTTTTATAACAATTTCGACAAACGCGATAAGAGTGACCTTCTTTCCATTAACACTGACCACTAGTGCTAGGCGTGGCTAATCGCCAGGGCCACCTAGATCTATACTTCATGAGGGCATTTAGAGATACTCAGATAGGTAAATGTCAAATTTCCCACATAACAAAGCCCATTTGATTGGATGTTTTGTTTTCTGACGTTTATGGGCGGGTCAATCACTAGTCGTCAATTGTGACCCAATAGTGATTTTGGTTTGTAGTTTTCAGGTTTGGTTCTATCACAACTTTTTAATACGGGTATGATAATGAATGTCATCATATTTTGAGGAAATTCACATTGATCAATCAAGACGTGGATTAAATTAGTGTTCAAGAGGGATTGCAATCTTACTGCTATGATCCCCTTGTAATTCATCATGTTCGCCATTTTACATTCTTGAATTATTTCTATAATCTCTGATTCGTCGGAGCAGTTAATTTCGTTAGTATAATTTTTGTATCGAAGACGAAGTATATTCTACCGGAACACTAACTCCACTCTTGAAAATAAATTTCCCAGTAAACCTCCATTCCCCTAGCTTATGTATGCAATAGTACCTTCACAGACCACTGAAGAAGCTAGCGCCACGGTCTGGCCGAGAGCCAATCACAATCCATAATCCAACTCGCTTGTAGCACTCTCTATCGACGAGTGGTGTAGTTACTACAGAATGACGGGCTAGAAGGGAGTAGAGGAAAATGAGTGGAGGCAAAGGAGTGAGAGAAAGAGTGTGCAGTTTTATTCTAACTTTGTGTGAATTCAATTGAAGTATTATCTTTCGTGCATTCTTGTATCTACGAAAGAAGAAGTCGTCTATCGTAAATAACATATACACAAATATCACCCTTGTATTTGTATTAGGTCCGGTATTACCAAGTCCAGTTAGCCTTTATCTGACAATTCAAATTTGTTATCACCATGGTTACCTGTGGTATTTGTTTTCACCAACTCTCAGATAAATACTAACTGCAGGGCTTGGTAATACTGGGCCTTAGGTCCAGTATTACCACGGCCAGTTAGTATTTATCTGAGAGTTGGTGAAAACAAATAGCATTGGTAGCCATGGTGATAACAAGTTTGAACTGTCAGATAAAGGCTAACGAGACTTGGTAATAACGGGCCTTAGGCACGATATTACCAAGTCCAGTTAGCCTTTATCTGACAGTTCAAACTGGTTATCACCATGGTTACCTGTGATATTTGTTTTCACAAACTCTCAGATAAATACTAACTGGACTTGGTAATACTGGACCTTAGTATAATTGTGGTATTTTTAAGGTACTAAGATTTTTCAAGACGATTTTTTTACAATAAAAGAACCCAACTGCATCTTTCAAAAGCGTAATGAGAAGTATATTTTCTAGAATCTTAATTTGTGTGCGCTTTGTTGACAGTTTGTACCCTAAAGACAATGTCAGAGCATTGTATATACTGATACAGAATCCAGTATTTGCTGCTCAATCTTCCTACACCATCTTCGCGCATCTACTGAGACAAATAGTCAATCTTCACAGCTCTGATCATCAGCTGCTGGTATCATGGTTCAAAGTGTAAGTGAAATTATCAACATCACATTGTAGTCTGTAGAGAATTACTAAGGAATGCATCTAGTGTTGAGACATGAGCATATAGTGCTATATGTACCATAACTTTATCGATTTATTTTCCAAGGTTTTTTCGATAAGAAATTGTGTCAAATGGACTGTTTTATTAACTGACCTCGAATTTGTTTGAATTGCATGAATAGTATTTTCAATGCAAATAAACTTATTAGGTTATTATCAACGATTCAGGCCAATAGTTCAACGACCCCGTCACAAAGTATAGGGTCTTTGCCTCTTCGGATAACCCATGTACAAAAGTACAAAAGATGAAAACAAAATACCGCATTCATAACTGAGTCGCATTGATGAAACATGAGTAAATACCGCTCGATAGTAAACCGAGTTTACTACATATATAGGGCCTATGTGTTTCAAAACTATACAGCCATCATATAAAGATAGCTTCTTCGATCAAATAATCTAGTATTTTTATATTATATTTTATGTGCAATGTCTTATTATAGTTCATAACAAATGTTGTTATAATTTATAATTCATCATATTGATCAGCCTTTTTATAATCTTCTTTCGTTAGTCCTTTTATCTTTTTATTTTTGTATTAATCAGAAAAATCCTCAATCAGTTATTACTTATTATAGTCATTATATTGACCAATTTATTATTAAAGCACCGGTACCTATTGATTCATTTTCTGTATTATCGTTGTTTAAGCTGTTATTATTTGTGTTAAATAACGATAACATATAACTTATAGTATAAATCCTTATATAACCCCGAGCATCAAATTTGATGAATAACCAACTACAGCATTATTCATTTGAATTGATAACTCTTTGAAATTGGATTTATCAACAATTATAAAAGAAAATGAATTTGTCACGGAAAAAGGTGCTCCAAATTTGTTAAACCAACACAATCTCAATGTCAAACGTGTTAGAAACATTCACATAAAAAATTATGTTTTCCTAATAATAAGGTGGAGGTGCCGAGCCCATTTCCACGTCATGACGCATAGATTCCAGACAATGGCTAACAATGTCCAATAAGAAAACGTGCTGTCGTGAAGTTCAAGCTAAAAGGCTATGAAAATTACTGGAAAGAGATTTTGAAAGATTAAACATGATATATATTTCGTAAATAATCCGGTCTCATACATAACACACATATACTGAAGATGTCATTCATTCAACGCTAGTTCCACTATTATTTCTACTCTTAAGAATTCGTTTCGCGAATAATCAATTTGAACCTAATATTCAGGTCTCATTGGAATGAATAATTTCTTAATAGGGTCAATGACCTGGTTTACCGTTTACCCTCTGTCAACCTTTATAGACGACGAATTTATACTGCAATTATGATTATGAAGAGACTTATTAAATGCTTCTAATATTGTTGCCTCCCTATAATAGAATCCAGTGTATAAATAAATGATGTTATATTCCCGTTCTATGTAGATTCCTTTCAATGAATTAAAAGCTGACTGTAGACACCATTGAACCAACAAGCCATGCCATGTTATAGAGTAATTCAGGGCGTTACCTGTTATTAAGAATCGATGGCCAATCAATATCGTGGCATTACTATAGTAGAATGTGTATCCAAAATGTCAAAATCCGTTGTTTTATATTTCTGGCAAATATAGACAATTCGGAATCATGTAGACAAAACAAACATAGAGCGTTTATCGAGTTCAAAGTTCAACCATCTGTTGGCGATTATTGTCAGGTTGGGTATGGGCCTATTAGATCAATGTGGCTTTGGTTTACTTGATCGTCAAGATACAGGTGCATTAAATACATTGTTGGACATATTGTTGAACATATATAAATGTTCTGACCAAGATGCATTGAGGGAATTGCGTTGCTTTGCCGCTTATTTAGAAGCGACAAAACCTCAAAGCATCTTTGATCTGACTTTTCAAAATGAGATGTAGTTATTCCCGTTTGTTGACAGTCTTTAAGCCTAATAAATACAGTTTGCCCATTATATTCATCTATCATCTATAACGACAATACATCGTCTATCAAGAAGTTATTAATTCATTTTAGATCAATATATAATTTATAGCTCGTGATGCACGTAAGGATACCGATAACAATACAAAATTCTGAATGAAGGAATCAGAAATTCTGAATAAACTCACACATGCATCATGTTATATAAAAAAACATGTTTGCCACGTTTAACAAAACATGTTATGAAATGAATAATGACGTGCAGTATACACAATTCAACCATTAACAAACATTTTACCTCACAAATATATATATGTATATATAGTATATATATATACATATTTATAATCAAATATTATATATCAAATAATTACCAACCTCCTCTGTATTGAAAACACTTAGTAGTGGCATTTTATCACTTTAACAAGACCTAAATTCTGTGTATACAAGAAAATCGTTTAATGGATTGACCCAGAAACACAATTACCTATATGAATTGTGTTGATAAACATTGAACAATATTTATATATATTTATATATATATATATATATATATATATATATATATATATATATATATATTTATATGTATGAATATATAATATATATGTATATATATATATATATATATATATATATATATATATATATATATATATATATATATATTTATATGTATGAATATATAATATATATGTATATATATATATATATATATATATATATATATATATATATATATATCTTTCTTGTGAGCTATGCCTCCATTACACAAGGGTTTAAAAATAGCAAGGGATGTGACCTGCATGGGCGCTCCCCTTTAGTCACAATCAGGCTATTCAACTCGACTGAGAAGTTCTCCCTCGTTTATAGCTGCTGATAATTATATTGATGGTCAAAGTCACAAGTGAATAAATGATTTGATCAATTTATATTTCAATTAATTATGTCTCGAGGGTGAAATCAATTTAACAATTGTGAAAGCAAAGAAAAAAATTGAATTAATTACTCTATTCATCGAGAAGAATATTATAGTTGTGTTTATGTAGGAACATAGGTGCTGCCAGTCGAGTTGAGCATTAAACTTGTGATATATTGATTATGCAATTATTAGATGTACGTGTTTACGTATAATATAAAATGTATTGATAGGCCTACATATTTTGTAATACACTAGGAAAACGCAACATATGCATTGTTGGGGGAGTGATAGAGACATATTAATATGAAATGTATTGGAAATTTATAGGTCCACCTTGAGTTCTTAACAATAATTATGAGAGTGCCTTTCTGTTTTATTCCTTACTCATTTTAATCGTTTTCAAATTCTTATTAATCAGAGACACTTGTATTGGATTTCTGATGGGTTTCGTAATAGATGTAAAAAATTTAAAAATTGACATTTTTTTCATCAAAACGGCTGATCCGATTCATGTGAACATTCGAAATAATGCATATCATTATTATATTAAAATTTCGTGAAAATTTGAATTTATTCGAAGAGAATATTTTTTCTCAATTTTCGCCTCTGGGTTATTTTTGTTGATTTTTTTTTTAAATTTCGAAATGGGTTTCCTCTCACGTGGTGCAACTTATCATATATATATATATATATATATATATATATATATATATATATATATATATATATATATATATATATATATATATATATATATATATATATATATATATATCACTCCTCAGTCCTCACTTTTCTAACGATCATTTTCACATTCCTAGATAGTGGAAAAGATTATCCAGACAAATTTGAAGAAAAATCGTCCAATTGGTTGAAAAATTAAATTGCCCACTGTTTTTTTTTTTTCAAGGCTATTTATTGGATAACATAAGAAATTGACCCTGAACATAAATCCACAAATGAAATTTTAAAATGTACATTCATTATCTCATATATGAAATTTTGGCAATACTGATACTTTTACATAATTTTGGACATAATCGCTACATTATGTTATCTACACTATATTACAAATACACATTCAACTAATTTGAACAAACTATTCAAATATTTTTGACATATACATTTACTTTATATAAATGTGTGTGCAAATTTATATACACTGATACAATCTTATATAATCTTAGAGCCTTGAGATACAGATGGTCATGCTTTCTCCTTATTTTTTTCACATTCATTAGATCCATAGATCTATTGAAGGACCGTGGTGTCACTTACGTTAGTGTAGTCCTAAAAAACGTTATGGGTATGGCTCTGTATGATAAAAATACGCTCGTGGGAAAGTCTGTACAGTCAACAGTCCCCATCGTGCCACGTTTGTAGCACAGTGAGTTTGAGAAGCAATCTTCTTTTCTCCTTCATTTAATTATAATTCATACATGTTTTCTTAATTTTAAATTGTTGCAATTAATTGTAGTTTCATTTCAATAATCTTTATTTACTCAATTGAATAACTATTCAGTCGTGATAGAATAAATTTGTCTAGTTTACGTCCCAGTATATTCTCTTCAACAACTGAGGAGGAAAACCATGGAAAACCATTCAGAATAAATTATGAAAAGTAGGGAACGTATCATAGAATTAATCATTGTTATATAATTTGATAATAATGTACTTGAAATTAAGTAGGTGTACGGCGTATACCTCCGTAAACCCAACGTTAATTTACGCAAGCATGTGATAAAAGAAGGGGGTATAAGTCGTATACCAGTATAAACCTCCGATTATGCCACCGGTTACTTATTGCACATTGACTTCGGTTGAACAAATTCAATTAAAGTAGTAGTAGTATCAGTAGTAGTAGTTGTTGTTTACTAGCAAGTTCTGTTATTTTACATTGATAGTTGATATATGGTATATTTTTCACATTTCACAAGTACATACAACAATTTTATAATGAAACATCATTTATATATATTACATGGACAACTTATAAGCAATTCAAGACACAAAAATAGGTAAATAGTAGTCGTCGCCATTGCTCAACTCTCGGCAACACCAACACTCTCTCACGGCTCAACATCACGTTACGTACACGGTTCTTCCGATAGTTATAATAATATGTACCGTATACGTTAATCGCAATACATATCATAATAATAATACCAAGATTCTTGTTGTAGCTAATCGAGTTGATAAGTATTATTTCTTTGTGTTTCAGGCTGGAGGTAGAAAGACTGCGCATGATAGTTCGTCACGTAGTACAATTTGTAACCATCAGACAGTTTCCACCGTCAGATAAATCCCTTCCACCTTTGAGTAAAAGTCGTTGGTGGATACCGACTGGTATTAAAACGCTTGCACTAATCAGTAAGTCATTAAGGATCAGTAAGCATTTCATTTTCAGTGGTCAAATTTTAAAATTTATTTTGATGGGGTGGAGGGGATAGTACAGGTAGTCACAAATGGCTTTATATATATTATATAAGTAATCGAGGGCAGGTGCTCATATAGCCTTATGGAAAAAAATGTTATATCATTCCTTTTTTAATCGTATTTTTGATATTTTTGATTTTGGAATTTTGGAATACTAGTAATTCAGTTCATTCACTTAAATACACAACATGTTGGTCTCTGACAAGATTGTTACAGGATGGTAATCAATAAATGAATACATAAAAACGACACTAATAACATCAATGATCAACTTTGCACTTTTAGTGAAGCTTACACTGATCTTGACACTATCTGATCACTGATCACTGATGATTGCCTTTAATTCAGATAACACTCCAATAATGGTGTGGAAAATATAATTGTGAATAAAAATCAAGATTATATATGAAAGGAGAACCGCACTAGAATAGACTGTATTATTTTGAGCAGTATTTTGAGAAAACTCGCATTAAATTATATTTATAAAAAAAAAATTTTTAATATAGGTGTGATCAAAAAAATTTTATGGGTTATCTCAGCCCCCTTCTCCCCAAATTCTTTTCTTAAGAAATTAATTTCAATGTCATAGACATTTTATACTTGTTCTTAATCAGATGCTGCCAACAATTCAAGTTCTCCCGCCCTGCTTGATTATACCGAGTTCTATAACTCTGCCTTGGACCATATGGACTTGATGCAAGACTATTTCAACTGGCAGAGTCCGCAGAGGCCGGGACAGTTTTCGTATTGCCAGTATCCTTTCATTCTGAGCATTGTAGCAAAGAGAATTATACTCACAAAGGTATGTATAAATAATTTCTTTGTGTTGAGTTCATTAAAAAGTAGGGTCAAGTCATGTTCAATGTCAAAAGATGACATAGATTAGTGATTAGTCCAATATTTCACATCGATATTTAAATCGATGAATTAAATGTTATTCCTGGAAAATGTATAATTGATGATCAATCACTTGTTCAGTTGGAAAAATAATTGAGATATTATAAAACATGAGTATCAGATAAATATCGCTCACAATTTATGTCGAAACAATTATGGAAAATAAAAATATATTCAAGGCATCGGTACCAACCACCAGCCTTTCATCTTGGGTCTCAAACTTTTAAAAAGAATTTCAAATATTGACAGATAATCATAATATGTGATATTCAATTGATTAACAGCTGATGAAGTTTGATTAGTGATCCAGTGCCTGATAGGCGATTTAACCAATTGATTAATCGATGATCAGCAGCATCCCTATTAAAATGCATCAAGTTTTGAACAGATTGATTTTTATAGACTTGCAAGTGATTCTATACTTGATAGACAAAGCTTTCTTGAAAATTTAATAAAAAGTTTCAAAAAATTCAATATTGAATTTTTGTGTGGAAAATTTAAATATTATTGTGCAGGCTTCATCCCTATTCATGTACATTAATCATTTCCGGTTCAATAAACATTTCTGTTCTCATTAGGATTCCGAGCAACAGATGATTTTGACAGCACGGCGCTCATTAGTCGCGAAAGTAGCGCGCCACCAAGCGCCGCAAATAGATATATTCTTCTTAAATATTCTAGTCAGAAGATCGCATCTAGTGTCAGATTCACTCAATGAGGTAAGCATGTACTAGTGGCCATTGTTTCTTGATTTCATTCACATTTAACCAATAATCATATTTAATTTATATTGTTATTTTGGTCGTCCCGCGTAGATTGCTAGTAAACAGAAAGACTTGAAGAAGAAATTAAAAGTATCATTTGTCGGTGAGCCGGGATTGGACATGGGAGGTCTCACCAAAGAGTGGTTTCTACTTTTAATCAGACAGATCTTCCATCCTGATTATGGAATGTTCGTTTACCACCCGCATTCTAGATGTTATTGGTTCTCCACAGATCAGGTAAGCACAATGACTCCCAGACTGGTCCAAGCGGTGATTGTCACTCAGACTCCATCTTTTTTATCTCAGTTTGGGGTCTTCAATTTATTTACTTTTAGCAATTATAAAATTACGGACATCAATATCAATAATGGGATCTTGTCTTATGGATTCAATTTTTAAATGTCATTCTATTGGTCAGGTGAGCAATTTTTGAGAAACTTCATTGTTGTTCGACTTGTTTTTCTTCATATCTCTCTATGGTGGTCTGTATTTTTAATCTCACCCAGGCCATTTACATCTAGTCTTGTCCGTTTCATCCAGTGTGTATCGGGTCTGTGTGTATCAATAAATTATTTCAGTGACAGATTTTCTTACAATAACTACTAGTACGGTGTATTTACTATGATACCAATATGGTACTGAAATCTTGATGTTACAAATTATTCTCCCATTGAATATTCTACAAATATCACAAGTCTGTATTGAATTCTGATGAAGATGATTATTTTTTGCTCAACGAACCCACCAACAGCTAGGTTATTTAAGACTTTAATGAGTGTATGATTGATGAACAATATATACAAAATATATCTTTCTAGAATGGTAATTTACGAGAGTATAACCTGATTGGAGTTCTCATGGGATTAGCTGTGTACAACTCCATTATCCTCGACTTGCACTTCCCGTCAATATGTTATCGGAAACTACTGTCACCTCCCGTTGTGCCGACCGTGGACATGGCAGGTGTCGGGGTCGTTAAAACACCGACTGTCGACGATTTGGCTGAGATTATGCCGGTAACTAAATGTTATTTTAAGAAATATAGAAAAACAAGGTAAAATAGACTGAATATACGGTAAATCTTCTACTTAAGACACTGCATTACTGCAGTCATGAATAAATTGAAAACAAAAATATTGTCTTCTGTTTTAGGATGTCTCTAGAGGATTAACAGAACTTCTAGCTTACGAAGGAAATGTTGAGGAAGATATGTGTATGAGCTTTCAGGTATTTAATAGGCAAATGTATGCTTTCAATAGTATCAGTCAAATTATCGTAGTAATAAAGAGTACCAATGCATACTGGTAAAATACAGCTTAGTTTTGTAACTCGTATCTTTCTTTAGGCCTACTACACTGATTTTTCATCATGTATGTAGAAAAGAATGATTCATTCTAGTAGTTTCAAGTGTGGTACTAAAGTTTCTCAATCCTTAGAAAGACTAGGGTGTTCATAGTATACCCTATAACTGGGAATGGAATTTTTCAAAGAAACCTGTTCAGTTTCAAGGTAAGCTGGTGGTTGTTCACAATGTCAACTTAGTAGACATGAAGGCATTATAATAATGAAGTTCTTTTTTCTCCACCAAGTGCCTTGCAAAATTTCCCACAATACACCCTATGACAATGCATTAGAGAAACAAGTAGGAATAATTTTGGCAAATTCACGATCCAAATTTCAAATTGGGTCGCATTTTTAACCAGACGTGGAGACTTGACCTGAGTTTTCTGGAAATCATTATAACATATTATGTCATCTCAGTGGTGAAAATAAATATTGAAATAGATGGAATAAAATTGATTGAAATAGATTAAAATGGATTGAAAGTAGATTAAAATACTTACTTTACAATACCTACGCAGTGAAGCCTGTAACCATCTTTTTCAAGGGACCAGGAAAAAGTTTGTGCAGGAAACTTCAATATGAGTTGTTTGGGAGGAAGGCAGGACAAAACGAATTACCGGCACAGTAGCCGAGTGGTTAGCGCACTTGCTTCGTGTGACCCGGGAGGTGAAGGGACATATCGGACCCGGTTCGATCCCCGCCACCGTCCAAATTTACAGGGTTTTTTCGTGGTTTCCCTCTGTAGTCTAGGCTAATGCCGGGATGGTTCCCACAATATAGGTCACAACCGCTTCCTTCCCACTACCCATAAAACCTTCATCTCATCATCCCATCATCTCATTAATCATTCATCCGACGCCAATAGATCTCAGTCATCATTACAGTGCGTCGTTAAAACACAATATAAATTTTTTTTAAAAAACAACGTATTATAGAAGCAAGCGAATGATGGATCTTAAAACAATGTAACAGGATTTCACTGTGTGATTGAATGCGTTCACATTTTGTTTGCAAGTTGTTGGAATTCCATTGCAAAGTGGAACTGCATATTTCTTCCCAAGTTCAAACATACTGGGATTGATTGTTATTACTAAAAGAGTGAAGAATATGGTAATATTGATCAAATGTCATTTGTTTAGGTATCACTTGAAGAATATGGCAATGTCAAGACTTACGACTTGAAAGAAGGTGGTGAGAATGTTGCCGTGACTGATACAAATCGTAAAGAGTATGTTCAATTGTACATGAATTGGATTCTCAATGCCGCAATATACGAACAATTCAGAGCTTTCTACCTTGGTTTCCATAGTGTATGCGCTTCAAATGCCCTGATTGTAAGTAAAGTTGGTTACTAAAATGTATCAAGAGACCATTGTTACTAATTTATTTCATTCAGCTACTTTGATAAGATTAAATTGCATGCAAACTCATCATATGTCTACTTCCATCTTCGATGTTATTGGGTTGAAGAAAACCATCTATTTATGACTGTTCATCTTGACGATGAATGACCATGGAGGTCCAGCTTACTATAAATTAGAAATTATAATTGCCAAAAGTAAAAATGAGTTATAAAATTATGGTAATAAAATCAAAAACTCAATTAGTACAGTATAATAACAAAAGTGATGATGAATGAGAAAATAATTATAATTGGATTCAAGTTGAAGAGATGGTTATGGAGAATATGAGATGATTTACGTAAGATTGTAAAGTCTGTTTAGGTTTGCACGTCCTAAATAATTTTGAGTTCAAGTTTCTACCAAAGCTCTGATTAAAGATAATAAAAATCTAGAACCAAAGCTGATCACGGTGGAGCTGTTTAGAATTTTACAACAGTCCGTTCAAATTTTTCAAAATGAATTAGTCTTAGGCCCCGGTATTATCAAGTCCAGTTAGCCTTTATCTGAAAATTGGTGAAAATCAACAGTACGGGTAACCATGGTGAAAACAACTTTAAACTGCCAGTTCTTTACAATTCATGTTGATAAGTACGTTAATTCTTACAGATGTTGAGACCAGAAGAAGTAGAGATGTTGGTGTGTGGCTCACCAACTCTTGACCTCAACGAACTGAGGAAAGTGACAGAATATGACGGCTACAACGCAGATGATCCAGTTATTGTGTAAGTAGACCTTAACATTTAATTTGAACCTTCTAGAGTAGGTACGCTTTCCATTGAATGTGATACACCAAAAGACATGTGTATTTTCAACATATCAACAAAAATTCTTCTACAATGATTATAATTGATGTATGACAAAAAGTTGAAAACTCTGAAAACAGCTGTCGAGACATGACTTTATGAAACTTAAATGCCGACTGAAACCAACCCACAACTTCCAATTCCAAAGGAGTGTTAGGTGTCGTCATTGTGTCTAGATCATAAATACACACAGGAATCACTCTCACTCTTCAATTTCTGATTTGGACTTTGCATCTGTACAAGTTTGTTCAAGTAAAAACGTTACATTTGAGTATTTTACTTGGCACGACAATTTTGACTTGGCATAATTTTGACTTAGTAGGGACTAATTATTCACTTGATGTGTACTAGTAATTCCCTATTACTTTATACAGCAAAAATCATGACCAACTGAATGAAGCCATGAATCAAATAATGAAACATATATCAATATTGCTGAAGTTTAAGAACAATTATTAACAATAATTATTTCAGAGATTTCTGGGAGGTGCTCTACTCATTATCAGATGAGCTTAAGAAGAAGTTTTTGTTATTCGCAACTGGAAGTGATCGGGTGCCAGTTGGAGGTATGGGTGAAATGACATTTAAAATAACTCGAGTGACAAATAAACCGGAGAATCTACCTGAAGCGCATACGTGTTTCAATCAATTGGTGTTACCAACATACGACAGTTTAGATTTATTGAGGCAAAAACTAACTATTGCAATCAGTAATGCCGAAGGATTTGGTCTCGAGTGAATTCGAATTAAATCGATGAACGAAATGAAATTATAAAATATATATGACAAGTTGAAAAGAAATAGTGCATAAGCCAATAAATTATGAAAGACAATTTAAGTGTGGCAAATGAATTTTTTAAAGGATTCTAAATAGTGAAGATTCATGTTTACAAATAGTATATATTTTGTGTTGTTGTGTTTTGTAGAGCTTTACAAGTGAAAATAATTCAAATTTTAATTGAGAACGACCAATTATGCTCATAGATTTGTTTAATTTCTCTTCTTTCTGAATGTGATTTTTGCACTTGCTTTACTTCATGTTGAAGGTCCTACAGACCCTCACAATTCATTCAAATCATAGGTGGAGTGGTCTATTTGAAGATCTGAATCAACAGAGTCAAGTAATTTAGCAAACTCTTTCAATTGAAGCCAATAATCAAGCCGGTCTATTAACAGGTATGCAAACCACTAACCAACGGTGGAGGCTTGTCTTGTCTCGGAGTTAAGATTACGTTGTATTGTATGATCTTCACCTTAATGAAAGAAAGTTTGAAATTAACAGAAAACATATTTTTTCAGAGTTTTATCGATCTCAAAATGAACCTAATTTTTTTTAAAAGTCTTGTTCTAACGTATATTTCAATAGCGTTTGATAACTGAAATCAGGCATTATCTACATGGATGCGTAAAATTAAAAAATTAAATCAACTGCCTCATTTCTGACTGAGAAAAAAGTATATCGAGCAATGTTTTGCCGTCATTGCCGTCTCCAGCATCAGCTGGGCATACAACATTGCTCGATATATTTTCACAGTTTAAAAGAAAGCAATCTTTTGCACTCTTCAAGTTTACGTATCTACGTAGAGAGAAACAGATTTCAGTTATCAAACAGTATTGAAATACGGTAGATGTGAAAACAAGACTTTTGAGTTTTAACTAAAATTAGGTTTATTTTGAGATCGATATAACTCCAATGAAAATAACATTTCTATTAATTTCAATTGTTTTTCTTCAGAACAAAGATCACACAATGCAATGGTGACCTTATCTTCTGTCTAAACCCAATAGCTAGGCCTGCAGCGAGTGATACAGCCTCGTAATGTTAATTCCGCCGCAAGACGAGCCTCCACTGTTGGTGAGTGTGACGTTTCTAGCAGATTGCATACCTGCTGAATGACTTGATGATTTATTTGATTAATAATTGATAAAGTGCACTAAGCGACTAGACACTGTCAACTAATACTGCCGAACAGGCTACATTACCCATGATTTGAATACATTATGAGGGTTTGCAGGGCCTTTAAAAAATATAATGTAGGTAAGAGAATGGAAATGTGATCAAATTGTAAACCAACAATGAGAAAGGAGTGTTTTTAAAGGTGAGATAGACAGAGGTAACAATGAACCAATGATTTGTTTTGTGATTTATATGTGGTGTATATAATTTTTTATCACTGTAATGAAGAATGTAAAATGTAATGTAATCATTGTACAGAAAGATAATACAAATTTGTTGAATACAAGTATTCACATTGTGTGCGCTGCATTTTGATGTATTAAAAATCAATTTCTTTCAATAAAAAATATAATGAAACCATCTAGGCCTATATATCTGATCATCAGTCTTGAATCTTTAAATAATATCTCATATAAGTTATATTATATACACTATTACACATACATCTTGTTTTTACATGTAAAAGTAATTTAAAATAATCTAAAACAATATTGATGAACACTTACCAACTCGATTTTAAATTCTTCAACTCAATTTCTTCACGGCTGAATACTAACTACATATTTTACCTTGAAGTATTATCAACCATCATATTCATCAAGTTGAATTAACCATTAATCATATCAAAATATTGAGGTACTGTTTAGGCTAATTTTAACATAACATCGTATGTATACGTTTAAAATATATAATTATCTTATACCTACTAGTCGCTACATACTATTAATTATAATTATACTACAGAAGGACCATGAATTCATCATAACACAGCAAACATGCTGCACAGAGATTTGGTGCATTTAGTTACAGTACAGGAAGAGTGAGGAACAACAAAAGTACAGAATAATACCGAAGAATATGTAGAGAAAAAAATCATCATGTTGCACTTCCTTCTTCTGATCAGCAACAGAATTCAGAAATTTTACGGTCCCATCATTTTTTCCTCCTAGTTTATCGAGTGCAACGGGTTTGTTCAGTTGAAGTACTAGCTTTATATCGTGACATGTCCCCTAAAGGTGTTACATTTACTCAATACTTTTAAAGATTTTTTCATTTCTAAATTACTTGTATACTGTATCAATACGTCCTGTGGCATCATACCACACGGTGTTGGATAAAATAACTTTTCCACACGTAGTGTATTCATTAATATAAATTATCATGAAATAATGAACAAGCGCTGACTTCAACTAGTTTGTGACACCAAATCTGGACAGCCAGTCATGTAATTTTGTGCAGCTCATAGTAAAAGTTTAACGGCGGAAGTTCTTTCGTAGTCTCTTAGCCAAAGATAAAATGTAGCTCAGTAATATTCATGATTCTGGGGACACCGAATAGGACAAATTTATATAATTACTGATTGAATAAAATCTTATTTTCCAATTTATCTCCTTGGATAAGTTGCTAACTGAACATTTTACTTTGCACAGTATGCAATGGATAGATCTGTAAGAACTAGCTTACTGATAGACTGCTATATACATTAATGTACATTGGAGTTTGATATAAATAGGAATAGGAAGAGATACACTGACCTCCTGGAATCCAGTACTTCGGAATACAGGAACATTGTTAGGTAGGTGAGGCACACACAGATTTCACACAGGGAAGACAAGTAGCAGTAGATCGATTGATTCAAGTTGATCTTCAAACAATTCTCCACATTGCGATCCGCTTGCTCGAGATTTTCTTTCCATACCGTAACATTTACCGGTATTAATTGTTGGTGTTGGGAAATTATCCTTTTAGATTTTATCCTCGACAATTGTAATTGCTAGTTGATGTTCGGGCCATTTGAATGTCTTTGGTAGCACCAGCTGAAATGGAAATGGAATAATTTCATTTACCTATCTTATTTATTATGGTACTTAGCTCATCAGTTGCAGAGAATATACAGGATTATATAGTTGTTACCAGCACTTTATTATTCACCATCACTGTCTAACCAAGTTTTAAAATATCAACAAAATGAGTTTAAATTTACATTCAAGTACACGCTAAAACATCCAAAACCTGCCGATTTTCTTGATAGGTCTACAGTAACAAAGTAACAAGATTTTTGAGCATTTTTCAAGCATACCAAGCCTGGATTCAAGATTTTTTTCTTTTTCCACCAGGTTCTAAGAACAAGTGACTAATATTCAGAATCCTGAAGAACATTGTCTGAAAATAATTTGTGTGCTGACATAAGAATATGAAAATATAGGTTTTGACTGACTTCCAAGCCGTTTTATGTTGATATCATGAGAAAAACCCACACTTCAAGGCAATGAACAGAAATATATGCATTTCGTTCTATGTTGCGATGTAAAAATGACAAATTTGGAGGTCAAATCGTACGAAAAATCGTATGATTCATATTTTATGCTCATATCATGAAAAAACATATGCTTTCATTAAATCGCGCAAAATCATGAAATGGAAGTCTTAAGTTATTTTTTTTACTAAGATTTCAATAGAACAGTATTAACAAAATTCCAGCAACGTTAATGTGATATGTGCATAAGATCTTTAGATACTTTATTTTACTGTACAATGTGGATCTCATGACAATAAAGACTTATTGTAGACCTATTTAAAAAAAAAATTCATTCTGAGATCCATTTTTTCTATGGCTATACATTTTGAAGTGTGAATTTAAATTTAGCTGGCGTAGTGAGAAGCTATGATACTGTAACTTCTTCAACTGCTGTCCCAAGTGCATTATAACTGGTAATTTGAACAAAACCTTAGGTGAAACCGATTTCAATCAATTTATTGCTATCAAGAACAATAAAAATTCAAATAATTCCTTTGAATGCTCATTCAAAGTCTCAGAATAAAACCCACAGCAATGAATGCACAATTGTTCCGAATAAAATCTAAATTGTGGAGTGCATTTGGCCTAACGATGAACCTACCTGTTCGGGATTTGAGAAAACTTCAAACGAGTGAATCATCTTCTGCGCCAGCTGATCGGGAATGAGGACTTGAAGCCACGGCCCGTGAGCCACGTAAGGCTGTTCCGTGGTGACTAACGTCCCAGTGACGATGGGAGCTACGAAGGTGATTGCAGTGTCGCCGAGCACAGACTTGAAGGTGAAGTGCCGACCGTGCGTGACACGACCTCTGATAGACACACAACAAAGTAAAATGCATAACTGTTCAAGTAAATTTATACTGTCACCTTTCACCAATATCAACTCAAATTATCTGAGTAGGTAGAGCCTCTGTGAGAGACCACTGATAGAAAAATGGGCTTTAATTAGAAGCACGTGTAATAAAAAAATATCATCAATTTGTCTGGATGAACATTAATATCTTGCTCTTATATATAATGACTTTTATGGAAAATTTACACTACATTTGGAAAATATTTGGTTTCAAGTTCGTGAAAGATAACCAGCAGGTTGCATGGCATAACGAAGGTTTAGAGTTTAGAGTTGAAAGGAAGGCTTATCAGTTTCAAAATCGAGGTTATAACTTTCGAATACTTAATATGAATATCTCACTGATATTGAAACGCGTATGCTGCGTTCTCCTAGTTAAATAATGTTGGGGAAACAGTAGGCCTATTAAATTTATAAAAATAAAAAAATACTATGTAGGCCTAACTTTTCAACCTCAGTTGCTTTTTTAATGTGTGTTTTTAATATGTGCATGTGTGTGTGCAACCATGATCATATTAACAAGCTATAACATTATTTAAAGAAAAACTAAATAGATATTCACAAATTATTTCAAAAAAACACTGTACTATATTTAGCACACAATAGTAAAACTCCATCAATATCACAAAGCCCTTCAATTTACAATTGTGATAGGTATATCGGTAAGGGTTCATCCTTATAACACAGGGCATCAGTAGACTAGGAAGAAAATATTACCTTATCGCTAGAGGCAGCAATCCACCCGATTCTAAATTAAACGTTAAATGCAAGCTCTCAAGCCTCTTTGTCCTCAGCAGTTCTGTTGATTCCAAGAGGCCTCTGTCATTGGTTGAATTACTGTCGTACGAATCCTTTCGATAAGAGTTATCATTACTGAAAAAAGATCAAGTTCACATTAGTGTACTTACTGGAATAACTTGCATGACCATACTACATTACAGTGTGATATTGTTAGTATTTACATATTACAGTACAAGCAAAAATGACAAAAACACTGTTACTGTTCTAAATACATACGGTACTTGTAGGGCCAAAGAATAATATACCATATAATTCTTCATTAAAATGAAATGTGTTGTTGTGGAGCCTATATTTATAATAAAGTGGAACGATTATGAATAAGGGTTACTGACAACAATCCATGGAATACATTTATAATATGGAATATTTTTCAAACAATACAATTTGGGGATCCAAAATTGTCCGAAACTTCTTCTTCCTTCCATGCGTGTTAGTTGATCGATACTTTCAAGTCCCAACCAAGCGAACAGGAGCGAAGGTCGATCAAGGATGCCACTTGCATGGTTCAATGTACAGTACCGGTATACTTCTATAGTAACATTTTCCAACTCTCACGCAGTAAACCTTCTCTTGTATAAATTTTTGTGTTTTTAAATTTTAATGAAAAATACAATTATTCAATTATGATCTGTATTAAACAAGCAGATAATATTCCAATACAAACATTCTATTCCTTGATCATCTATTCAATTACATATTAATAAACTTACTCGTCTAGATTAGCAGAATGGCCTACACCAATCGGGGGTAGCACTGGTTTGGTATTCAGAAGTCCCTTCTTCAACGTCGTTTTAATCTGGTGAGTATCCTGCTCCGAGATATGAGGCGATCCTGCCGATCTCTCAGGTCTAGTACCCGGACCCTCTCTCAGCATCCCACCTTCCCCTTCCACCTCTTCCTCCCGAACATCCTGAAGGCCGTGGACGTTGACGTCGGTCCACGAACATCTTGCGCTCACTCCGCTGAGGTTGGATCCCTCCAGCTCGATGCCCCGTTCGACTTGCTCTTGAGCGGCGAGGTCTAGTTCGAGCATGCTCTCTCCGCGACGCATGTCGGTGATAAGCCACGGTCCGCCGGCGCTAGCAACATTAAACAAACTTCAATTAGTACAAATATAAAGTTGTTGTAGGTTGCTGATGCGGTAGTAAATTATTAACAAAAATAACAGTGTTTAAAACAGAAGTAGGCGGAGTATATTGCTGGAGGTGTGAAATCCACTACGTATGTAATATGAACCATTTCTTGTGTCCGAAGACTGAGGTTCGAGACCAGGAGGATGTAGGCGGCTGGTTTTTGAAAATGTTTATTTGCAAAGTCATAATCACATAGTAGATACTACGTAGCACAATTACACAGTAGATACTAGAGTAACTTGTGTGCATTCATTCAGGTGTGATGTACTTCTCCCCGTCACTATGTATCTTTTCGGTCCGGACTTATAAGTTTGTTAAAGACTTCGTTAGACTAATCGGTAGATTGGTCAATAGAATAACACACATAAATTGAGGAGATAACAAGTCAACAGTTAATTATAACTTTAAAATACCATATGCCAATACGAATAGGCCTACCTAGGCCTATAACTAATTACAAAAGGTGCATTTATTTTTAATCACAATTGAAAGTAGGCCTACTATAATGACATGAAACACTCACTAATCATATCAAAATGAAATGTATACAATTCGCGATTAAAAGCAAAGTGGCTGACATCTGGGGATGTTTTAGTGAACTGGGCGGAGGCAGATACTTTCAAATTATATACAAATCAATTAATGCGTAATTACAATATAAAATACAAAATTGAAATTACTAAAATTATTAATTATCAAAATTACAATATTAATTACAAATATAATGTGTGTAAGCATACAACAACACGACATCTTGGCCTAACTGCCTCCCGACGGCCAATCGCCCACTTCGACAGTGCTGCCACCTGGTTAGCTTTTAATCACGAATAGCATCAAGTAGAACTGAGAGAATAGAACTGAAGGCACAAGTGCTACCAAATATGTAAGGTATCACGGTCATTCTTGAAAAAAAAAATCCATTTTTCAGAGTTTTTTATGTTCAATTATGCTATATATTTTATTTAAATTCTAAATATGAACTTTTATGATGAATAATGTGCTTCTGTTAATATCCAAGCACTCATTCATCCATTCTCTATTTTGAGCTGAAGGTTTTTTTTTGCAGTTATGTGTAGGCCTACATACTAAATTTGTCACCTGAGTTACCTGAGTTACCAGATTTTTATATATTTTAAATTCCAAAATTGCTATTTTATTTGAACTTCTGGTACAGTACAAAGTATTGGTGAAGTATCACATACAGATTGCCAATTGATTTATTGGTGGTGTTCAGGGGCGCTCAAAGTCTGAATGCTAATTATATTTTAAACAAAAACTAGATATGGTATAGATTTCAACATTACGTTTTTTTCACAAAGTATACATTTATTCACCTGTGTTTTCACCTGTTATTGCAGTGGATTTTTTTACAATAATGACTCATAATTTCCCCCCCCCAAAAATTGTAATGACTAAATATCAATTTTAGAACATTCTAGCGGTGGCAATATGTTGTATCACGGTGAGGGTAATACAAATGTGGTGACGCAGGTGAGGTAGAGCCTTGGAACAGGTCAAAAAATGGACAAAATATATTGTGAATTTGTTTTAAAAAAATGTAAATAATATTTCATTACATTGTTATGATAGAACCGCATCTGCTAATACACACACACAAAAATTGGCCAAGTAAAAAAATGAAAAATATCTGAGCTATAAGGAAAATTAAAAATAGTGTTGTGCAACGTGGAGCAAGGAATACCATATCTGACAAATATCAACATGATTAAATTTTTTTTTTCAAATTTCAAATTCAAGTAAAATCTTGAATCAAGATTTAGAGAGATATAAATGAAGTATAATAAATGATCCAAATAATTTAAATCATATAATTAATAAGGTATGTAGATACTAAAATAGCAAAGTTGCTGTACATACTTTGGGCAATGTTTTCAACAATGACCCATCAACTACATTTTCAATTCCAAACACCTACAGTATCTACCTACCCTGGTAATCTCTTAAGAATATCCAACACGCCTGGACCATTCCAATGCTGTGCCGCCTGCAACTCTTCAGTCGTCACCCCCACAATCTGCACAAAGTGTACAGGCCCAAACGGTGTATGGGCTACACCCAGCTGCGGGTCCTCACTCATCAGCATATGCTGTATCCTGGACTCGCTGTTGTCTAGCGCACAATGCCAGGAAACATGATCGCCGACGACGAGGGTATTCGCCGACTGGAACACGTATTTCGCAAGAGATTGCATGACGGCGGCGGGCCATGTCGGCGGTGCCGTTTCGCCAGGTTCACGTTTCAGACGGAAGGTAAGTTCGAAACCGAACCCGCTAGGCGTGTCGGGACCAGGCGCATCGTGGACCCTACCGTCGCCGTGGAGATCGGAGAGGCCGAAGCTGATGTAGTGCCAGTGTGGTGGAATGTTTCGTTCGGGTACGCCTGGATTAGTGTACATGCTGATATAGTCGAGCGGGTCCGGACCACCCAGCCTGAGAAAAGATCAAGGACGCAGCTTCAGAAGGGGCACCCTAGAGGTTGGCAGACTGATTGGATAGTTGTGTGTGGGGGGGGGGGCGAAACTGTAATTAGGGAGGTGGCTGAATGACTGAACACCGAACACGCGAGCATTGTAGTTGGAATGTTGTGATTGAATGTTCGAGTTAAAATGTACTTTTCGCATATTACGTAGAACAATATTGAATTGGTTCAAATAATGTTCACTACTTTTCCTCTACCGTACTGCACTACGTGCACTGTGCATGAACGTTCCTAAGTCACAATGAATACTGCAAACTTTGTCTCACAGGCTCAAAAACTAACTACCTAGTTACCTAAGAATTTCTGTGGATCAAATGTCACGCAGTAAAATTTTCTAGGTCATCTGAGAATGATTACACATGTATAATCTGAATTCTTCCTGAAATTTATAATCTGAAGTCATCACAAGATAGGTTTGTTCAAAATTGGAAAACCATTGATGAAACCAAATCAAAATTTATATTTGGCAAAGATCAAAAACACTAGTTTGTTCAAAATGATATATAAATGTGATTCACAAACAATATATATAGAGAAAAAATACACTCGTGCCCCGATCATCCGACGGCGTCTCCGGGTCCTTTTAGGTTACCCTGACGAGTCGCGTCTTGCGACGGGTTGGCCCGCATGGTCGGGAAGCCGAAATCAAATTTGTTTTCATAATTTTTTATCATCGTTCATATATATTACTTAAATTTTCATTTTTTTACATTTTCATTATTTTAATTTCCCACCGCCGAACCACCCCCACCCACATCGCTGGGTACAGTCTGAAGACCTCACTGTCTTCTTGAAATCAGCAACTTTTTTTCTGAATAAGGGCTATCCTAAAATTCTCGTACCTTTACTAGTAAACCCTGAAAACTTTGACTCCACTAAAATTTGATGAGACTCGTTTCAGGAGTAGTTTTGGGGGAAGAACCCGAAAGAATTTTGATTTCGAATGGGCATAGCATTTTCAGGCAATATACCTAATTTCATGCTGGTAACCGAAAATGCAATATTCCGGTGAATTTTTACCCTTTCGGATCGCACTAATATAAAAAGTAAAAGAGATGGCATTTTCAAGGTTTCAACTTCTTGTACTTCACAAGTAGGGCCTCCGGACTAAAGGAAGGACTGACTCACATTCATCTTGAGTCACAGATAATCGCTCGATCATCTGTGCTTGCTTGATCATGTATTCGTTTCAGTTTCAGGAGAGGAATTATGAAAATCATTCTCATTCCTAACGTGAAGATTACAGGAAGCTGACTAATATAATGTTGTGTATAACTGAACACTAAAATTAAAATGCAAAGTCTCGTAGAGCAACTATGACACATACACACACACACACACACATGCCTCCCCAAAAGTCATCTTGATAGATGTGTAATTGAAAGGACGAGAGGGTGGCCCCCCACCACGCTCCCACGGCCGGGAGCAAAGTGAGGAAGGGGGCGTGTGAGAGAAAGAGAAAGAGAGAGAGAGAGAGAGAATATCCCCAGCAACTCGTGCCAGACGTCATCCAAACATATGTCACCATAATGGATAAAAAAAAACATGTGAACCCTTTTCTAAACGCGGAAATAGTCAGCACTCGAAGTTGTAGATTCAGCATATCTAATGCAACAATAGCGGGTAGACGTTCTAGACGAACCCTAGGGCCTAGACGATAGATATCAGTATGGATAGATAATAATCTATCGTCAATATGGACGAACTCAATCCTCCATCAGTCAATCTTTCTTTTTTTCTTCTTTTTCTTTTTTATATTGTGTTTTAACTACGCACTGTAATGATGACTAAGATCTATTGGCGTCGGATGAATGATTAATGAGATGATGGGATGATGAGATGAAGGTTTTATGCGTAATGGGAAATATAGTGGGAAGGAAGCGGTCGTGGCCTATATTGTGGGAACCATCCCGGCATTAGCCTAAGACTACAAAGTGAATCCACGAAAAACCCCTGTAAAGATGGACGGTTAGCGGGGATCGAACCGGGTCCGATATGCCTACTGTCTTCCGGGTCACACGAAGCAAGTGCGTTAACCACTCAGCTACATTTATATTGGGTTTTAACGACGCACTATACTGATGACTACTATCTATTGACGTCGGTGGATGATGAATGAGATGATGGGATGATGAGATGAAAGGTTATTTTATTAGGTGTGGTGGGAAGGAGTAGGTCGCGGCCTGTTGTTAAGGAACCATCCCAGTATCAACCTGAACGACAGAGGGAAACCACGAAAAATCCCTGTCAGGATGGTCGATCATGGCCGCAATCGAACCCCGGTCTCCCGAATGACGGTTCAGTATGTTACCACACGGCCGCGCGCCTCGCGGTCTCAGCTACATTGTAGGCTTTGTAGCCGATTGTTTACCCAACCGAGTTCAATATACGTGTATATTTTATCTTGGATTAAAGCTTCATGGATACGTAACTCATGCTAATTCCTATCGTATAGACTCTCGAGAGCTAAGTGACATGAGGGCGAACTGTTCCAGGATCTTCCAGTGTCGCGTGGTGAATAACAGAATAAAATTCCAATTCTATTGTGAATCGGATTATTGCGATCCTCGACGTCTACTTGGTTGAGTTAAGTGTACTGCTTTTTCCAATTTACACGAGATATCTTCTACATGGAAGACTTTCACGTTGCCAGAAAAAAATGTTGCGCACAAAATTAAGTTTTCATGTAAAGGTTATAAAGTAGGTCTGCCGTCTATAACTATACAGTAAATGCATAGTGCAATTAAACAAGAGCAAAGTGTAATTTGTACCGCGGTAACAACACTTGTTACAACACTTGGTTTCACAGCTCTGGAACGCTGTTGCCTATCCATCGATACGATAGCCATAATCCAAGATTTTATCAATCAACATTCTGTATGAGCGGAAACCTAGCCTATTTAGTAATTATTTTCATTTAAAATTTCGAATGTACATCTATAGTTATAAGGAGGTATACGAATGAGCGGGCGATAATGAAATAACACACCCGACCTGTTGACTTCAGTTTCTAACGCACGGCGCTAGCTGACCGAGCCACGGGGGTGGCTCCCAGCCTATTTGTTTTAAAAAAAGAAACAATAAAACGACTTTGCTGGACCTCTAGCAGGCGAACAAAACAAACTCACTCGTATGCATGGTTAACCGCGCATTTTACCCTGTTTTTTTTTTGTATAATTCGTTGATTCTAAAAGTGCTTAATGAAATGTCAAGACATCAACACTGGTAGCTCAGTGGTAACCACTAACCCACTTGCTCCGTGTGCCCGGGTGATGGGGCAGATCCCCGCAGATCGGGCTTAGGTTCGATCTGTCACGTAACAAATGACTAACAATCGTTACCATAGCAATACAGCGAACTGGTGGACAACCAAACATTCTGATTGGTCAATTCCAACTGGTGGACATTGTTGTCTGTCAATTTCAACAATGAGTGACGTCACTTGACAGAAGCATATATACCAGTTTTTCACGGTTTCCCTCTGTCTAGCCTATAGGTAAATGCCGGGAAGGTTCCTAAAATCATCTTTACTATTAAAATCATGTGTGAGAGAATCTGTATGTTCGTAACGTGCGTGCGTTCTTGTGTTCGTGCCTGCGTGCGTACGTGCGCTATATGAAATGCCTGGTAGGGCGGGGGCTTCGGGTACTCTGAACGGGCGGTAGTGTCGGATAGGGGAAAGCGAAGAGATGGGGAAACCGCCGAGCGGGGCTGCGGTTCGGTCGCGCGAGGGTTTCGGCTCGGGTTACTCTGTGATGCTCAATTGTACCTAGGGTGGAAGGGGGGGATGAAGGTGCACTATTTAGTTCATAATCATGGCACGTCGTATACGATGAGCGCAGCCTACTATAGACTAAACTAGTAGACTAAAATATCGACCGCTTAAACCGTCACACTTCTGTCCACTACCTAAGAAACCTTCTTCCCATCATCCATTCGTCTCACTAATCATTCATCCGACGCCAATAGATCTTAGTTAATCTTAAAGTGCATCGTTGAACAATAAATAAATAAATATTGCAATAAAATGTCACGTGGTAGATCATGTGTCTCAGAATTCACGAGGCACATAAATAATTTTCGCATATAGGCCCAGAGTAAATGAACGAAACGATTTGTAAAGGAACGAAATATTTCGAACAAAGAAAAACATCTTTGGTTAAGTGGCTTGCGCCTTATACATGATGCACCCTAAATACCAAAGTATTTTCGTTTTTCTGCCCCTCCAACACCTAACCGAGATACTATTTTTGGCGTAGACAGAGTACAGCTCGCTGCAAAACATCGGACCTTAGAAAGTTTCTGTCATTATTTTAAAATAAAACGTGAATCGTGAACATATTATATAGTGAATAATTATTATCACAAATTTCAAAAGTTACTATCAATATTGATAAAATTATTGGGTTGCCGTTCGATTACGATATTGTAGGTCGACTCGATATACCGTACGCGTTTCTGGAACAAAAAAAATGGGTGGGCCAAAAAAAGATTACCAGAAATGTAACCCGCGTGGTATGCATCGTAGAGAATTTTGGGGAAATTGGATATTTATAAAGGCGATTTTAGTGTTTCCGATATTTTAAATTGAAACAAATTGATTTATCAACACACTTGAACCCAGAACCATCATCGTAAACTGAATTGATCGCTGAAATGACTGTTGATAAAATAAGTTTAATAAGACCATCGACTTTCACGCTGATGGGTCAGAATACCAGCGTTCGATTCCCGCCATGGGACCATTCTGACGAAGATTTTCCCAGTATCTGATAAAAACTGCGATTGCTTTTAAACTATAGGGCACGACGACCATTTTCTTCTCACTATCCAGAGCAATAAATAACACATCATAAAATAGCCGTTCATCTTATAATATAATCCAATAATCTCATTCACCGAAGCCGAAACATATTCATTTTAACCAATATAAACCAATATGAATATAAATCCAATACAAATCAATCATAAATAGAAAAGAAACAGCGAGGGTGTAAATTAAACCATAGACTATGATTAAACTAGTAACTTTGTACTGAACTAGGTAGGCTAGCCTAACACCTATGAACTGAAACTATTTCCCCCTTTTTGCCACTTTTTGCCAGGTTCTGTCTACCCGGAAAAAATCACTGCGATAGTTCTGGCAACATTATTCCAATTTGTAGAACAAGAACTTCAACTTAGGTAATAAATGAGTGGATAAAAAAAAGATATGTAAAATCCTTGCAAAACACGTACTGTGGACTGTGGGGAGCTGGAAGCCGTAAAATACACAGTATACTGTCAAGCAGAACATTAAGAATATTGATATGGCCCCTACAAATATTTGTGACATTTCAGGATTAGGTCCATTTTGATGGACAAAGAACTTGGCCGTCGGCTAGACCTAATGATTGTAACTCAATGCCAGACAACGGTCAACTCGATGCCTAAACGTCCTTCACATCATACTGATATATCAATCAGCAGACGTTATACCGCAATAAAATGAATTATTTGTCTCGTCAGACGTCAGTAGGCCTAGGACCACTATGGCAGGACGTAGGCCTAGATCTTTTACACGGAAATACTGTTTTGACATTAATGTTAAGAAAATGCAGACCTGTTGATTTTAGGTCCTCGTTCGAAAGAGATCATTGAAAACTTACCAGTATTTCAGTAGAGCTGTAACTTGGAGGGGATTCACTTGTTCTGGATAAATACTCCGACATTGTGAGTATAATGCCTCGAGTCCTAATGGTGTAGGTGGAAACACGTTTATTGGTAAACAACGAGGATTGCGACTGCCTTCCTCATCCATTTTAATGTCACTAAAATATGTGTAACTACTTTTCCTTCGAGATTCACAAAAAACTTGCTTGTTTTCGGAAGTCAAAATATAGAACTGACGTTTCCAACCGTCTAACGACATCTATCGCAGACTTGGGAACTTTCTTTGGTATGCAGTACCTTCTGATTCCAAAAACATGGGTACCACATTACAGTGAATTATAATCCACTTTGTTTAAATCAACCGTCCTAATTAATAAATACCCATTAAGGTGAAATACACTATAAAAATTGAGAATATTATTTTCCTAGTTATATCATTGACATTTGTGAGGTAAATTATTAATAACATATTCATTTTAATTTAAATGGGAATTTAAAAATAAGTTTATGAAAACAAATACAGATACTTTCATTCATACCTCCAGGATGGTATGAAATATATCTATTGAACTCTTGCACTGAACTAATTGAACTAATTGTCACGCGTATACGGCTGGAAAAAAATCGTTCAGCTGTGTACGCTTGACAACTATGCAATATGAGTTGAATTGTTATAACTTATACCATCTTGAAGGTATTAAAAGAATATGAGTATCCTCTTTATTAGAATTTTGATATTTCATACCATTCGAAAGTCATCACCAAAAAACTGATAAATCGACTTCCATAGACTTTTTAATACAGTGAACGTTTTTAACAACAGCTTCATACTTTTACTTATGACGATTAATTAATAATTTCATTAAGGTCTAACCTCCATTACCTCAAGGTCATGAAAAAATCATGAGTTTTTGTCAGTCGATTCGTTTTGATGTGCTCGATAATAATATCCAAACAGATGATAGGCTAACCGGGATAAATTTTGAGTTATATCGCTTCAAATACTGGATGTTTCCCCATCATTCAACACGCAACCTTCAAATTTCATGCGTTTTTATTATTCAACAGATCATTAAAATATCCTAAAAGGAATAACATTCAATCAAAAAACTTGTTTTATTGTGGATGAAGATATTATAAATGGAATTATGCAAAAATAAATATAGGTACCCGTTCTCATTTATGGATCACACTCATTTTAAGGGGAAAAATAGTTGATTTTTCACCAAAATGAAGTCAAAATAGCAACTTAATATTTCATTAAAGCGCTGTAACTTTGGCCAAAAAAATATGACAGTGTTTCTGATGTAATTTCAATTCAAGAACACACATATTCAATAAAGCTTGACTAAAATTTCCCCAATGTAGAATTAATTTCAAAATTACTTTTTGACTCTGCTGACCGAACGACTGTTAGACTTTAATTTGTCAATAATGTTGGTGATCCTACCTTTCATCCTTAGCCTCAATTGACCACTAGTGATAGGCGTGGCTTATCGGCACGGCCACCTAGATCTATACTTCATGTGGGAATTTAGAGATACTCTGATCGGTAAATGTGAAATTTCCCACATAACAAAGCTCATTTGATTGGATGTTGTTTTGTGACGTTTATGGGCGGGTCAATCACTAGTCGTCAATTGGGCAACAATGATTTTTTAACAAGTTTCAATGTTATACACAAAAAATCACATATAATTGTAGAAAAATGTTCTCATAGGATCCACAGTGAAATACGAACTAAAATCAAGCTTGCATACACTTAAGTATTTTACAGAAATATTAGCTGTGAATTGATACAAGTGATCCTAGCCTCACCACTGTATGTTTCTTAGGGCGTTACCTACGATAAATAATAATAATTAGTGCATTGTTTAGTTACAAAAACCAATGTATTTGGGGCCAGAAATGCCTTAAGTCACAACCTTTTTCACGATGTCATAAAATTGTAAAATCAAAATCATGAAGCACAGAATAATGTATGTACAGGGGTGATGTAGAGACACTCATTTTTCATTTTATTTTTAAAAATTCCAAATTGCTACACATTAGGGTAGTATGTCATATATATTTCTTTTCTTTGGGTTTAACAATGCAACGCACTATAATGATGCCCAAGATCTATTGGTGTTGGATGAATGATCAATGAGATGATGGGATAATGAGATGAAGATTTCTTAGGTATTGGGAGGCAATCGAGGCAGCTGCCTAGGGCGGCAAAGTTCAGGGGGGTGGCATTTCCTAAATATTTCAAAGACTATGTATTTTCTATATTTGCACGAACATCAGCGAATGAAAAAAAAATTATCGACTTATCTCAAGAAATAAGTAAGTATTTACTCCAAATAATCAAAGGCGAGTCACGATTAGCTGTTATTTCGAAGTTGCTTTGTTTCATTATTTTACACTGCAGCGCTGGGGTCTATGATAATCAGACACCTTATTTGCGCGCCCTGCATTCAAGGACGTCGTTAGGGGGTCCAAGGGGGGCACGCGCCCCTCCAAACGACATTTGTGCCTCCCCCCAATAACTTATCCTCTTTCAAAAATATATGATGTTGACCTACAAATAACACACTTAATATGAATTGTATCAGTATACACTCTACTACTTTATACTTCCATTTTTATTTTCGATAATGACTGAATTATTAGATTCCGAAACTGCTCGTGAATCGCAAAAACCACTTGAAAAATGACCACATTTCAAAAAAATCCCTGCCGGGAATTTTGCTGAGAGAAATCGCGAAAGTAACTTCGAAAATGTCCATAATAATTATAGGCTACTATTAAAAATAACTTTGATAATGTCCATAGTGATTTAATCATTAAACTCAAAAATTGCTTCTGAGTATAAAAATCACTTGAAAATTGCCATGGGTATATTTTTAAAAAATTACGGGGGGGCTTTGCTGGGAGAAATCGAAAAAGTATACTTTCGAAAATGTCCATGATGATGCAATTATGAGACTCCTGAACCATTTGTGAATTACAAAAATCACGTGAAAAATGTCTATATTTTCCAAATTTCCCTGTGTATCACGGGCCTACGTGCAAGTCGTCACAATCACAAAGTCGGAGAGAAGATTACGATGAGACTATTGACAACTTTGCTGCGAGGAAGGTGCGACGCCAGCAGTTTGGACGCTTATACTTTCGAGTGATTTAACGACAGCATTGACTAGATTAATTGCAACGTAATATAAAGGGGGCGGCCAAAAATGAAATGATTGTCCTAGGGCGGCGTAAAACCTAAATATGGCCCTGAAATACATTCACAATTACCAGGTTTGTAGGCCTAATTCTATAGAACAATGGTTCTATTGAAGGTGAAGATCAAATGACAGAGGAAAAATGGTTGACTTTTCACCAAAATGTAGTCAAAGTAGCAAGCTCATATTTAATCCAAGTGCTGTAAGTTCAGCGAAAAAATATGACAGTGTTTCTGATATGATTCGTATTTAAGAATATACTTGTTTAATTAAGTTCAAATTGAATTTCCTCATTGGAGAATTATTTATAAAATTACATTTCCACTTGACCAAACGATGGAAAAATTTTAATTACGCTTTATTAATCACTTAAGACTCAATTATTTAATATTTGACTTAATAACACTTTAATATGACTTTGACTTAATGACTCAATATGATACTATTACTATGGTGCATGCTGCTCCACTTTACATTATTTTATCATCTTCTTGCGTGCTTAAGCTCATCGAAATTCACAGTCCTCACCTTCTCGGCTTTGATTGATATAATTGGCTAATTTCCAAACTTCTCAATCTTCCTTGGCTCGCTGTGCTGCGCAAAAACTTTGTATAAGCTTCAGCTTGGAAAAAGTTGGGGAAAAATCTCTGAAACATATTTTTGATGATACAAAAGTAGTTACGCCCCCTGGATCACATGACGCAAGCGCGTTAACCACTGCGCTGCATATACCGGTAGTTTGTCACATAAAAATGTCTTTAAAAAAATGTAAATAAGACCAACACCTTATATGGAATTATTATATTTTTTATTGAACAAATTGAGAGATTTTCAAGACAGCTTGAGTTATTATAAAGTTCTTGGAGCCAGTTCTACCAACTGACAATTAGTGATTTAAGCTATAATTGTCGATCCACCTTGTTATCACCTTTGGGTTACCAGTACAGTACATATGTTATTTTCGTACCTCCTCTAATAATAATCAGCTGATTCTTAACCAGCTCTCAATTGCTTGAAATTGTAAACAATCGAACTAACAATATATCACTTGAATGATTCAATCTGTTATTTAAAAACAAATTTAGCAAAAATGAGATTCTTAGATGAGATTATTTCTAATTAATAATTATGTAAATAGATATAATATGTGTTAATCTTAATGTGTATAATTATATATTAAACAATAATAAATCGTCTGCTAAGAAATAAATGGTGCAAAATCTCTAAAAATGCTACAGTCAAAGACAAATGTACATAGTCCTTGTTATTACAACAAATGATATTCATCTATATGTATATATATATATATATATATTTAATAAGAGCAGAAGAGTACACTGACCACAATCAGTCAACTTTGAGTTGACTGTTTAGTCAGCAATAATACTTGAAGATCATCATTCCAATTACCTAATTATTTACACTATTTACACCTAATACCAGTCACAATTAACATCAATAAACACAACATGTAGTATCATAGGTAGCTCGTTTGGAATGAATAATTATTCAGCATATCAAATGACAGATCTTTATCACGCCCTCCAATTTGTCGTGTAATTATTCTTCAAGTGGATTACCCTAGAAAATAATTAACATTGTATTAATTAGGTATCAGAAAATAAATGCATACTGTGGGTGATGAACTAGGGCCTATATTATATATATATAATGTAATACCACGAGACCTCACCATAGAATAAAGTTCTTTATTCTATGACCTCACTTAATTAAAATTTGTTCATAACCAGTTAAAGGACCTAGAGATATGATAGGGATGTGTTAGGAAGGATGACCATTTGTCCCTGATTGGCCACAATGTCACCGACCGCCCTGGACAGGTGCGTAGAAACCTTGATTAGAGTGGGGAGGAGGAGGGGGGGTATAATTGTTAATCAAACAGTAATATATATACATTATATAGGGGTCTGAGATAGAGCTCCGGTGTCAAAGGCAGACATTATTACATCCTTTAATTGTTTTTTGATCATCTTGGAAGCATATTCAACTCAAGGTGGCATCGCATGTATTCTGGCGAAATTTGAGTGATTATGAGGGCATACAAAGGCATACAGAGTGTGTGGGGGTGGGAAGAGGGGGTCAGGAATGTTAGTGGGGGGTTATTTCCCCCCAATCCCCCCTCTCCTATGCACCTGGCTCTAGAAAGGATTGGAAAAGAAGCACAATTGTAAGCTTACAAGTTAATGGTTATGCTAGAATATCAACAGTAATGTACCAGTAGCCCTAGATTTAGTTATAGTATGAGCTCTACTGAAAGAAAAAACGTGGAAACTGACAATCCTGGGTAATTTATATCTATGAGCTGTCAAAAGTTTCTATTTTATTTTTATTCACGTAGCCCCTACTTCTGAACACCTATTGCACATTATTTTACACCTCATTATATAGGTATTAGTGATGCCTTGGGGTACCCAGGTTGGGTATGGGTAATTTTTCAGGTATCATTCTGTTACTCAGGTAGGCCTACACGTGATATAGAAAAAAGATTGTAACCAAAAGAGTGTGGCCACATGAGAGCGGTTGCAGCAAGCTCAACCTCACACTATTGTTCTTACATTTTAGTCGCTTTCCTTAGTCATGATGCGCGTGTAAAACCCTAAATTACCGCCTTGAAGATGAACTTTCTTGGACGATTGTTGAGGGATGGACACATCCAATCGTTACAGGTTATGATTAAGGTTGACAATCGGTCCAAACCTATATATCGGTACTTCCAATAGCACTTTACCTACTTTGAACTAACAACAGAATAGGCTAATCCTTTCAGTTCATTTTTATTGTCAAATGTTGTTTGCATAAAAACATACATAATAACAATAAAAACAAAATGAAGAAACAATGAAAAAAATAACAAAGAGTTTTTCGAACTTGGGAAGACCTGACGCGTAAACATATTGAAGAAAGAAACACTTCACAACCAATTTGTTTTTTATCGTTAAAACCCCAAATGCTTGCCTCTGCTTATATTTACAATTGCCAGTTAATCAAGGGATGTATTTTTTTTCTTCGAAGTTGAAAGACTCAAGCTTCGACCTTGACGAAACAGCGGTATTGAAATTAATGCAAAAATGCAACAAAGAAATGGTAAAAAACGTGTATTGACATTTTTATCGAAATTACCCTGATATGCATCGAAATACGCAAGGTAATTTCGATGGGAACCCGGTTCCTAATTCGTTATAATTCGTTATTTGTGATACTACGGTAATTCGTTCCTAACCCAAAGGCATCACTAATTGTTATTCATTTTCAGTGATGAATGGGAAGAAAACTTCAAGATGAATAATGTACACCATGTTTGTTGACTTTTCAACTTACCCATTCTCTAGCCATCAGCAACAATGTGTGATTTGAGAGTTTAGGTCCAATGAGAGGATTCATCTGGGCCAAGTAGCATAGCAACCAACTGCAACAGATGAAAAGCATCAACTTAAAACTATTCTTGTATAATATCAGTACTGAGAAGTACACCCTACATCAGCACTCTGCAATGGAAACCTATCAAACGTGAATAGACTATACCACAAATACTAAAAAAACAATATGGTAAAACCTTCAACTACCGACTATAAACTAGGAGTTCAACACTAGGCCTACACATGCGTTGTATGGTGAGCGATATAGTCGTATTTATATGAAACGCAATGGAAAGCTATAATCACAGCTTGATGTTAAAACAAAGATTTCACTGCCTTCCTGTTTGATCTTTGCTTACTTCAAATGTTTGACGATTTAATCATTCTTCAAATGGCTCTAAACTTGTATTTGATTGATGTGAAAAATATATTATAATTGTTCTTTTTGAAATGGCTGGCCAATTTAAGTAAGACTTTTGAATAATGTGTATCATGAGTGTGCTTAGATTTCATAAAAAAAGTCCATTTATTCGAAGAAAAAATATTTTACAATTTTTTAACTGGCTGTTCTCAGAAATGGTGCAACCTATTGCATTCCAAGTCTATAGCTTACAGGATTGAATTGGATGACATATATGCATGCCAAGCTTCATAAAATATTTTGCATTCGTTTGACCTGTGGAGCGCGGATTTTGTTTTCAAGTAGGCCTACGGTAAAATTGAGTTTTTGCTTCCCACATATAATAATCTATATTATTCAAAACTGAATTCATCAATTGAGTTGAACATAGTTATTAAGTTCTTTTTTCATTTAATTTCAATTTCAATACTTTATTTGCCTACTCGATTTTTACATTCTAAAATTGTTCATGATAGAATATAAGGCACGTCAAAAATAATAAAAACTGACATAATATAAACTAAAACTGAACTATATGTATGGGATTTACATATGAAAAGAAAAGAACATTCATACACAAGATACTCCACATTCATATATTCATTCGTACATTTAATCATGTTTTATTCTTCAGTCATTTCTTATGCTACTAATATATTTTTGCATGTGTCAAAAAACTCATTCTCACAGTAAAAACAGTTCAAGATCAAAAATTTCTTCAATTCAACTTTGAAAAGCATTAGGGAGTCAATACATAGAATATAATCAGGAAGCATGTAATAAAATGTGATACCCTTAAAAGTACAGTCTTGTCAATATGAAGTTGTTCTGTGAAATGTATAAAACTGTGATAATGCTAAAACATGTATTTCAACAATTCAACTATTCTATCGTAGTGACGGTGACTGATATTTTATGGTAGGTATAGGTATTCTATTTGATTTCTGACAACTGATATTTCAACATTGGTTTCAACGGCTTTTATTTCAAACAACAGGTTACTTCTTGTGCCCTCTTATTTGAAACCAAATCTCATTTTTAAGGCCAATGCACTGGGCCGAATTGTGGGCTAGGGTACCCGCCAAGATGCCTAGGGCTCGGCATTTTGGGGTGGTGTGAAGGCAAATTTCTTTTGGAATTAGGCTATGTGAAATTATGAACTAATTTTAATTCACAAGTATTATTTGTAAGATTAACAGTTGATATTCGATATACGAAGTGTTTATCCACAACCCGACCGACCCACGTACTATTCCCACGAATCGCCATTCTACTTGTAGCAATAGCAGAGCGGCGCAGCCACTTCTCTTCCGACGAACCAGCTCACAAACCACACTCTACGGACGAACATACTTCAATCGATCACCTAGAGAGGGCTCTGGGCACTGGACTTCAAGATATAGTAGATAAAATGATTATATCAAGATAGACAACACCCCATTAAATATGCTTGTTTATATGAAATGCTTGTATATCAATTACTTACAGTGTCCAATTGCCAGTGTTGATCTCATTCAAGTATAAAGCAATCAATGCAGGCTCTAGATCATATTTTGCCGCAAAATAATATTAGGCCTGGAGTAGTAATAGACTACATAACATACATAACTACATAAATTGCCATAGCTTGGCAGTAAGTAAGCTAATAATTGCTGGCCTGATCATTTCAGGACTGAGGGTCTGATCCCCACTCAGGAATATGAAATGAAGACATTATTTACATGGTGCGTTGAGCATTGGGTTACCGGCATATCAAGAATGTGATTTTTTTTGCATTCAAGACCACAGAAACAAAATTATCTGCATATGATCTAGTTTATGAATGTAATATTTGCTTCCCCATCTTTAATCTTGACAAGTGACAATGCATCACCCCTCTACTGCTTCTTATCCCTCCACATCAACAGTATCGTCAGGGTTAAAAACAGGTTGTTCATCTCGTTTTGACTTCACATCAGGCCTAGTTAGGAACATCATAAACCCAGCCAACAAAAGCCCTAGTCCCCTATATGTGATCAAATTGACTTTATTCAAACTGGGAGTGCGGTTTGTGAGCCCATTCATTCATGGGAATATAAGTGGGCACTCAAGAATCAAGGATACCGTAGTTGTATTAGGCTCATACCTCGTTCACATTGAAGAATGTAATTACAGTTGAGTAGATAACGTTAGTTAAGTTATAATATGAGCAGAACTTGGTTAGTAGTTAACTCCAGTTATGTCTTGACTAAGTTTCTAGAACTCAGTTAGCTTAACTGCAATCAAAATCCACCGCCTTCGCAAAGAGCAACATCATTCGTATTGTCACATTGTTGGTTCAAAGCAAGGCCTTCTATATTATTTACATTATTCGAATTATATAGATGGCTTTGTTCAAAAACAAGGCAAGATAATGGAGATATCAACAGAAAATCTGTGAATCTATAAAATGTAATATAAAAATTGACAATTTAATCAAACAGCAAGATGGCAGTGCATGACGTCACTAACAACCATTTCATCGCTGTCAGTGTGAACACTTTACCTCAGTTAAAAATGGTGTCATCCATAATGCTAACTGCAGTAGGCTTAAGTGATCCTAGTGTGAACGAGGTATTAGGCTGGTCTTCCATGAACGCGATTTGCGTTTCGCTTTCGCAACCTTGGCGGTGGAATTGAGGCATGCTCAATAATCAGAAATTGCTTAACTTTCGTCACTGATTGGTCGTTTTATCATCATGGTGTCTTAAAAAAATACCGCGTTCATGGAAGGCCAGCTTTATACCCCGTTCACACTAGGATCACTAACTGCAGAATGCTAACTGCAGTTAGCATCATGAGTGACACTGTTCTTAACTGAGATGAAAGTGTTCACACTGACACCAATGAAATGGTTGTTAGTGACAGTCATGATCTTCCTGTCTGATTTACTGTTAATTTTCATATTGCATTTATAAATTTACAGATTTCATGTCGATATCTCGCCTTGTTTTTGAACAAGGCCACCTATATAATTCACAATTATGTAAATACTTTAGATGTCCCTGCTTTGAACCAACAATGGGACGATGCGAATGATGTTGCTCTTTGCGAAGAGTGGATTTCGATTGCAGTTAAGCTCTAACTGCGTTCACAGAACGAAGTTAGAGCTTAATGTCAGTTAGTGCTAACTGCGTTCCGTTCACATTACGTTGTTAACTGAAGTTATACCCTGTTTACAACGAAAATGTTCATCACGATCAACGACTTAATCTCGATTACCGTGCAGTGTGAACGCAACTCCATTAACGTTAACAGTGATTAACGTCTTAATCTCGTTCAGCAAACCATGTTAGCGCGTTAACGCCATTAGTTCATTACCCACAATTCCATGCGCACATTTAATCGCAATTAGCTTGATCGAGATTAACTTCTCGGTGAGAACAGGGTAGGCCTATTAGCTCTGGCTTAACTGCAGTTAGTGATCATAGTGTGAACATGGTATTAGGCATTGAATTTCAATAGCCTAGGCGTTGACTTTATAGTGTTGTTAACCTCAATGGCCTAGGTCTATGGCATTGTGATAAAACCATTCAATGATAAAATCAAGCTCATACTTACAACACCCAACAACAAGCACCTGTTAGCATAAGAACCAGTTGGAAAAGCCTGAAACAAGTTTTACATAGATACACAATCAGTTCATAGACATAATTTTCAAATATTTCAGCATTAATCAGTAGGCTAGAAAACAAACTCAATGCTAGGCCTAGTATGGTGAGAGATCAAGTCCTATTTTAGAGGGTATCAATGAGTCTATACTCTATAATGCTTATGCACACAATTCTGTCATTCGTTTTGGCCTAGGGCCTAGGCCAAGTAGATCAATATTTACCCTCGATTTGGTCCTTTAGGTACAACAAACGGTAGGACTATACCAACAATTCCCCATAGAATAGTAAATACTATTAATGGAATAGCCGATGCACCCATTTTTAGTAGAACAAATAGTTTACTTCGATGAAAATATGACAGAACGTCCAAATCCTTATCTTGCGGACCTATCACACTTGACTTGATGTGAAATCACATGACTTGATTCGATAGTCGACTGAGCTGCAGGTTCAATGATTTTATTTGTTTTTTAGTTTGTTGTGAACCGCTAGATACCGCCGTAACAATATTTATTTCTCGATTCTCGATAGTCGATTCTCGAATCTTCTAATTTCCAATAGGGCGGCGTACAGGATTTTGTAGCACAATGGTTAGTTGAAATTGTATCTCGTAAATCTATAATAATCCGATGATATTCTAGCAATTATTATCGGTCAAATATTTTACTAAATATTAATCTGTTGATTTCTAAGGAAGTGATTTCCATAAGGCTGTATATCATCTGTGAAATGTGTCGGTGTTTTCGCCTGACACAGTCTCCGCCTAGGCTAGGCGTAGGCCTATTTTATCACAAGGGAATACATAGTTAATACCTTATATGGAGCGTTTAAAAAACCGATTCTAGGCGGAGGCCTAGTCTTGTTGTATGACAGCAACATGGTCTAATACTAACTGTTTCTAAGTGGTAAATATATTTTTCAGCAACCCCAAATTATTCTTTTGAAAGAGGGAACTGAGAATTCACAAGGAAAACCTCAGCTGATCTCAAACATCAATGCCTGTCAATCTGTGGTGGATGCTGTCCGAACTACCCTCGGACCTCGAGGGATGGACAAGCTGATTGTGGATAACAATGGCAGATCAACCATTTCCAATGATGGGGCTACCATAATGAAGTTGCTTGATATCGTCCATCCTGCAGCCAAAACCCTGGTTGACATTGCAAAATCTCAGGATGCCGAGGTGAGTCACAACTCATGACCATTCTTCTCTTCTGTTGGAGGATTGCCTCGAGACTCATAAGCTATAGATATGTTGCATCGGACAGAGCGATGGTTGAACCATCGTTTCAGAAGAAAATCTGGTAACAATGTAATTTAGTGCATCGTGACCAGCTTCATTCATTGTTGTTTTTTCATTCTCTTTTAATTAGGCCTGTTATATTATATAAAGGCTTTAGGCCAAGGGTTATGGGTGAGGTTAATTTTGATTCACGTTCAAGTTGCAGTGTAAGAGATTGTGACATTGTTATTATCTTGTGGTGCGATGAGAACTAGCTTGTTTGGTGAACTTAAACTAGGCTAGAATCAAAGTTCCATCAAATCCTTGCAACATCCTTTTATAAATCAATAGAGACCCATTCTACACTATCTGGTAAAATTGTCGTGTACCAGTACCGCATCACAGCCAATTTCCACTTTTTTCCAAAATATGGTGTTTTTCAGTCTAGATCTATTCAGAAAAACCCAGGGCTGTCGTTGGTGGGTCTCAGGGGGGGGGGGCCTCTCAATAACTTATCATAGCCTTTAAAAATATATAATGTTGACCTACAAATGAACACACAATAAAATATGATGAGTTGATGACTTATTAATATTAGTTGTAAACACTACTACTTCACACTTCCTTTTTTCTTTCCGATAATGATTCAATTATTAGATTCCAGAACTGCTTGTGAATTGCAAAAATCACTTGAAAAATGACCATATTTCAAAAATAAAGACTGCTGGGAATTTTACTGGGGGAAGTAGCGAAAATGTCCATAATATTGAAAATAACTTTGGTAATGTCCATGTAGTGATTCAATCATTGGACTCTAAAACCGCTTGTAGGCCTAAATATCAAAAATCCTTGAAAATGACATGGGTCCATTTCAAAAAATTTCCTGCGGGACTTTGTTTGGAGAAATCGCAAAAGTATAGCTTCGAAAATGTCCATGATGATGCAATTATAAGACTCCAAAACCACTCGTGAATCGCAAAAATCTCTTGAAAAATGTCCATATTTTAAAAATTTCTCTGCGGACTCTGCTGGGGGGCTTCCGTCCCCCCAGATCCCTTTACGCGCATGGCAGGTGTCCAGCTGGGCGGTCATTCTATTCATGTAACCTGTGCCCCCCCCCCCCCCAATACACAAATCCTAACGACGTCCCTGGAAAAAACACCGCATACTAGGAATTAATAAGATATAATTGTTGAAAAATTACTCAAATGTGACGAAATTCCTATAACCACAAGCTCCGCCATTGTTTGCTGTTGAAGTAGGCCTTTATAAGCTCAGTTCCAGAAAAACGGTATAGGCCTACATAGGATCACATAGGCCCTAGGTGACAAAGGTTATTAGGTTAGGTTAGTGTCCAAACCTCGCATATTCCGCCAGGAGGCGGAACGGAGCTTATATACTTTAACAACAAACAATGGCGGAGCTTCTGGTTATAGGCATTTTATCACATTTGAGTAAGTTTTTAACAATTATTTCTTATTAATTCCTAGTGTGTGGTGGTTTTTCTGAATAGATCTAATAAAGATCTTTCAGAAAACACCAATGTAAGGATGAAAAAATGAACATTGGTTGCGATACAGTAGGCCTATATGACAATTTTACCCACTATCTAGCTCGACTTGATTAATCTGGCTTTCCCCTTTTAATAATAATAATTATTATTATTTGTGGTAGCATAATTTTGCATGCATTGAATAGAAAATATGAGCTTGAACAACTTGATGAATGAAAGTTCCAATCAAAAGTGTCCCATTATCTCGAGAACCCTCACTCCAAGCTTGGAGGGACTTCAAGATGTTTGTGGGATGATATAAAATGGGTGAAAATAGACTGGTAACTTCATGAAAGAATATTTAAGTTACCTCAAATTTGCCCTGACATTAAGTGTATGAGGTATGACTCATATTTTTTTAATTCATCTATAATGGCTGTTCAAGAGAATGGAACAAAATTTAAGTGTAATGCATGGCGCATAAATGAGACTTCTTACTATTGAACTACTAATAGGCCTACTAGCCCTATAGGAATATTGGGTTTCAACTTTTTATTAAAATAACTAAGTGATTACAGTTGTTGACTTTGTTCTTAATTGGTTCCTAAAGAGTTCCTATAGAGCTCTGTACTTTATTCATTCAACTTTGTACTTTGAGAAATAGGTCCTTATCCTTTCAAAATCAATTATTTTCACTGTAGGCGTAGTAGTGAAATCAAAAACTGGCCACGAAGATAAGAACTTTGTTCATTCCAGGTTGGTGACGGCACTACGAGTGTGGTTCTGCTAGCTGGAGAATTCTTGAAGCAAATCAAACCGTTTGTTGAGGAAGGTGTTCACCCTCGAATCATCATCAAGGCTCTCCGCAAAGCAACTCAAATTTCTGTAGACAAGATCAACTCCCTGTCAGAAAAGATTATACAGACAAATGCTGCAGAACATCGCGCGTTACTAGAGAAGTGTGCCTCTACGGCCCTCAGCTCAAAACTAGTTGCCAATCAAAAAGGTTTCTTTGCCAAGATGGTTGTTGACGCAGTCCTTATGCTGGATGAACTTCTACCTATTAACATGATCGGGATGAAGAAAGTCTCAGGAGGAGCTCTAGAGGTAAGATAACTTCCGTATAAGTCGATAATATTAATATTTCACAGTAACCATTACCCGCACCGAACAGTCAGCCATCTTGGTAAAACCTGTTACACAACATGAAAGTGCACAAAAACACTGTCTATGTAGTTACTAAAAAAAATCCTACATCATTACAGTGTGTCGTTAATATATAACGTGTGTGTATATATATATAAAATATATAGAATGCACCCTAATCCGCAACCATAAGCATTTGAATAAGACTGATTTTTTAAACAAAATTAGCGCAAACATGGTAAACAGCTGCCAAAATGAAGCCAGAAACCATCATATTGTTGAAGTCACTTTGAAACTTATAAAAACCAACGATTCTTACAGTGCCCTGGCCTTCTCTAATGGGTATTATCAAGAACTATCAGACTGAGACGAGTGGTTAATACACTGAACTGTCATTCAGGAGACTGGGTTTGATTTCTGCCATGGTCGACCATTCTGACGAGGGTTTTACATGGTTTCCCTATGTCATTCAGGTCAATACAGGGATGGTTCCTTGACAAGCAACGACCAACTCCTTCCTACTATATATTCAAAACACCTAATGAAATAACCTTTCATCTCATCATTTCATTTCTTTCATCAATGCCAATAGATCATCTAGTCATTAGTATAGTGTGTCGTTTTACCCAATATAGATGGAAGAAAAAGATCTATCAGAAAACACCAAAAACTCCAACACTTGCAGGGGTGAAAGTCACAGTAAAATAACCCTATTTTATTTTAATTAGCAATTTTAATTTGCATCACGTAATCATCTCATCTCTCAGTCCTTGTTGAGTTTGTAGAGAGCTTTAATACATCATGTTTCAATTTCTTCCTGTATATATATATATATACAATAAGTAATAACTTGATTGTTTTTATTTTCAGGATTCTCAGTTAGTTGCAGGAGTAGCATTCAAAAAGACTTTCTCATATGCTGGCTTTGAAATGCAACCCAAGAAATACAGTAACCCAAAAATAGCGCTTCTCAATATTGAACTCGAATTGAAGGCCGAGCGTGACAATGCAGAAGTACGAGTTGAAAGCGTTGCCGAGTACCAAAAGATAGTTGATGCCGAATGGAAAATTCTGTATGACAAGCTGGATCTCATTCACAAAAGTGGTGCCCAGGTTGTTCTCTCAAAGTTACCTATTGGAGATGTTGCCACACAGTATTTTGCAGACAGAGACATGTTCTGTGCAGGCCGTGTGCCTGAAGAAGATTTACGCCGTACAATGAAGGCTTGCGGTGGAGCCGTCATGTCCACAGCAAACGACCTTACCGACGCCGTTCTTGGCCGCTGTGAATTCTTCGATGAGAACAAAATCGGAGGTGAGAGGTTCAACTTATTCTCAGGATGCCCAAATGCTCGAACATGCACAATCATACTCCGAGGAGGCGCCGAACAATTCTTGGAAGAGACTGAACGTTCTTTACATGATGCCATCATGATTGTACGCCGCACAATCAAGAACGATGCTGTAGTTGCTGGTGGAGGTGCTATCGAGATGGAAATCAGTCGTTCTCTGCGTGATTATTCTCGCACTATTGCTGGGAAAGAGCAGCTTATTATTGGAGCTGTTGCTAAAGCACTTGAAATAATTCCACGTCAGTTGTGTGACAATGCTGGCTTTGATGCTACGAATATATTAAACAAGCTACGTCAAAAACATGCTCTCGGCAACTGTTGGTATGGTGTAGACATCACACAAGAAGATATTGCAGACAATTTCGTTGGCTGCGTATGGGAACCTGCTGTTGTGAAGATCAACGCTTTGACCGCAGCTAGCGAGGCTGCTTGCCTCGTTCTTTCTGTTGACGAAACCATCAAGAATGCACGCTCAGGTGGTGAAGGGGGTGGACAAATGCCAGGACGTGGGATGGGAAGACCAATGTAGGCCAGTCTTTTATCGTTATCTTAAACATCCCATTTATCCCGGTAACTTTGGATCTTGACCAACTTTTCGATCGATGATCACACTAGCGGTATGCCCTAACTGCAAACTAAATATGAATTCTCAATGTCTTTTATTGTGTAACTGCACATAATTATTTACTTACTTTTGAAATTTGGTGGGATTCAGTATTTAGGTTGGTCAACAAATACACGCTTCTTACTAATGGTAATTATTTAATATTTTGTTCTTTAGAAAATATATCTTGTGCCTATTGATATTTAACAGCATTTCTCATCACCAAGTAATCGTTTAACATGCAACTTTCTTTTCTGCCTCTGGGATTCAATTCCCAAAAATGTATTGATAATGTTTCTGCAGTATGTTTACAAATAAAATGAAATTTCGTATAGAAGTTTTCAACATATACATTTATACTTAATATGTTCCTTCACAAGCTTATTACTAGCAATAGTTTCATTTGCCTTCTCCTGTCCAATTTCATATAGAATGTTATTAGGATTTATGCTACTGGTACAGTAGAACCTCCATTATACTTTTTTCAGGGGACGAGACTAAAAAAACGTAATAACGTGAAAAACTTCCCAACATGTTGAGCATATGGGCTGGATCAAAAAATACAACTTATAAATGTATAAACGAGAAACTTATAACAGAGGTTCTACTGTATATGTATTCCTTGTCGAATTACTTATTAGTATTACAGTTCAGCAATATGTACGGTAGTTGAATTATCTCTTCTATACTATCCAAGTTACTATTCATTATGCATTGATAGAAACCTGCTGGCTACTCCTTGAATCGTACAATTTATACAGTACAAGTCACTCTCTGGGTAGAAATGAGCTTTTCTACAATTTATTTAGCTTTACAAAATACTATTGCTTTCAATTTCAAGTAATTCATTTGACAATTATTATATTTACATTTTATAACAACTATCTTAGTCTGGCATAGAAGCCTGCTAATTAATACATAATAAGGCAGTAAATAAGCTTACATTAGGCAGTTCAAGAAATTGAAGAGAAATCTTGTAAAATCAGTTGCTGGTCTAGTGAATTAAAGTCGATGGCACTTCTAGTGTCGCTGACGACAGTTCGTACGGTACATGTGAAGAATGCAGCATGACGCGGTTTCTCTGCATAACGTTCGTATTGATCCAAACTGTCTTGTAATTTCAGCGTTAAACTATCGTAGTTCTTGCGCACAACTTCAAGGATCTGATCTTCAGATGGTGTAGATAAGCCTTGACTGGCAAGCCAAGACTCGATTTTTGGTGAGAAGTGGTTGATGATGGCCCTAGAAAAACATATTAAGTTGATTACTAGGTAGAGCTACTCAATGCATTAGAAAAGCTTCTAGGACTTGGGATCAATCTTTGTCCCTAGATCACTGAATATAATTAAGGATTGACTGCAATTTGAAGTCATCCAGAAGGCAGAGGAAGGCGCACATTTTCCCTATTCACACTAAACACTGTGTGCAATGTTGAACCAACCAAAAAGCGAAATAAATCCTGCAACTAATGAATATGAAGCGTTGGCTACATTCCAACGGTTGATCAGGCATAATGGCCTGCCGAGAAATAGTCTTGGCGTGAAATTATTTTATTAACCTTGACAAAATATAAAAAAAATTAGTCCTTGGAAAACAATATTCCATATACTTATTATTTAAAACTCGACAGTTCGATCTTGAGCCCAACTTGAAATGAGTGGTTCGGGTTGTTTGATGCTTTGTTTCAGTGTTTTTGGTGCGTTTATCAATGTTGTGTTGACATGCAATAACTTTTTCTCAATATTTTTGCCCGTTTCTTCTTTTCATTTTCGTAATGTTTTTGCCCAAGAGTGGTAAACCCGATATGGTACAAAAACTACACAGTTTGAAGTTGGATAAGTCTATGAGTCTACGAAGAGTTTGTCGTTGATAAGTCAAGCTGTTATCTGTGCAGCGGAAACAAAAAAAACATACACACAAAGCTCATCTAAAGCACGGCACACACAGACAACTCCAGTTTCAATCGCCAACTATTGACCAACTAGCCTGACTCAGGTTGAGTGAACATAACACCAATTCAATTGCTATTGATTGGAGTTGGGTTGGTGAGGATAGAGAGAGCTTCTAAAATGCCAACAGTTTACTAGCATAAGACAACCAATAGGAATGCAGTAAACGTGTGACATCACACCTATTGTCTGCTACGTAGTACTAACTTCAGTCATTGATCTCTTTTTAATATACAATGCACTGTAATGATGACTAAGATCTATTGGCGTCGGATGAATGATTAATGACATGATGGGATGATGAGATGAAGGTATTATGGTATGGGAACGAAGCGGTCGTGGCCTATATTGTGGAAACCATCCTGGCATTAGCCTAATCTACAGAGGGAAACCATGAAAAAACCCTGTAAAGATGGATGGTAGCAGGGATCGCACCGGGTCTGATATGTCCCTTCACCTCCCGAATCACATGAAGCAAGTGTGTTAACCACTCAGCTACATGTGCTGGTGTCGATCTTCTATCTTACAACAAATATAATTTTACTCGTTCTTGATTGGCTACTTCATTTATACCGCGCAAGATTGACATTTACCGAGTTGCCGTGGAATGCAGTTGAATCGCGATACTGTTGAACATACGCAAATAGACAATCCGTTTCGATTGGCCACCTCGTTTGACAATTGTGACAACTGGAATTGTTTGTGAGTACTGTGCTCAACTACACAATGGTAGCAGTATCATTCACTCTAGTACAGTATAGGCATATATTTGAAGTTTGAACATTTTTCTTACCTCACATTGACCAAGCTATTGGTTAGTTTTAAGGCACTGTCCTTGAACTCTCCGTCACTTGTCGAATATCGTAAGGCTGTGAAAAAAATCAACAGCAATAAGAGTGAATACTGAATACGTAGTAGCAATAGTAGTGAACAGCTCCTTCAATTTGAAATTCAACTAACCCAAAAAATACTCATTTTGAATTATGGGTCAAACTTTGTAGGGACCAGAACTAGGTATTCTTTGTATGGCAAAATTTAAATTATCAGAGTTTGTCTTAATAAGACTTTCTGTAATTTTGGACTCATTTCATTAGTTAGCAATTTTTGACCACTTCAATTACACGGGCACTTAATTTAAAAATGATAACCAGAATTGTATACACGAAAGAAGGCCTACTCTGATGACATACCGATATTCAATATCATTACAGTACAGTATTCTAATTCAGTAATTCACAGTCAAATTAAGGAATCTTTAGGTTTATGCTAAATCACTTACCCATCGAGTAAAGATTATCGAACACTTGATGCATTCTGATTAGCTCGTAATAAAGTTGATCATAGCTACTAGGAGATGGAAGAAATGTATCCCCATACGTTATGAACAAATTGAAAATATTCACCACCTACAAAAAGAAGAAACACCATTAGTTTATTAATGTCAAAGGTTACATTAATTGACGACTCGAAATAGGCGTGGCTTTACCAGTCAGCCAGTTGGATCATATTATTTGTAGTCATTTCAAGATACCTCGATTGGATATTTGAATTTGACTACAGTTCTAACAGCCCTGTTGATTGGACGATATGATTTCTGACATCATGGGGGCGGAGACTGCGAGTTGTCAATTGAATTAGAGTTTTATTAAGTTTTGTCCATTATGAAGAAGAGTGAAGTTGGGCATTATTTGATGCGTGTACAGTATAAATTTGTTGTTACTGTATTTTTTTTTAAAAGTTGAAAGGTTGAACCACTGTACTCCTATATAAGTAAATAATCAATGTTGAATTTAGTCTTGGCCCGAAGCCCAAAGTGCGTAATAAAATTGTATTGTTGGTACATGCCCGTATATTAAGCGGTCTACTGACGTAACATCTGACGCCCCCGCATCTTCGGGTTACTTCGGTCAAGTTCGGCACTAGCATATTGACCTTCAAGATAAGGGCAACACACGGGGAGCTGTAAACACCGTTGTTTCAACATTACAACGTGTAATACCGATCCTAATAACATTTGCAGTAGTACTTGATTTTTTCAGTATTTTGGATTATTTTGTTAATTTGAATTCCTCAATTTGAAATGCATTTTTTTTATCTAGGCTTACCCTGAATCTTGAATTAACGAGAGTTAATTGTACAGTACTAATATTTTTGCATCCCACTGAATGACTTGACCTTGACAAGAGCGAGCTCTTCTAATCGAAAGAGTTATTCATTGGTGTTGGAACCTCCTAGCATCAATAACAGCAGTCTACAGCGAGCCGAGTACAATAGATGATGTACAATCAACGAGGCCCCACCAACAGTTTCTCAGTTGTAGCTTCGACCCGTGGCATGGCTTTCTCTCGCGTCCAATAAGAAATTCACTGAATTCTAATTGGGAAAAGCGAATAAAAAAACTCGAGTTTGATCATTTAATCTGGTTGTGATTTAAAAAAAAACGGGTGCCCGGAAACCGATTGTCCTATGTCATCCCTAATTCCAGGTGTGGGTATATTTAAGTTATGTCGTACTCGTAAGAGACATATGTCTACTGTACTTTAAAATAATCTTCTAACCTGAAGTGCTAAATGGAAAATATTCATTTTCTTGGCAAGATGGTTTTCGTTTGCTAAAAGGAACTTGAGAAGCGTAATCAATGACGTCCAAAGCTCTTTCCACAGGTAGTTTAGTCGAACCCGACATCTCTTTTGATAGCAAAGCACTCGGTGAATGACTCCAATACAATGTAGGTACAGCTCCATTGGTAATTTCTTCATCATATGACTAACTAAGAACTCAACAAGCAAATCTAGAAAGAAGAAAAATTCATCAATTAATATAGAGTTCAACTTGAAACAAGAATTAGAGATAACTATTTAATACATGTTTTCAAAATAAAAAACAATTTAGCCTGATAACAGGCCTAATTAATAATGATTCCATGAAGTTTGAAAAATATTAGGGGCGTACGAGTCCATGTTTTTAGCTTTGTTTTGAGTCCGAGTCTTCACCAAAATAATAGATGTAATAAACAAAAGAATAAGACAATTTGGATACCAGTTCAACTTGCATATTTTTACAGTTGAAAATCAATAATTCCATTGTTTTGTTTCTACTGTATTACAACAAAAAAAGTAGGTATATTCAGTATTTTGTAAATTTGACTTTTTCCAATTACAATTAATCCAATTGATGAATTAAAAGGGGTGTGCGAGTCTATCTCATTTCGAGCCCAGTACCCGCCAGAATCAGACTTGTTGGAAATATTTTAGACTCGATTTGCAAGTCAAAGTCGAGTCTTTAATTCTCGACTTGAAATTAGGTAGACTTGCGTAACCCTAAAAAATATGTCTTCAATAGAACTAAATCTCAAAATACCACATCGATTACATATGAATTGAGTAGAAGGGAAAGAAAGAATAGCACCTCACCAAGGTGTACAAGTAACGATAGGCCTACTCATAGTTGAGAGCCCATTGATAGAACAGATTTTTTTTTAATAACATCAAAACTTGATACGAAATAATTGTTCTCCAATTAGGGCAATGGATGGGAGATAAGATCATTTGAACGGGGCACCACAAGAGCAATCTTACCACCCCAAAGAATAATTAAAAATAAGATACCGGTAACTCATTTTCAACAAACAATAAATCTTGAGGTAATAATGCCAGGGTTAGAAAACAATTCGAACATTCTCAGTGGGAAGAGAAATCAAGGAGGTTAGATACTATTACTATTAGTATCTAACCTCCTTGAGAGAAATACTTGAATCTTCTTCTTCTTGAAATCTTCTTTTTTCTGTAATTGTATTTATTGCAAAATTGATCATTTTGTTTCAATTGTGTTTCTTTTTTCCATTGTATTTGATCAATTTTATTCGTTCTTTCGATATTATAATTATATGGTCATGGCTGATTGAATTTGTGAGTTAAACATCCCTCACATCATCATGTAGGCTACTACAAACAAACTGAACGTTATTTTGACGTTTCAGCTATTGCCTTGGTCACTATCTAGCACTGACCAGGACAATAGCCAAAACATTAAAATCTCGTGTTTGTAAGCTTTGGTAAGCTGCTGTACTTTATTTCCCTTTCACCCAATTCCTATATCCAGCCTCAGGCTGATTTCCTATACACACCAAGTCATTTGATTGCATAGTTGATCACTTTAAGGTCGTTCTTGCAGATATCAGTTAATTTCATTGTCTCAACAAAGAAAGTAACACTGAAATTACATGCATCTAGCAGCAAAATCATTCTAAGATTGGATGGCCTTTGTCAACACTCATGAGTCATCGGTCTTCATTATTGTAGGCTTAAACTCATTTAAATTGCAATGCAGTTGTCATCTTAACTAGAACTCTTGTCAATTATTGTTGAATCACCCCTAGATAATGAAACTACACACTAATTCTAATTAATTACCCAGTAGTGTAGCTGCGAGCGGTTGCGAGGGCCTGGTCTTGTCTGGAGCAAGTTTACGATGGCGCATGGGTAATCGGTGTAGCTGCACTTTGAGCAATAGATTAACATCGTGCATCAACGAGTTGGCATACTGATCCTCGGAAACGCAAGTCAAGATGAGGAAGCACAATTTTACGTTACTGACGCTCGCTTCAGACTTTGTGTCTTGCATTACAATAGAACTGAAACAAGAAGTACAATAATTTATTGTGTACGGTTCTGTATTTTGAGTGGATTGTCAAAATATCAAATTAGTATGCACGGGTATTTCAAGTGAATTGTCAAAATATAATTTTGTCGAGAGACTATTTTGTAGAAACATATTATCAAAAGTGTCAAAAGACCTATTGGTCGATTAGGTCACGAAATTATAAGAACTAATAAGCCAAATTGGCAAAAGGTCAAACTGTGAAAAGTATTAATTGCCTGATTACCAAAATGTTGATAGACGGACCGTTTTATCAAGAGACCATTTTGTGTCGATGATTTGATTTTTCGGTAACTCGGTTTTTCAACAAAATGACATTCAATTATTTACCCAATTATAACTTACCAATATTGGAAGAATGTGACTAGGAGGTTGGAAGGCTGGGCGTAGATGTCCACTGGTGGAACCACGGAGAGATCGGGAGTAGCCTGAGCTGTGTTTAGCGTATTGCTGGGAGACGGTGGCGTGCTAGTGTCGGTCTGGGTGTGCGCCAACGTCGTGATGAAATTACGATTCAGGTGCACAGCTTCATACAAGGCTACAAGCACTGCATTGTTGGCCCTACAACAGTCAAGAATAAAAATCCTTTCAGTTTAAAGACAAAGTTTTTAGTTCTGGTTGATATTTTGGTTGATGGTTGAAGAAGAGAGGTCAGTCATCGATGGTTCTTCACAATTCCCACTTCATTTTTCTGGCCCGGCTCGGCCCCAAAAACAATAAAGTTCTATTTCAAAATCAGAAGAATATTGGACGAAATTTCAAAACCTGTGGAGACTGGAATGGCTTAGGGCGGATTGTGGAGGGGAACCTGACCATAAAAAACGTTGTAGCGCGTAGAGGAGCGTTCGAGAGAGGGAATTTGAGTTTTTGTGGATTGGTTTTCAATTAGTATCAGTATTTTTTTAATTAGAAATTAGTATTTTTCATTATGTTTGTTTAATTTTGCTATTTAGTTCAAGGCCTTGCCACCGCACTTTCGTGCAACTGTAAGTGTAAACGATAAATGAAAATGAATAAATAAATATAAACTATCAAGTATTGATCTTCATGAGTGATACGTAAGCCTTGATAAAACTGACCATACTCATCATATTTTATCCAAGATGAGTCTTTCTGTGACCTCCTCATGTGAGACACTGACCTTATCTGTTGCGTGCGTACGCCCCCCTCATCAGAGACGAACATGTTTCCGACAATATTGGTGATTGACGACAACCAACTAGCAGCCTGAGGTTCTGAATGTTGTGTAGTGAATTGCCGGCAGAACTCTGTTAGACTAGACGTTATTACCTGAAATTATTTTGATAACATTAAAAATGATGTGGGTCTAGAATTTTCTTTGTTGTATTAATATTTAACGCCTGATCAATAACTACAGTGAGAACTGACACGCCAACATACATCCCGCTACATGGAAACAAGGTTCCAAATTTGATTCTCGAGGCCATCACTAAAATGTGGGGATGCATAAACTAGATTTTAAATACAAATGAACAAGTTATTGGGAAAAATCTCAACATTTAGGCTTGGATAGAATTTTAAAAATCATACGCTTGTTATACAAAATTTGTAATCAAGTAATTCATTGTTCACACGAACGTTATTGTAACTACAAACCTTATTGTATATTCTATTTATGTTATTTTCGATCTTATGTTATAACTTTCATTATCTATAGACATAGTGTATGTACCAATCTTGTAATGTATTATTGAATAGTGCACTGATTCTAAATAAACTAATTTCATTATTATTATTATTCACTCTTTTCGATAACATTTATGGAATTATTTTTTAATAAATGTAAATTGGGTAACCCTATTGTTCTCAAAATATAATATATACATGTACAATTATATTCTCAACAGTTCAATTGTATTGGGATTAGAAAAATAGAAAGTTTCTCACTACCGGTAGGCTACTTAAAGTGGAAATGGCCCTATCAATGGGATTTTTATGTTATATTTCATCTTATTACAATAGCTTACTTGTCCATATCCATTGAGTGCCAACTCATTATCCAATATTGATAACTTAACAATGTATGGATTAGCTGCTTCGTGTTTTCTATAGTTGACGAGCAATGTGAGAAGTAGAACAGCATCGTGACCGTGCAGATTTCTACTCGAAGTCTCGGGCAAGAGTTGGACGAGTGACTCGAACAGAGAGTTAATCATGGCGTACTCCAACAATGTATTCTGACTGACGTTATCTGTTCCAGTTGCCAACACAAGAAGCAGCTTCAAGGTTAAAGCTTTTAGACTTGAAGGGAATTCACCTAATGGAAAACATATGTTCAGCTTAATTAAACCAATAAAATATTAGCATATCATATCAAAAAAGATTGTTTTTAAAATGCTTTCTTTTTTATGTTGAGCCTGCAGCCCTGCAGTCAAAGTATTTGAGCTCTCTTTACTCCTAGCAATACCAGTCAATGCATAGAATTTGTCGGGTGTTGGGCAAACAGAAAACAGTCTGTTTACTTTTGGCTCAGGATCTATCTAGCAAATAAAAACTTAGGTCATACCGGTTAGAAAATTGGAACAATGATCCAACAACAGCTGCATCATTTGTTCGGCAATGTCAACTCCCATCAAAATGTTAATAACATCGAAGCCGATTTCTCCAGACGTCTTTTTGTAAACACTCTGAATAACTGCGCAAAGTGTCTAAGTGAATGAAAAAAATCAAGTTAGTACCATAATTTCAAACATCAACTGCACAAACTGTTGGTTTATTTAGGCCCAGTATTACCAAGGCCAGTTAGTATTTATCTGAGAGTTGGTGAAAACAAATAGCATAAGTAACCATGGTGATAACAAGTTTGAACTGTCAGATAAAGGCTAACTGGACTTGGTAATACCGGGCCTAATAGGCAGTATTACCAAGTCTAGTTAGCCTTTATCTGACAGTTCAAACTTGTTATCACCTTGGTTACCTGTGGTATTTGTTTTCATCAACTCTCAGATAAATACTAACTGGACTTGGTGATACTGGGCCTAATAAAAATGTATTCTGAAAATCAAATCCAACTAAAATTATATCAAAACTTGTCAAATTGTGAAAGTGAATTTCAATTGTACTGTACCTCTTATTCTTTTAAAACACTTTGTTTACTTCACTGTAGAATAATAATACACTCCATAAGACTAAAAATCTAAATAATGCATTTTATATAAATTGATACTCGTGGTACACTGCAGGGACAGAATCCAAAGTTGAAACAGAGTAGGCCCAAGTATGCCCACGAGTTTTCAACTTAATTTCATTTCTGGATGACACAGGTCAATCGAAATGGAAGAGTATAAAAATAAGTGAATCAAAGATTCCTTTATCTAGCTCAGATGATTAAACTGTTCATTACAGTGAAACCTCTATGCATCGTTCCCAGATCTATCGTTTTCCTGCTTGTATCATTCATTTTGTCTCACCCCACTCCCATATGATCGTTAGATATTCATGGATGGATCGTTTTCCTGCATGAATGGTTCATTTTTCCTGGTCCCTTGAAAAACGATGGATAGAGGTTTCACTGTATACCCAAGCTTATAAGTTTATACTACTGTATTCACAGATTGTTGGTAAAAGTGAGTTACATTACATTGATAATTTTCCTTGGTATGGTTGGATTGGTGTGGTCCACATGATCGTATCGAGTGCTATCCTCAGCCTTAATTGGGGAATGACTTTGTGCCAAGTTTGCAATATTACCGTAATAAAAAAGGGAACCCAGATTATCTCACACAACTGACAATGTTCATCTACGTTGTACATTAATTAATACTGATTCATTATTCATTAACACAACTACGTACCACAAAAAAGTAAATTGAAAAACTCATTTAGGCCTACCTGTAACGCATAAACAACACGAATGTGATGTTCGTGATTGAGAGTTGCAACGCACTGCTTGAAAAGTGTGTTTATGTTATCTTTGAGTGATATCAACTGTTCTCCACTCAATTTTTGTATTTCTTGCTCAATACTCGAAACCTGAAATATAGAAATATGGTAATGAATTATATTCCTCCAACATCAGGCATTATAGTAAATGCCATTCACAATGGAACACAAACAATAAAACGAGAAACATTTTTATTTTAATGTCGCTTAATGACCCCACCAACAGCTAGGTTATAGGGGGGACGAATGAGCGGGTGATGATGAAACATAATGAAGTGGTGATGGGTGAAAATACGTTTACAAAAATCCAAACCTATGCAGGACTCGAACCCACGCCCAACGTGACTTCCGTTTCTAACACACTGCGCGTTAGCTAGCTGAGCCACGCGGACGGCTACAAGAAATGTTTGTTTTGAGGAAAGTCCTTAGCCTATTCATGAAAGCCCAAAGTATAATAAATAAACCTTCCTTTTCACAACAATAAGAGACAAGTGGCAGGTAGCCCGAACAATCTATACTAGATCGCCAGATTCTAGTTTCGTGGTCGAGGGTGCTGTGACACGGGCAATGATGAATGTTAATGTGCACTATGAATGGGCAGTTTGGATCTTCGTGGAGTTTCTCGTCATGCTAGGCATTAGTGTTGATGTTATAGTTTGTGTAATGTTGCATTGTGAATGAGCCTATGTATATACAGTGAAACCTCTATGCACCATTTCCAGATCCATTGTTTTCTTGCCTCTCATCATTCATTTTGTTTAACCCCACTCTCATATTATAAGTTTATAACCAATATTGAATTATCCTGTATGAATCATTTTCCTGCATGGATGGTTTTATTTTCCTGATCCCTTGAGAAACCATGGATAGAGGTTTTACTGTGAATAAAACTATAATAACCTATATTAAACCATTGAATGATTAAACTCAATAAGGTTTACATTGAACCATAATAAACTAGCATAGCTTAATAAACCTACGTATAATAATAAATCATTTACTCAATACCTTTGGTTTTAGAAGAAACAGTTCATCCCAAAAGTTTGGATTCCCTAATGCTGGATCTTCTCCCTGAAATGAATAAATAAATTAATATCAATAAGTAACTAAATATGTAATCAAGTAAATAACTGATACAGAACATACTGGTACGTACTAACATCATCCACGTTAGATAAGGTTCTTGACATACTGTACTACCAATTTTCAGGATGAGGTCCAAACATCAAATAATATAGGCCTATCTACTGAAATCTCACAAAGATTTTTACCAGACCTATGACTTATGAATTATGAATGATGTATAACCTGCAGCCACACCTGAATAGAATTTAATTTCTGAATCAGTGCTTTGATTCATTGCTGAATTAGCGATGAAGAAATTTAACACAAACAGTAAGTAATTCTCTACAGATTATACAGATTTTACGATTAGTCTATAATTCAAATTAATTCTCAGCCAACCAACTAAATTTGCTAAGTCTTATTTGAATGAAGACTTGGTGTGATAATTAATGTTGATGCGAGCCGTTTTATTTGCATAGCAGTCATTTCTAGGCAATCGTTACTGTGGCAGTCATTTCTAGGCAATCGTTACTGTGGCAGTCATTTCTAGGCAATCGTTACTGTGGCAGTCATTTCTAGGCAATCGTTACTGTGGCAGTCATTTCTAGGCAATCGTTACTGTGGCAGTCATTTCTAGGCAATCGTTACTGTGGCAGTCATTTCTAGGCAATCGTTACTGTGGCAGTCATTTCTAGGCAATCGTTACTGTGGCAGTCATTTCTAGGCAATCGTTACTGTGGCAGTCATTTCTAGGCAATCGTTACTGTGGCAGTCATTTCTAGGCAATCGTTACTGTGGCAGTCATTTCTAGGCAATCGTTACTGTGGCAGTCATTTCTAGGCAATCGTTACTGTGGCAGTCATTTCTAGGCAATCGTTACTGTGGCAGTCATTTCTAGGCAATCGTTACTGTGGCAGTCATTTCGGATGAGAAATAATTTCGAAGATTATTTTAAAAAATCATTTCACTGCTGTACTTCTACATAAATATAACTCTATTGGTATGAACTAGTGTCCCACCGACGTGCAGAAACAACATTGCATTCATTGATATTGACCAAATCGCAAAATTCATTATTAAAATTCATTATTTTATATTTCATCTTTAATTTATTATTAGGATCGGTTATTTTTCTGTAGGCCTATATAGGTACCGGTATGTATGTAAACACAGTGCTATAGGCAGTGATGAAGAGATCAACAAAAAAGGAGACCCAAAATATCAGTGATTGTCAGTATATAGCTGGTCACACAATAACAGATAATTCGTTACCGGTATATGGGTGGTAAATTATTAGAATGTTGAACATGCCTTGAAAAATGACTCGTATATTTGCACAACTTTTTCCTTCAGTTGACGCTTCGTCCCTGAGCCGCTCCTCTTCCTAGATGCCATTTGAAGCAACAATTCTTACAATCACCTACAACAGAATGAACACTTGATTGCTATGAAAAACTTTTGAATAGCCTCGGTCATGGTTTGCAAACAGGAGCAAAAGTGTAGTAAGCCGCACTCCTGAAACCCGTTTGTTTTTTCTGACATTGGTGTTACCATTTTCTTGTAGGTCATGTTTACCACTATTTAATAAAGCCACCACAAGTTCATTTGTTATTCAACTGAATACAACTCACTTAAATGTCCAAATTTCTTCGTTTTTGTAGCTCCGATCCGTCATCACGACGTTAAGCTAACTCTACCTAGCCTCATGACCCACTTTTACCAAGAAATGAGCATCAATTTGAGAAAACAAAAAGCTAATGAAACACATTAATTACAAATGTGTGGTGGCTTCAATCAATAGAGGGAACCAAGATCAACAAGAAAACTCCGATTTTAGTTTATAAAAATGGTAAATTCATTGCACGCCATGACAATATATTTTTTATTATTCATCTATTTTGGGTTTAATGACCCACTGTTGGCCACTGTTGTCAACAAATGATAAATGAGATGATAGGATGTGATGAAAGCCTTGAAAGCTAGATGATTTTATTTTGGGAAGGAGTTGGTCATGGCCTATCGTTAAGGAAGCATCCCAGTATTGACCTGAACGACAGGTGGAAACCACGAAAAACCCCGTCAGGATGGTCGACCATAGCAGGAATCAAACCCCGATCTCCTGAATGATGATTCAGTGTGCTAGACTTGACCACCTGTATAAGTATAACATTTTAGGGTTTATTATGTTGGATAAACTTGAAAAAAATATTGTCATGGTTAAGGTGAGGCAGGGTAAGGGGGGGGGGATAAGGTTTCTGCCCAGTGGATAACCCAAGTGATAAATTTAGTGGGCAGAGCCAATCTGTTTTAGGGTCATTTTGTGCCATCTTTTACAGACTTTTAGGTTTTTTTTAATGTTGATAAGATTTACACAGGATGGGATTAGTGTAGAATGTACATTTAGATTGTGATTTTACGGTTCAAACCTTACCCTACCTAACCCTAAACACTGCCCAACATACTGTAACTATACAACCGTTCAGCACGGCTTACTATATAAATTTACCAACCACACTGTAATTGTACATTTTTTATTAAATCTTACGCTACCTAACCCTAACATAACCCTAAAACAGATTGGTAGGCCTACAGTCGACGATAAATTTAGACCTGCCGATAAGGCATACTTCCATTATAAAACCGGTAAAATTCCATTGTGCTTGTCTGGCCAATTTCAGTGTGAAGGTGAGTTGGGTCATTGATTTTGAAAGGTTGTAAGGTTGTAACCACTACAAATTCAATGGTTCGGTGATGGTTGAGGTTAGGTGCAAAGTGAGGTTTATTATTATTATTATTATTATCAACTCTTGCAGTTGCACATAAATGCACGGTGGCAAGTTCCCTATCGATCCTATCCTATCGCCTCCCTAACCTTCTGACGGAATAGGTTTGATGATGATAGTAGGCCTAGGCCTATTTGTTGACAACAGCAATCTTCAGTAATTGTTGCAAAATTAAAGTAAACAAGTGCCCAGGCCTACATGCCTACCAGAGAATGGGTTTCAACACCTGTCTAGGGTCCTCTCACGACTAGGTCCAGGACTGGCCTTTGAACTAGGCCTATGTAGCCCTAGGCTTTTCAAAGAACTATGCACTTCAGAGAACACGGTCAGGTGGGGTCCGTCATTTTTTTATCTATGTAGGCCTACTTCCTAAGCGTGCTGTAATCCCCCTTTCAGGAATCATTGGATTAGGTGGGTTCTGCCATTGATTTTGTAAGGCTACAAATTCAATGGTTCTGCCGTTGACTTGTGAAATCTTTGGTAAAATTCCAACATATTCCGGCATTTTCACCGGAAGAGCCCATTAGGCGGGTTCCGTAAACTTCAACCATATTTCTCAGGCAGGTCTACCTACCATCTAGGTCTATAGAGCATATTTTTGACCTAGAGCTGCTAGGCCTAGGCCTATAATTCTCAGGCCTAGTCTAGAGGTACGCCTGACTTTAGGCTACCTAGAGGCTAGGCTAGGACGACTTTGTTTGAAAGATTTTATTTGGGCCTAGCATAAAAATGCCATTTCCAAATACATCTTCTAGGCCTAGATAGGCTTAGGCACTGCTAGCCTAGGGCCCACTGGGTGATCCATCTAGGCCTAGTCTCTCTAACCGTAGGCATTAGAGCTGTAGCCTTAGCCTAGGCCTACTCTGATCCAATATCGATTGTTAACAGTTTATTCTTAGAAGAATGAAGAAAAGGAAATTACATTTACTCACAATTAGTCACTGCATTAGTAGGGAAATAAGCCTAGGCCACAGTGCCCAAGTAGTGCCTGTCAAGTAGGCGTGGTCTACGGTAAAACGTCATTCATTTAATTTTTCAGTGTTGGTTAAACTGTAAACAGCCAAAACTTGACATAACCAACTTCAACGTAATAAACAATAACCCAAGTCATTTTGTGGGTGAGGACACAGTTTTTTGTAGTATTAATGAAATAAAATTGTGTTCTAATACTGTCAATACACCAATGTTTTGCGCCTTGCCTTGGGCTTTTGAAGGTCAACACACCAGTAATCGGCTCGGCCTTGCCTTGGTCAGTTCAGTGCACCAAGATCGTTGACTGAGCAACTGCGCAACAGGTTGTTTTGGAGCTTCTGTCAGATATCGTGTAGGCCCTATATAAAAAAAAAACTGATCAAAGGTAGACCTATCCTACTTCAAACGATGCAGATGGCCAATGTTCTTTTACATTTCCAATTACCAATTAGAAGGTATAGTATTCGTAACTAAGCCGTTTCACGTACCATTTCCGATATTTGTGTAGATAGTGTTCCTGGGTTGGTGCATTGACTTTATAAATTCAATGGTTGGGGTTAGTGGTCAAGGTTGGTGTCCTGACCTTGGTTGAGGGTGGAAAACCAAGGCTATAGGCCTCATAATTCCGTTCTTGACTAAAGCAAATAATGAAAACACCGAGATGGATGAATCGGTCGCCAGTGTTTTGAACCAGGCACTGAAAACGAAACAAATTTTGGCTGCGGTTTTGTTTCTCATCTTTGAAAGTTTTGGTTTAGTTCCCAAGCAAGAAAAACTTTCAGTTTTGTCATTGTTCCCAAGCATGAGCTAGGTTCCATGACGATTTTTTCACGTGACGTCCGTCAAAACTTCGGACGGCATCGTTGGTATAAAATAGATCACGTTCCCATACCGGTACTGCATTTTTCCTGTCACACAAGGTACCGGTAATGTGTTCTATTGGCAAAAACTAGAACTTTTCGAAGGCAACTATCGAAATCAACGAGTCAACATGACACTATCTTAGGCAGGTATATTCTCTAATTGCCTTGATGAACATTTTGGGATCAAAACTAATCATTAAAAATGAATAATTGTTTATATAAGCAAAATGTAAAACAGCGTGTGATTTTGCTCGAGATTATAACAGTAATATCGAAATAGAACGGAAATACGACGATGCGATCCTACATTCGACTGTTGGTACTCTACAGTCTACACGACATCCGCAAATTGTCCCGTCCATCAAAAGTTAAAATTGGCTCTACTTGGACGGCAAAAAATCGTTCCCTCCCTCCGATGCATTCTCTTGCGCGTGATTGGTAGAAAGTTGCCGTCGGCCGAAGTTTTGACGGATGGGACGTGAAAAAATCGTCATGGGAACTTAGCTTTAGGATCATGGTTTCAGTTTTTTCCTCATATTTTAGAAGCTTTTGGTTTTGTTCCCAATCTGTAAAAAAAGCTAGTATTGGTTATGGTTTTGTGTCTTCTAATAATATAAGTTTCGGCTATAGAAAAAAAAAACATCTTTTTCCCTTTCGTTTTTCTCCTCCCTTCCTTCCCAAAAATTATGTTTTCACTTTTTTCGTTGGATGAAAGTGTCTAAAAATATTTGTACCACATACTTTCAAGATGCAGTAGAGCCTACATGATAAAAATAACTCTTCACGGTAGTTTTTTTACTATCAACATATTTAACCATTCCCATACCGGTAGTCTATCCAATAAAGCAATAAATCAATTGTAAATTTCCCCAAAAGGTTTAGTTTCATTCTTGCATAATGGTTTGGGGTTTGTTATCATTTTAATTGTTGATGCTGAATGTTTTGGTTTGAGAGCAAAAGAACTTTTGGTTTTGATTTTATTCCCTGTTTTGGAAAAAATCAAGTTCAGTTTTGTTCCCAATCATTTGAAAAGTTTTGGTATTGTTCCTAGTCTTTTAAAAAATTTGGTTTCGGTTTCTGTTTTGTTCATATCTTTAAAAACTATTGGTTTCAGCTGGTTTCAGTTTCGTTAATTGCAGAAATTCATTTTTTTTCTGTTACAATTTTGGTTGTCTCTGTCCTTTTGTTGAACTGTCATTCAGAAGACCGGGTTCGCTTCCCATCATGGTTGACCATTGTGACAGAGTTTTTCTTGGTTCCCGTAAAAGTCAGTTGTTGAAGTGATACTGTGATGGTTCTTTGAGAACAGGTTGCTTCCTTTCACTGTCCAAAACACAAGAAAATAACTTTTCACCCTATCTTCCTTCTATATTATTCATCATTCACCAATGCCACTAGATCTTAGTCATCATTTAATCATCATTTAACATTCACCTCATTCAACTCAATATAATGTCACCACAACTCAAATTATGTAATATTGGTAAATCCAAGTTCTAACTACGGAATTTGTATTTTTAGGGTACCAATAGGCCTTTGTGTGCTGTCACAATCAAAGTTTGGTGGATGGGGCTATGTTGGCCAGAAGAAATTTAAACATGTAGGGCCATCAAGGCCTGGTTTTTATTCCAAGAAGAAGTTCCATCAGTACAATCAATATGCAACAATAGCAGGTGCAATTTTAGCTTCTTGGGGCTTGTATTATTACATTGACGGCAAAAAACGTAATGTCCTGTCTGCTTCTTCTGCTGCCATAAACAATCGCCAGCCAGGAGAGTTTATACCAAATCTTCCCGTGTACTCCCTGAAACAAGTCGGTGACCATTCAAGCAAAAAAGAGGGTATTTGGGTGACATTTGGACAGGGTGTTTATGATATAACGAAGTTTGTTGAACACCATCCTGGTGGTGACCGAATCTTGATGGCTGCTGGGGGATCGTTAGAACCGTTTTGGCTCTTGTATGCAGTTCATAAAGAGCCCAAAACATTTGCTATTCTCGAAACATACAGAATAGGTAAGTAAATACTTGTAGTAGGCTCAAGACTATTGGTTGTTAGTTGCAACGTAACCATTATTATTGCTACTCTTTGGGTGGTAAAATTTCCAGTGATGGTGCATCCCAAACAATCCTACTCTGTCATTGTTAGCCATCATTGTTGAACATTAACTGTGTGTTGATTCGGATGAAAAGAAGAAACATTTTTTTCAATTTTTAGTAACAATTTAAGCCTCAGGTCTACTGATTTAAATTCCTGTTTCTTATTGTTTGATCTTTTTCAACAGGAAATTTGTCCTCAGAAGAAGCATCACAAGTTGTTGTTGACATGGATGATCCCTATGGTCTTGAACCTCGTAGACATCCTGCTCTAAAGCCGTGCTCTGTTAAGCCATTCAATGCAGAGCCACCACCTTCCTTGCTCGTGGATAATTTCATTACACCCAAGTTAGTGCCGTCTCAAGCTGCCCTTCCATGAACGCGGCGAACGTTTTGCTTTCACGTAGCGATAAAATCGGGTCAAGCTCAACATCCAGAAATGCTCCGCATTTGTCAGTGATTTGTCGTTTGTTTCAACAACGCAGCTAAAATATCCACTTTGCGAATTTGTTAAGCGAATGCCGCGTTCATGGAAGTCCAATGTTGGTCATCGTACAATATGTTTGTGCAAGTTTGTTCCTAGAGTAATCATTGCTATCCGAAAAATTGTAAGCATCAAGTCTAAAGCCACTCGTATATACGTGTCACCACGAAGATGAAAAATACTTGAATAGTGAACACTGCATTTATTTTGTATGTGTTGGTAGAAACACTAAAATTAAACAATGATTTTACAGTAGGCCTACCGTAGCAAATTGGTGTTTGAGGAACAAAGAAAGTTCGAATTACGAATTATCCGATTTTCGAATTATCAAAATATTTAACATTGTAATTTCCTCTACCTGGGGTCAGGAATCGAGTTTGCTTTGAATGATGACGAAATTTGAAATAACGTGGGTTTAGTGTGAAATATAAGCAGCATAACCTGCGTATAATTAATATTTGATAATAGTAGGCCTACTTCTCTTTCTACATCAATATTTTCTTCTTTTTAGTGATTTATTTTATGTACGTAATCACCTGCCTGTTCCGGATGTCGACCCTAAAATATACAAGCTGGAGGTTAGTGGTGTTGGTATTAAACCAATAACACTTTCACTCGAGGATTTGAAGAAAAAATTCCCGAAACATACAATAACGGCGTCCATTCAATGTGCTGGTAACCGCCGTTCGGAGATGATGAAGGTAAACGCAGTAAAGTACCAGGGGCGTTATTGAACTTTTCTGTTAACGTGCCAATAATTAAGCTCCAATATTCAATTATTCGTATTCTGTAAAGTATATTTCAAAATTCAAATTTAGGCATTTCTGATATTTCTTGTACAGTATTACCAAAGTACAGAACACTTTCCAGGCCTATATTTACCCTTTGGTTTCTTAGAAAAAAACATTTCTGACTGAGCTATCTAACCTTTGAGCTAATGTGTTGATACCGGTATCAAGATTTTCGAGTTTCGATGAGTTGCTACGATCCAACATTATAACACGTTTGTAACAACTAAAAGAATAAAAATACTTTTCATAGATTTTTTTGTATTCCATAATTATACACTTTTAAAAGTATTCTGCCCTCATAGCCCTAAAGTTATGTAGAAAATATCGTAACAATTATTCAGGCAGGTCAATATTTGCAGATTACACTGAAATCAATTCATTTCCATGTAACTTTATAAATAGAGCTTCAGTGACAGTTTTGGTAGGCCTTCAACTCTTTGTGACATTCAGTGGTCCGTGAATGCCATAAAATCAGAATCGGATAATGCCTACGTCACAACTCGGAAAAGGTGACGGATTCGAACCCTGGGATTTTTTTTTCGTTGTTGATGAATGACGTATGCCAGGGTCTCGGATGGTGATTTGACAAACAAATAAGTTATTTATAATTTCTGAAATAGAGATGACAATTTCTAGTTTTCTCTAAAATTAGAGGGAAAATAGCGTCACTATGCTTTTGAATCTATCCCATAGTTTGATGTCTTTTTAGAGGAATTAATCAGACACTAATTAGTATTGCATTTAATAATCAAATTGTGTGTAGCATATGGTATTTTTACCCCCCCCCCCCCCCCCCCCTCTCATTCTTTTATCAAAGCAACAAGTTGTGTAGTCATTTTCTAAAATAATTAAGTAAGTGTTTCACTTATAGGTGAAACCCATAAAAGGTTTAAGTTGGGGTCAAGCTGCTTTAGGTAATGCTACTTGGTCTGGGGCTCGTCTTCTAGATGTTCTTAAAGCAGCTGGTTTGAAAGATGATACTGCAGGAATAGAGCATGTTCAGTTCGAAGGCTTGGACGAGTATGGAGCGTCCGTTCCTGTTGAAAAGGCTTTAGATCCTCGTGGTGATGTGCTACTTGCGTACGAAATGAATGGCGAACCTCTATCTAGAGACCATGGGTATCCTGTCCGTGCAGTCATACCTGGTGTGACAGGCGCTCGAAGTGTTAAATGGCTTGGTAAGCAAGAAAATTATCCAGAACTATATTGAATTACGATATTTAATCAAATCAATTAGGTATATTGGTGTGTATAGGATAATGGTATGAGCCTGGATATATTAATTGGGTAAAAAAAGGAAGAAAGAACAGCAGCTACCAAGGTTTATAAGTAGAGATAGGCCTACTCATAGTTGAGAGCCCGTTAATAGAACACAGACGATGATACAAACACCCAAGACTTTTCAAATTACTCGACGTTTCGACTATTACCGCAAGTGATTGCTGTCGAGTAGTGGTAGTAATGAGGTACCATATATTGTGCATCAGTAATTTGTCAACCAAAGTTGTATACTGTACTTGAATGTAAATAAAATAGTAAGGTATCGTACTATATTTTTTATTCTCAAATAATCAACAATTACAGTCTCGTTTCTCAGGACGTGGTTCAAACCACTTGGAATCATGCTCCTTTGTCATTCCCTTTCTCTTCAACACTGTTTTCTATACACAAACATCTATATATCTTCTCACTTCTACATCTTATCGCTGTCTATTTTGTATTTTTCTACCCCATCATCAAGTCTTTCCAGCTCCCTACATGATCTTTCGCTATATTATCCTGTTCAAGCTAGTTCTCATTTTAATTATTGCCAATTTTTAACTGAATTAAACTTGGAATTGAGTGTTCTTCCTGTCTTATCTTCGAAGGTGACATAATTTTGTCGGAGAAAGAGAGTTCTTCTCACTGGCAGCAGAGTGACTATAAAGGTTTCTCACCCAGTGTTGACTGGGATACCGTTGACTTCACTAAGTCGCCTGCCATTCAAGTTCTTCCTGTTACTTCTGCCATATGTCAACCAGAGGCAGGTGAGAAAGTAAAACTCACAAACAGCCACGTGAGCGTGAAAGGTAAGACTTCATATGATTTTTTTCTTGAATGAATTAATATTGGGGTTCAGAGGCACGTCAACGACAATTTTTTATGCATCCATAAGATTTTTATTTTTTAATTTTCTTGTGAAAAGTTTATTTGTGGTATATCATACCACCTTTTTCCATCATATTTAAGCAATAACACTTATTTTCTTGAAATTTAATTAATTTCTGTATGGGGCAAAATGGGTGTCTTTGTCACACAACCACCACGATTCAACGTCAGCTCTTGATTTTGCATGTTTTATTGGCTTCAATACTGTTGGATAGTGCAGTCATGAATGTTATGCAAAGGAATTACTTTCGTTAGTCCTGTCACTGTCAGTATTATTGAACTGCTTAAACTCAAGTGCTCATATACTGGTAATCATGTTTTCTACCGACACTTTTGTTTATATTTTTATTTTTTACTAATAACCTGCGTAGACCTACAGTTAGGCCTGGATGACATTGAATGAAATAAAATCGCGAGGATAAGTTGTAAGTTGACGAACTCAATCTTTTGCAATACTCATTTATAATTTTTTTAAATAAAGTTTTGTCTGAAAATGTATTTTCAATTCTTTATAATGAGCCGTATCCATTGATATGTCCTGCGCACGCCTACGTTTAGAAGATTGTGTTGCAGTATTCTTTATTCACCGTAGATGAGTACATAGTACATACAGTAATATCTAATTGTAATATTGGTTTCGTCAAATCAGCTAGGGCTGAATATAAGACGAAAAAAGTAGTATTAATAATAAATAATAATAAATAGAATAGAAAAGCAAAATTGAAAGAATTAAAAACTAGGAACTGCTATTTATACAAAAACATACCTAATTGAGATGAACTGTGATGGATTTGGAGAGAGCTGTGGTATAGGGCCTAAAGTTAGTTGATGGGTATGCTGGAAGTTACCACACGGAAACAGGTTAGGGAAGCTAGGTGTGGATATTAGGCAAGGTTGTACACCCCCCTAGTAGGGGTTTTGGATGGGAAAGACTGTAAGGTTGTGGTTGAAGTTTTTGATGAGGGATGGAATGTGGTGTAGGAGGCAAGGTGATTATAGATATGAGTGCAGAGATAGAATAGACTTCGTTTGATAAGGGAGTACAGATAGATTGGTGTTCTAATCTTCTTTTCATTTCTTGTGGCGTAGGAGATGGAATTATGTGGTGGATTAAGAGAGGCGGAAACGGAAATGTGTAAGAGATGATCAGGAGATAAGATGAAAGGTTATTTAATTAGATTTTCGAGACATTGGGAAGGAAGTGACGATTGACTGTTTTTAAGTAACCATCCCAGTATGAAGTTAAACGACAGAGGGAACCATGAAAAATCTGTCAGGACAGTCAACCATTACTCCCCTATCTCCTGAATGATGGTTCAGCTATCTGATTATTGTATTCATCTGTTTAGGCTATGCGTGGTCCGGTGGTGGTCAGAAAATAGTGCGTGTTGACGTGACTGCAGATGGTGGTAAAACGTGGCATGTTGCTAAGTTTACTGCTCAAGATACAACTAATGCCCCTAGACATTGGGGGTGGACATTGTGGCAAGCTGATATACCTCTTGCACCTGGGACCAAACAGGTTGGCATTTTTTATATACATTATTCCGTTATTCTAACTAGGCAGTAACAAGCCACCGTCGATGGCTCATTCAGCTGAGGTTTTCTTTTGGAAACTGAAGTCGAATTGGGCCAAGCCCAGATTTACGCACAGACTGGCAAGGCTGAAGCCTAGGGGCGCGAGTGCCCATCAGGCGCTTGCGCTCTTCAGGGATATTTTGGTAGCCCGGTCGGTGGTGTGCTAGGCCTACTAGAAGCCGCCATTTTGACTATTTTCAATAATAATTCTATTCTAACTTGCTTTGATTTATCTAAAAATTATTGAAGAAACCAAAGGAATAGACCTATATGCAAACGCAATATGAAATGGGTTTTCCCATCTAGTGTGAATCCGACTAACTATTTGAACGTATTAGTTTACAATAAATACCTAAAGATTCAGCTACTCGCAGCAGAAATATACTTAGGCCTACATATTATGGTAGAGGCAAAACAAATCGGCAGAACTTGCAAAAAAAAAGTATGGTCTGGGCTGCCCCCTTGATGTAGCATGTTGTTGTGAGATTGCTGTGATCATGTATAATCATTTACTCTGTGCTTGCCTATACGTATTTATCAAAAGAGTCAACAAATATTCCCGTTTTGAATGTTAAGTTTTGAACATTGTGTGAGAATAAACGCGGACGTTTCTAAAATGAATTATCTTTGTTGTTTGATTCAGGCTGAATTGTGGTGCAAGGCTGTTGACTCGAGCTATAATACTCAACCCGAAAGTTTCGAGAATATTTGGAATCTGCGAGGTGTTTTGAGCAATGCTTATCATAGAGTTAAAATCATTGTTGTGTAACATACAGAGTTATCGACTTGATGACTTTTTGTGACTTATGTTGTTTGTTGCTCAATTTTGAGTTTGAACTATCAGGGATTTATATTTGTTACTTAAACTGTGTTAGATTTTTATAAATTATTGTTGTATCAAAATATACTGTATATTAATATATACTCATGAAGTTCATGAGAAACTACAATTTTTATGACTTTGATGTTAATTAATAATTAGTGTTGATTGATCTTACCTGTGTCAATGTTCTAAATATTCCATCCCATAAAGTTACCTAAGGTACGTTTACTCTTCTGCTTTGTGCTAGGTGCAATATGCTTTGAACAACCGGCAACAAGTGCTCAGCACACAAATACTCTTTACTCTTGAGCGATGTGACGACGTCATATTTAGTCTTCAAATTGTGGTTATATTACCACAAAAATTCTTTAAACTTCCACCAAATGTATCCAATCAAACTATATGAGCTTCGTAATACTGCTGGACCATTAATTAGTAATTACCCAAATAACAGTGCTGAAAACTGATAAATATCTCGTGGAGACCGGTTGATGAATAGCAGTCGACAAATTGGGTCTGACAGTTCAGACGAGTGAACAAAACTTCCCGTTGCATTGTGGGTCTTGGCACATATTGCCTCTAGAAAATATAAACATGGATCATCTCTTGGCGTATGTAGCAAGTGTTCATGCAACCGGGAGAAACTCGCTTTGTGATTGGTCAGCACCCATTGCTCAAAGCATGTTGTGCGTAGCACAAAGCACGAGCTAAATGTACCTTTAGACACACAAAAAGTATTATAGAATGATGAAAGAATCTGAAATCTGTTAAAAAATGGTCCATAAATATCTCTCGGACAACAACTTGGAAATTTATGCTTACGAGGAAAAGATGAAATAATTATTGGCCTACTGAAATGAGCGGCTCCTTACTCGCATTGGTTTACGATCCTATTCCCTTACAGCATGCCAACAGATTGGATGAAATGAGATTTTTTTGTTTTCATATCAACTGATAGACTATTGTATTAAATCTTTGAGCTCTGAACTTGTACACATATCCAACGTTTGCAGGAACCAAGTCATCTGTCACTAGGTCTGATATCACATGTTGACAATGTCAAAGAAAACCAGTCAGGATTTGGAAAATATGTTGTGAATTATTAAAATTTTGTACAGGCCTACTTACTTGGTTAACCCCTCCCCCACACCCCTCCCAAAAAAAGATGTATTATCTACTAGTACGGTAACGCCGTTCTCCTTCGACAATTAGTAATGATGTACAATTTACTACCATTTTCATGAAACATTAAAAAACTGTCTGAAACAAATTTTGAATTTTATTTTCAATATTATTCTTTTATATTTTCAACCGAAATATTATTTGACTTTGGTATCTATATCAAACATCATTTCTAACAATTGTAAAGTTTTAAATTTGTTTTTCCAGAAAGAAAACCGTATTTTCAGGGTTGAGCTAATTGTGCAGCTTTTTGTATGCACCCTCATGTTTTGAACCGAAACCAATCATTCTTCATTCTTATCGTCAATATGAACATCTATACGTATTACTTATAATAAATGAACCTATAATTAAAATAATTCATCTGTATGTGTACTTATGTGTGTGTGTGAGGGTGGTGTGACCCAGGCAAAGCTCGAGGAGACATCAACCGTTTGACGTAAGACAAATACGAGACTGGTCAATGCGAGATGAATGGGGTACCAGTTATTGGGAGAAAAATTGCCCAAAACAGGTCCACATTACTATTCCAAAAAATCTCCCTGTAGGGCTGTTGTGCCTCATGATCCACTCCTCAGACATGGGCAAAATACTCCAACTTGAAGTATCTGAAATACTAGATACACATACTTACATTTTTGGTATTTCAAATTCAAGATACAAGATGTATTTGAAATACTAGATAGTAAGCTCATCTCAAGCTACTTTCAAAAGATAGTATTTAAAAAATACTTTTCGTAAAACGAAAGAATAGGTAAGTAAAAATAATTATGAAGAACACTAAGACTAATTTGCTGAAGTTTCGACATAATTTTAATGATTTTTGAAGAAAGTACATTTGCAGCTGTGCCTATGGCAAATGGCTTACAATTGCCCTACTTGTGGATGGGGTGGTTCCTGATTGCATTTGTACGTGATGTCTCCAGTGTGACGTATAAGTGAGTCTAAGAAATCGGATTGATCTTCGCAACCCTGATTATGAATTTGATGGTCGATAATAGTCGAAACGATTCAGTCAATAATTATTGTAAACTTGAATTAATCATTCAGATTTTTTGCTACAGCACGATTTGACTATGGTCGATGAAAATTAATGTATCTTGTATTTTAATTGCTCGTAGAGATAGCCTACAAGATATATTTAATGAAAACAATAAAAAATACAAGATACAAATGTGTCCAAAATAAGTATATTAATATACATGTATTTGTATCAAGATAATGCCCATGACCCCTAAAATAACATAGAAATTATTGTTTGACATGGCTCACAGTAGATTTAGTATTTATCCACTAATTTTTTTTTACTGTTTAAAATAAATCTGAGGATAAAAATATAAATAAATATTTCCTAGGAGTGGGAATATTCTCATTTATAATGGGTACTACTTGCCTATCTTGAGATATGGAGCAGTTACATGATCAATCAACTGGAGAGAAGAAAATAAGTTCGTAGCAGGAGTGTCAAAGTTGGAGAAGAAGAGAAGCAGTAATATAAGGAAGGGAGTGGAAAGGTTATCATTTAAATTGGAAAGGGAGAGACTTAGGTGGTATGGGCATATGTGGAGAATGGAAAAGGAGAGAATACCGAGAGATAGCAGAAAACAATGGAGCTAAGAGAAGAGTTAGAAGACCAAGAAAAATGTGGCAGGAGTGAGTCAAGTTCGGGGTAGTCAACCGAGGAGAAAAATGGGAAGAAGTGGAAGACGAGAGATGGTGGGAGAATAGAGAACGATGGAGGGAACTTGTAGGAAGAGGAAAATTTAAGAAACAGAGGATAGGCGTAGCAGAAGTGAAGAAGAGGAGGAAGAATTCGGAACTGGCAGGAACTGATTGATATTGAGAAGTCTGCCCTAGAAAAACTGGTGGAAACACCCCCTGGCCCAATTTAATTGGTTATCTGGGTTTGAGTTGAGATATATATATCTCATAAATAAATCTATTGATTTCACTGAAAAAGTATTATAGCCAACACTATTTACGGCCATTCATTAAGTTAATTACTTTTCTTCACTCTTGTACACATTTTGAATCATATAATTTAATATATGTATTCATTTTCCATATTATTCTATCTACATGCTAATCTTGATATGTCTTTATCTACCTTTCAATTTATTGTTATTTTACTATAATAGTCTTTTCTTTTAATTTGCTGCACTGTATTATATAAATCTATTACTCAATATCAGTTAGTGAACATGTCAGTAAATTGTTGGTAAATTCGGTGGTTTATAATTTTTTGTGCATCACAACAGAAAATGGTTAAATGATAATTTTTTTTGATAACATCGAAACTTGACACAAAATCATTGTTCTCCAATTGAGGCTAATAAAAAATAATAATAATATTAAATAATAATACATAAATAATACTAAATATAACGAATAAAAAAATGATGAAAATTAATAAACAGAATTAAATTAAATTAAAAAGTTGAATTGAATAATAATAAAATAAATAATTGATGAATAATTCACTATATTGAAAGTTGTGACTTATTGGGTTTGATGTAATTTGAATAAGAAAATAATATTCTTGTTCGAAAATGACTCTTCTAATAACGAAGCTAATCAATGGTGAAAGACAGTCAGTTGGAGCTGTCAAATGGATTTTAAATTTTCGAGGGATTTCGAGTATGATTTCAGAATAGGTGCCTAGCAGGTTGGCAGCCTGTAGCTGAGTAGATTGTTTACAGTGGTTGTTATGTAATTTATATAATCTTTTAAAGCCAAATTGAATCATTCATGAGAAATAATAATTATATGTGAATCATAATGTATATTACATATCTTCAATTATTATGATATTAGCCAAGTCCTAGAATAATATCGATATCTGACAACTTAACCCAACTTTATATAGGCCATTCATACTCAGTGGATCTAGGTGTAAGCAACCTTGGGTGTTTAGCCTTGTTCAACTAGCCTAACCAAGTGTCGCACCATAATGTTGTGTTCAGGAAATATAGCCACATGCAGAGGTATTGCATCTGCAACCAAATATGTTTCACAGCGAATGTACTGTCAAGGTCTACGGAATTCGCCAAAAGCTGGATGTCCGACTCGGTGTAGCCAGAAATGGCCGTTATTTTCACGATTTGGTTTGCGTAAAAGCGGCTCACTTGCTATCGAAGCTAATGTTACCGTCAGGACACCACTTGCTCAGAAGATTGTAGGCTCTTGGCTACTGGGTTGTAGTGGAATGGTATTTGGCGCTGTAATCCTAGGTGTGATATTTTAAAATTTCTCATAATGAAGTTAAAAGGCTAGCTTAGAGGATGCCAATGTACAAAATTGCTGTATGTCTGAATTATTAAAATTCTTGATAATTATGGGATATGGTTGAGCACATCCTATTTAGTGCGTGGCATCATCATAGTTGGAAAATGGCTTATCTGATTAGATTCAGCCTGAAACGGTTTAAACTTGTGTCGAATGTTGATACATATGCATCAACTTTGGGCGAAATTGACAGTTGCCTCGCTCCGTTGCTCAGTCAGCTAGGACACCGCATAAGAAACTGAAGTCACTGTTGGGCGTGGGTTCGAGTCCCACATAAGGCATGTGAGTGTTCTTTTACTTATCATCACTTCATAGTTTCATTATCACCTGCTTATTTGTACTCCTGTGTAACCTAGCTGTTGGTGGGGTCATGAAGCAAACAATAATCATCATAATCAATTGACAGTTTGTGAACACGGTCTAAGAAAGAAGTGATTGGGAACTGTCAAATCGCAACAAAAATATGTGATGAACTGGCCAAAATGGTCTCACATCTCAAAGAAAATACGTAATTGATGAGCGTAGCGAAGTCTCCATCCCACTCTTATAGGGCTTTGTCTGTGTTTTTTTTTTTTTTTTTGTTGTTTGTAAGCACTCCACAGGTCGCAAGGGTTGACTGATCAACATGAAACTTTTTTTGTACACGCAAACTCATCCAACTTGGAACTGTATAGTTTTTGGGATGAATCGGTCGGACCGATTTTGAGAATCATCATCTCAAAGTTTCTAAAAACCCCATAAGATTTGGCTGGGCGGAAAATGTTGAAAAATAAAATCTCTCCAAATGGGATGAAATTTTCTCTAAATGTGTACACATGGATTTTACACATTATTACGATTTTTTAAGCAATTCTGATCAGTCGTTTTGGAGAAAAAAAATAAAATGACTGATAATATTAATAAAATATATCATAAAAATTATGACAGAATTAAGTTGTCGAGATTCACTGCTTTCTAGATTCAAGAGTTGACCAACAATGAAGTATTTTTTATATGCGTCAAGGTGTGTAGAATACCAGAGTCAATGAAGTGGCAAGAGTAGAACTACTTTAACGACTTTTATAGCTTATTCAGATATCAAGGTGTGTAGAATACCAGAGTCGATAAAGTAGCAAGGGTAGAACTACTTCAAGGACTTTTATACCTTATTCAGATATCTCGCTCATCTTACAACGCATATTTCGCGTTTGACTAGTTATTATTATCATATACTAAACAAAAATGCCCAATTAAATGATTATTTGAAGGGTTTATATTCCTATTTATTTAATTAACATATTAATCCATCAAAAAACAATTCTTGTTCAAAAATATAGGGTGCTGGTACAGAAAAAATGTCAGACATGCCTCAACTCATATCTAGTTTTTCAAAATTCTCATTGAGGTGGGTCGAAAAATAAGAAAAACTAAATACCGGTAATCAATGTTCATTTATTTATTTTTATTTATACTGCAGTTAGCTATGCTGTGCACTGTACTGATGATTACAATCTATTGGCATCAGTGAACGATATATGAGTTGATGGGATGATGCGATGAAAGGTTATTTTATTAGGTTTTTGGATAGTGGGAAGGAGTCGGCCGTGGCCTGCTGTTAAGGAACCATCATCCCGTTATCGACATGAGCGTCAAAGCTATACCGGTACCACGAAAAACCTCTGTCAGAATGGTTGACCATAGCTGTAATCAAACTCTGGCGTCCTTAATGACGGTTCAATGTCCTTTCCACTTGGCCGCTCGTCTCAGTACGTCAAGTTTTGTATCTTTCCGCAAAACACTTCACATATTGCTCTTAATGATTTTGTGATTGTTTGCTTCAAGGTGGTGTGACAAGATTGACTGAATCTGGACTGTCAATGGTGACTTGGCGGTTATTGGGAGAGAAGCTTCCTCGTTCAGCTGCTGAGTGGGAGGAAGAGTTTAATCGATATCAGCAGTTTCCAGAATTTAAAATGTTAGTAGGCCTATTAGTAATTAACTAATTATCATCAGTGATATCACTTGGTAATACGTAGGCCTATTGCTAGTAGCTTATTTGTAGAAAGCCAGCTTTAAAGAGTGGAATGATTCAATCTTGATTTATGCCTAATTGATATTATTTATGATTTAATGAAACCATGGGTGACAAATTCAATTAAAAGTATGATTGATTGACTTTTATGTGTAAAAAATCAGATGTATGTCCAGGATGGTGCTTGTATGGGCATGCGTATCACAGAATCATCTTTCATTTCTTCAGATCTTTCACTGAATAATAATACACATTTTAAGCTAATGAGTAATAATACCCGTAATAAGTAACTTCAAGTTGATCAATTAGTTTATGTATTGCAACTAACACGTCTGAAGACAAATCAAGAGGGTTGTAGTTTTACTAAGAAAAAATTTTGGTCTTTAAATCCCCCATGCAGTCACTCCCATTACTACTGACAACTGTCTGAATATTTAAAACATGAATAAGTATCAGAAAAGCATGCATCAAAGCACAGTTTGAAGATCCAATCACTTTAATAGTTATTACCATTTTTACATGTCTGTATTCATAACTTGACAGAAAGTATCAGTGGCAGTTTGATAAATTTGCCTTAGTAGGAGGTTCAATAAGAATAAGAGATACGGTATAAGGTACAGAGGAACCTTTTCAGTACGTTTTTCAGGGGACCAGACAAAAAAACTCACTCAAGTTAAAAACTTACTGAAGAAACTATTTAACATGTAGGAGCATATGGTTCGGATCAAAAAATAAAACTCACCAAGGAAAAAAATGTACTAACAAGAAACTTACTAAAGATGTTCTACTGTATTACATTTTTGTGTGGTAAACTCGATATGCTAATCCTCTAATAAAATAATAGATGAGAAAAATCTTTTCAGTAAGAACAAAGACATGACCTTGTCCGAATTCAAAAGGATCTGGTGGATGGAGTACGGTCATCGTATGTGGGGCCGAGCAATTGGCGCAGTGTTCTTTGTACCAGCAACTGTTTTCTGGGCACGCGGTTGGCTAAAACCTGGCATGAAACCTAGAGTTTTAGCTTACGGAACACTCATCGGACTCCAGGTAACCGTAGCTTATATTTTCTAATACTTGTTTGCCGTGTATGAATGTGTGAACCACAGAGATTAATGGTGAAGTGATAGTGATAGGTAGATAATTCTCGTATACTTTTTATTTGAAACTATTTTCCCGTACACTAGAATGATAACCAATTTTTTTTATTTTTTTTATTTTTTTTATTGGATTCTAACGACGCACTATACTGATGGTTACGATCTATTGGCATCAGTGGATGATGAATGAGATGATGGGATGATGCTTGAGATGAAAAGTTATTTTATCAGGTGTTTTGGATGGTGGGAAGAAGTCGGTTGTGGCCTGATGTTAAGGAAGCATCCCAGTATTGACCTGAACAACAGAGGGAAACCACGAAAAACCCCTGTCAGGATGGTCGACCATGGCGGGAATCGAACCCCGGCTCAGTGTGTTACCACTCAGCCACGCGTCGCGGTACCAATTTATTATTTGGACCAGGGGATGTTATAAACCACACAAACTGGGCAGGTGATTTCGAACGTGGAACCTGCCAACTCCGATTCAACTCGCTTTTAAAACTTCAAAAGCATTTTAAATTGGTTTTTAATCGCTTATATTTCAGTTCTTGAGCATGATAAATCAGTTGCTAGCATGCTGAATCATAAGCAAGTAACCTGGGGTTTAATGCTGCCATAGTCGACCATCCTGACTGAAGTTTTTCGTAGTTTCCCTCATTCGTTGAAAGCTGATATATACTGGGTTTTTCACTTGAGAACCTGCCATGACCTTCTTAATACCATTAGAAAATTGTAATGAAGTACGGTATAAAGTAATCTTCTATCTCATCTTATGATCAATCACATCATTAGTTATTGTTTGAATGAAGTGTGGTAGAGAGGTGAGAGGTGTAGAGGGGGTAGAGAGGTGTGGTAGGGTGTGGTCCTCGCTGGGGAAGAGAGTGGCCAACTTGGTGACTGTTTTCTATTGGCTACTGAAATATCTCTCTCGTGGACGCCGTATTAGATTTAGAATTCAGATCAGATGCTTGAGAACGTGTGCTAGACTGCATTACATCCGTTAGGAAATAACTTCAGTTGAAAGTTCTGGCATCTTATCGCCTAATTGGTGAGTTTACGACACTTGGACAAAATATTGGACAAAAAATGGCGTCTTGCGAGAGGGTGGCCTCTCTTTTCCAGTAACTAGCCTCTCTAGAGTGTGGTATTGTTCTTCATAATAGATGAATAAATCGAATTATTGACACAATTCTAGGGCCTCATGGGATGGTATATGGTCAAGTCTGGCCTAGAAGATCGCTTCCAGGGTGAAAGTGATGTACCCCGTGTATCGCAATACCGATTAGCCGCACATCTCAGCTTAGCGTTTGGCCTGTACTCGTTACTTCTGTGGTCGGCATTAGATCATCTAATTCCAGCTCAAGCAATGGTTGGTGCTATCACTAAAGGAACTAAACGACTCCGTATGTTGGCTCATACATGCAAAGGATTCGTTTTTCTGACTGCTTTATCAGGTACTAGTGAAATTGTCATGTACACTGAACAGCAGGAGAATTGAGAAATGTATTCTATACTCCTCACTAAATATTTGCCAAATACACTCTGTCAACAGTCAATTGTGAATTTCAGACTGGTTTTTAGAGCCCTGTGATTGGTTGTTGAGATTTAACCCAAATGAAAGTACTTCACAGGAAAGAAAAACTGACAGACTAGGAAATGAATAACCAATTATTCTACTGTTATGTGTAGTTAAACTAGTAAAGTAACATAGTAACATAGTGTAACTATGATTTACACCAACATTTACTACATTTAAAGATTTACACTAACACTAGGAAAATGGAGCAAATGCGTTGTTGGATGCGCGATATAGGCATATATATATATATGAAATGTAATGGAAAGCTATATACAGTAGAACCTCTTTAGTAAGTTACTCTTTAGTACATTTTTCACCTTGGTAAGTTTTATTTTTTGATCCCATCTATAAGCTCCCACATGTTAAATAGTTTTTTTAGTAAGTTTTTCACTTTAGTAAGTTTTTTCTGTCTGGTCCCCCGAAAAACATACTAAAGAGGTTCCACTGTATAAACCTTGACTTCGAAACAATTATGGCACTGTCTTTCTGTTTTATTCATCACTCATTCTGATCATTTTACAATTCAATTCGTTAGACCTGTTGCTTAAATTCCTTATGGGTTTAGCTTTGATTGATGTAAAAAAATTAAATCATATATTTTTTTTCATCACAATGGCTGATCTGATCTATGTGAAACTTCATAATATGGTGTAGCCTATAACTATTTTATTAAAATTCCGTGAAAATTTGAATTCATCGAAAGAAAGAATTTTCCAAATTTTCTCTTCTGGGTTATTCTTGAGGTTTTTAATGACTTTCAAAATGGGTTTTCACAGAAGTGGTACAACCGATTGTGCCTCAAAACTATACAGTTTCGAATTAGATGATGATACTTGTGTATGCCAAGTTTCAACTGAATTTGTCCTTTCGTTTGATCTGTGAAGCGCTAAAAAAAAAAAATTGTTTTTTCGAGTACGGTTGAATTGAGTCTTTGCTTTGCTCATCCAATAATGACAAACCGTACATGCATACCTACTTATACGTATTACGGTACCTTGTTTTCATCCCACCTTCATTTCATTATTATTTTTTCTCCAATCTGTCTCATATCGTAAGTTATTGTAAGAAAGGCATGAAGTATACTGTACCACCTGAACATGTAATTAACACCTGAACACAGATAATAATCTTGTTTATTAACAATGTAAATTGTTCCATTGAATAAAGAAATTATTATTAGGCCTACTATTATTATTATTACTAGGAAAACGCCATATATGCGTTGTTAGACGAGCGGATAGTAATAGTATGTCGACTTTTGCCAAACTTTTGCCTACATTCGCCAATTGGGTGACATTCAAGTTAGAAATGGGAAAAAAATGCTTCGAGTGGTATCAATTTAGCACATTTTATGGTTTTTCTTCGAAATGGCTCACCCGATCGAACTGAAAGTTTTCAGAAATGTGTATCATAATTTAACTCAACTTCATGCAAAATTTCATTTTTTTTTTGAGAATGAGAATATTTTCTTTTTTTTTCCGACGTGTTATTCTAATGAGTATTTTTGAAATTTCTAAAATTCATAAAAAAAAAAGTTATCATCCGATAATGCCTCAAAACTATACAGATTAAGTTAGATGAGGAACCATAATGAAAAAAAGTTGGGAGTTGATAGCTGTAGCCGTTTGACCTGTGGAGAACCGACAAAAAAACATGAAAAAACAAACAAAAAAAAAACATCATAAAAACGAATACCAATTTTTTTCAGTATGTCAAATTGAATCCTCGCTTAAGCTCGTCTAATTATTATTATTACTATTATTATCATGATTTTTGTTTAGGTGCATTTGTTGCTGGGCTAGATGCTGGTCTCGTCTATAATTCTTTCCCTAAGATGGCTGATAAATGGATTCCAGAAGATATACTTGCATTTTCACCAAAACTCCGAAATATTACAGAAAATCCTACTACCGTACAGTTCGATCACCGGATCCTGGTATGGAATCATTTCTTTCATAGACCTCAATGCTCTTTAATTATGTACACAGTAATTCATTTCCGAGTAACAATTGATTTTGCTGGTTGCTGCTGTGATTTTGCTAAACACTTGTGGAAGTTAATTTGCTGTGAAATATATTATCCCTGGTTAGTGATGTGAGCTGAGAATATTCTCGAGAATGTTCTCCAAAAGACAATGCTCAAATGTGTTCGAGCATAATTTTTTTTATATTATTATTATTCTTAACCATATTTCCAGTGCCATGAACATATTTACAATTCAAAAACCCAATTTTATTGTTTAATAATTTAGTGCTGTTGGCTGTCAAATACCGGTATGTAACAAGTTACCATGTTCCTGCCAAATATAAGATTATTAATTAGGTATTGGGTAAATGCAGGCTTTATTTAAAATAATTAACGGCTGTCAAATTACGAGTTACCGTCCATGTTCCTGCCAAATATTGTTCAAGTTATTCAATTATAAGGTAAATGTTGAATGTAGGCCCCTACTTGATTGCGTGTATTTTCATGTACGGTGCAGTTGAGTCGTCACTATGCTTGCTCATCAATTTTTTTATTATTTTCAGATGATATTAATTAGTATTACCCTAATGGCAAGTACATTTCCTCAATTATAGGCCTACTGTTTTATAATCTGTTACCTATAATTGATTTGGGTACAGAGAACTATTGCTAAACGTAATGCTTATACCCCATAGGTCTATAAATCATAATTATATAACGTGTCAAAAAAAGTGAAGAAAGATATCGATCGATAAACTCTTTAGAACTCACTTTATGAAATATGCTCCATTATGAGAATACTCTCAAAGAGAAAATGCTCGAGCATTTTATATCAGGATCCCTAGTATCAATGGATTATTGCAATATAGGCTAGAATGATTAAAAATTAATAATGAGATTACAGTAATTAATTACTGTAATTAGGCTAGGGCAGGCCACTAGTTATTATGTGATAAAACTTGGTAATTTGGGGAGTCACCCATTGCTTTGCCATTAATCTTTTTTGAACACAACATCAAATCCTTATGATTGATTTAAAAAAAAGCCCTCATTGATGAAATTTCAAAGATGGGCATAGTTTATCTACTTGCGTTTTCTAATACTGTAGTTTGTAATTTTATTTTCACGATTTACCGTATATTGGCCCTACTCATACCAGAGGTCAGAAAAGCATTTTCTCAGTTTTTCCATTTCGATGATGTTCAAAGAAAACATTCAATGAAATATTTTAAAATATGGGTAATATTTTTCAAAATACCAACACAACGATGAAAAAAACTGAATTAATTTTAATTATAAAAATTAATTCCAGTTGATCAAAATCAATTGAACTTGGGCATATATGATCAGTCCTAAACATATTTTATAAATTTCATGTTGATAATCTGTTCAAATTTTTTATTGGCAATCTTCCAAATCTTCTCAAAATTGTCATTTTTTTTCATTGGTAAAATTGAAATGTTTTTCAAAATATTTGTGTAATTTTTGGTAATTTTTTGGGGGATTTTTTTCTTAATTTTGGTTCAATTTATTTTCAAAATATTTGTTGCCAAATATGTGTTGATTTTTTCCATCCTCGGATTTCTATATTTATTCCTTAATAAGCGTACAAACATTTTTCAAAATCGAATCTCTTCTGGTTAGGCCTAGGCCCTATACCTAATTACCCATCTATAAATACTCACTGTCAATCTTTTTTACTTCAAGGGCACAACGACGCTGTCCCTAATCTCCGGAATGTGGCTGCTGTCTCGTCGAGTGCCACTGCCGCCCCGAGCCGTCACAGCAGCATCGGCTGTAGCAATCATGGGGTGGTGTCAGGTCGTGCTCGGCATCTCCACCCTGCTCATGTACGTCCCAGTGCCGTTAGCAGCATCACATCAGTCCGGGTCACTGGTGTTGCTATCGTTTGCAATTTGGCTCACGCACGAGTTGAAGCTGCTTAAACGGTTACCAAAGTAGCTTATAGACTGCTGTTGAATGGTGAGTAGAATAAATATATGTTCTTCGAATCAATAGTGAATAAGTGCTAAGCATCTTTATTAACTAGTATTACACTAGTGGGACCCGTCATGTATAACATGACCTCGAAAGACCTGAAAAATAGTAACGTAGACACTGACATATGAGGGACAGAATGAAGTATGAAAATACTTGAACATATAATCACTTGACATTGTCGAATGATATATGCAGATTCCTCTGTGAAGGTGAACAATGAATTGACACAATTAAGCACTGAAACTGTCACCTATGCGGTGTGAATGGCGGTGGGTGAGGTGGGAGTATGTGGCAACAGCATATGCGTTGTGAGATAAGCGAGATATCTGAATAAGGTATCATCAGGGTCGTTAAAGTAGTCTACCTTTGCTACTTTATCGACTCTGGTATAATTGAAAACTTCTCACACCTTGACTCCTCCAAAATGTACTCCATGTAGTAAATATCGAATCTAGAAAGCAGTGAATCTTGGCCACATAATTCTGCTCATAACCTTGCTATTATTTCCATCTAGTATTTGATGAATAAAAACCATTTATTACATTATTTTCTTCTAAACAGCTAGTACAAACTGCATACAAGTTTGTATAGTGTGTAGGGCCTATCAATTGGTGTCTTCACATTCAGGAAAAATTTGATTTTTCTTTGAGAGATTTCTCTCATTTTCTTGCCCAGCCTGATCTCATGGGATTTTTAGAAACCCTGAAATGGCATTTCCCAAAACTGGTCCAACCGATTCAACCCCAAAACTAGGCCTATACAGTTCCAAGTTGAATAAGTTTGTGTGTACAGAAAAAGTTTCAAGACGACCAATCGACCTGTGCAGTGCTTACAAACAGAAAAAACAACACAGACAAAGCTCCACAAGAGTAGGATGAAAGTCTTCGCATACGCTCATCTAATTAGCATTCAAATAAGCGAGATTACGGTATTTTTCACAAGAACAAAACAAAAAAATGTATGGATTTGATGTATGCTATCAGTCTATCACACTGTGTAGTAGGATAGGCACGAAGGATATTTGGATACAGTTAACCAAGTTTTACTGTTCAGTGTTCACCATTAGTATTACATAGGTAGCTGAAAATAAAATAATGAAGCACGTATATTTCGAGTTGATTTAATTTTTATTGAACTTTCAGCTGCAATGTGCAAAATCAGTAACATATATTTCACAGCAATATAAGTACCAAAAGTTAAAGTGCTCACGCGCGCAGAAACACTCTTACTATGCCTCCTCGGCTAGGTTTTGTCCCTTAAATATTTGTTATTATGGTATGTACATCTAAAATGTAACTCAACTGTTTAGGCATACTGTAATGAAAACATGAAAATGTATTAACGAGTTTACTATAGTTTACGGTAGTCACTTACAGTATGTACATCTAAATTGAAACTCAATTGAAAACATAAAATTAGAATTATTAATGAATTCATTGGTTAAAGACCCCACTAAGAACCGTTACTAGTAATCTTCAATTAGTACTGTGCGTAAGATTGCTTATAAATAGGCCTACAAACTGCAAATTTAAATGTTCAAAATATGGTAAGTGTCCTACCATTCAAGACGTTTCACAAGGTGATCATTTTTTTATCAAGTTTTGAGGTAGTTTATTATAGAATTGATCAAGTCTGCTAATAATTTATAGTCTATAACTCGGCTTAGTAATACAAACTGTGACTATAATATATTAGTTATGTAATATTCAATATGTATTGATTTTAATAATATTATAACTTACTATCATCATTTTTATATAAGCATTTCTATTTGTATATATACAATTTGTCAGACTACACTATAATTATAATGAATAATTGAAGAGACATTTAAATAAAATGTGTATTTTAAAACTGAGCATTGTGTGAATCTTTCAATTATTGAAAGTAAATTTCTTACAATGATCATCCCAATACGGCAATCATGCTGCAGGCACTGCCTTTCCGCTTTATTGTCATGTGCGATATTAAATATTGCAGAAATATAGCTCATATTCCATCTTCAATAAAATAAGATTTCTGAAGTAAAACTGACGCAGTAGTCTACCTTGCAAATAAGTAGGCATATTGCTTAACAGAATGACTAACCTATTTGCAACAAGAAATAAAATGATTAAGTACAGTTCTTTAATACATTCAATACAGAATGCTTGATATGCTTCAACCAACTTATGATTTAGAATTATTCACGGTTCGATGTTTGTAATCCACGATTGCTAGCCTATATTCGAGGAACACACGCAAATTTCTCTTCAATATCATCTGTAAAATGATACGTTTGTGGACCTTGATATACAGGTCAAAACTTTAAATGAAATATGTATGGTCTTTTCTGTTTAGATCGTTTAACTTTCTACACGAGACATTTGCTCATAGTTGACGATAACTTGAACAACGTAGCCAGGTAAAATCTTTGCTTCTTCGATGCGCAATTTGTCACCTAGAAGTTTACCACCGAAGAACCACCGCTGGCGAGATGGCTCCAACCCTTCTTGACTCTAAACAGAAGAAAACATAATGACAATTTTTCTGAATGAAGATGAAACAGTGTGCTCAGAAATATCTGGCGTACCATGAGTTGGAAAATGTATTACGAGGACAGAATTATTGTTGAGAATCAATACAGTAGTAAAATACCATTTCTGTTTGCCTGAAATCTGGTGATGGTGATTCTGTCGTGCTTGATGTGTCATTGTACATCGAGTCTCCCAGTACTGTACTGCTGTGATGTCATGTTACGTTACACACTAGATGATGTTACGTCAAACTGAATGAGTTTTCGTACATTGAAATGCAACAACTTAAATGCTGTATCCAGTATCTTGGGCAAGTCCCATGCAATATTACAAGGTTGACTGATTTAGCCATGTAGAAGATGGTGTTTCACTTTTGGTTCAAGCCCTACTAATTATTTACTAAATGTTGTTAATTTGAAATAATATTACTGTATTTTATTTATAGTACCATATTGTGTTGGCAAATGAATTCAATTTGTTAAATATTACTGGAGTACATTTAATTACAAAGACCTATATTTTGGTGGCTCTTACATCTTGTTCAAGATCAAGGTCATGGACTTGCATATGAATAACATCATGCAGATTTCAAATCCAATTATTCCCGCAAGTTTTGTTTCAATTAATCTTTCTCAAGTTGACAAGGGAAGTTAAAGTGACTCTCTTACCCCATATTTTGTCATGATTGACAGTTTGACAAATTACAAAAAAAAAGCAAGTTGTATGAAAGATAAATATAAAGTAAACTAACCTGCAACCTCTTCTTAGCCATTCCAATTGTGTCCTTGGTGGATAATGTCAGTCTAACGTCCTGGCAGGTAGAGGACAGCCGTAGTTTGAGCACAGTATCCGAGCCACCGTCGGCAGGCTCTGAACATTCAGCAGGTGAATCTCGTCCACCGTCTTCTTTGACGATGTTGATCGGGTTTGATAAGCAGTACACGGGTACTTGATACCGTGTTCCAAGCTCATCATAACACTCTGTCAAGAATCCTGAGAAAACAGAAAATTGGAATGTCACCGTATTTAAGATTAAAATCAAGTTGAACTCAATTGACGACTAGTGATTGACCCGCCCACAAACGTCACAAAACAAAACATCTAATCAAATGGGCTGTTTGTTATGTGGGTGATTTTTTTTTAATAACATCGAAACTTGATACACAATCATTGTTTCCCAATTAAGGCTATGGATGAAAGGTAGGATCGTTTGGACGGGGCACCACAAGGGCGATCTTACCACCCCATTTTAATTATTTGAAACCAATGAACTTTAACACCAGGACTGCGCTGTCGGTGACCATAATTTTCCGCCGCAGATAAAAGTATTTCGGTTTACGAAAGTCCGGAACACATTATAAGTAAAAACCGTTTCTGTGATATATATCCGGACATTAACATCATTGGTATTAAGAGTAAACAAAACACACGAAGTGGGTAATTTGACATTTTTTTACCTATCAGAGTATCTCTAAATGCCCAGATGAAGTATAGATCTAGGTGGCCTACTGATAAGCCATGCCTATCACTAGTGGTCAATTTATATTTACAATTTATATTTATTTATTTGGAACCTGAGCACATTATTAATTAATAATTATCATACAATAATACAAGAAAACAGAGCATATGCGCTGTAGATGAGCAATATACGTAGACCTATTCAAGTAATTATTAAATGGATCAAAAGCTATAGACATACCTTGATTTTGAAACTATTAGGTCTAGGTCACTACATTCCTGCTATAGCTACCTGTTACTTGATTCAATTGTTTTCGGATCCAAATAAGTCTTCCATGTTAATCTCCTTGAAAAAGTATCTATAGTACGAACCCACATTTTTTCTTCAAACTGGTCGAGCAGATTTATACAAAACTTGAGAATTATGTGAACGATGCATGGTTAAATTTTAAAAATTGAAAATCATTTTTCAACAAATAATTCTTCTAAATTCTGAGATGGTTCACTCAAAAGTGCTTAAGCCGATTGAGCCTCAAAACTACATGGTATCGAGTTAGAAGATTACTTATTTGTATGCCAAGTTGGATAAAAGTTTCACGTGTGGAGCGCAAAAAGAAAGGTATTTTCAAGTAGACCTTCAGTAAAATTAAGTCTGCTTACAATCAGTCAAAAAATTCTACCAAGCAACAAAATATCAGTGTGGCCTACACTGCTTGAATGTTATTCAAGTTAACTCCATTCAAAAGGGGCTAGTTACTACCAAAAATGACTTCACATATAAGTATGATATCTTGAGACAGTATTACGTTGGACACTAATTCTAGAGTTTCTCTACACTTGCCTTTACCATTAGGAACTGATATGTTGGCTCCGTCGAGTATTGCCTGCGCCAACTCAAAGTCTAACGCCTCAGCTGCTACCGCGGCAGCTCGAAGAGCATCCCAAATTTCTTTGCGTCCCTCAAATGCCGGGGCGGTATCCCAGAATTCATCGCGTTTACTACGTAGCTGTCCTTCGGTTAATGGCACATCAGATTTCCAGCGAATTGTTTCATGGCACAGGGGGTGATTTTTTCTTGTACTACCAGTGCCTGCAAAATAAATTATCAATATGTTAGACATAGGTGTACAATGAGTGCTTATAAAGACCTATATGAGAACCTAGTGGTCTCAGAATATCCCTTCAATTTAATAATATACTTCAGTGATAACTGTCACTACACAGCAACCCTAAATGTTCACTCCAAACCTATGAGAAAGTGTTTTCACGACAGGAACACTTGCAGTACCATACATTGGACATTTGAGATTTATTGAACATTTATACTTGAAAATTCAATGCCATGTAGAGAACTTGAAACTGACACACAATGACTACGGTTATCATTGGGAAAGCTGAGATCAGCTAGGAAACGATTTAGCTTCATCCAGAACTGGTTCAAACATTATGATATACCGGTACATGTATATGTTGATTGTCAGCCAAAGTGATCGAATTCCAACACAGTTCAAGAAGCAACTCATCATGCATCTGAAATATGGGCAGATGTGATGAACAGGGAAAAACAGTTTAGAGAAGCATGCCGGCAACTTTAAGCCAATAACAAGACGGAGTGAATAAACAAATGGGCCATGGTCAGCATTTTTCGATTTCCAAACGAACGTCAAACATTTGAGCTCTTTCAGGCTGAATCAGTTTGATTGGCTCAACAGTTTTCCAGCTCTGTGATGGGCCTAAACGTCAATGTACTATGCCAAAGCATGTAGCCCTAATGAAACTATCCAATTTCTTCAACCATTAACACTTAGGCCTACCACTAGGCATAAACTAGTTTCTTAAATTGTAATTTCTTAAATTTCTCGTTAGTGCGTCCTATGATGGAATATGCTAGTTCAGTTTGGGATCCTTATAGATTAGGTGAGATAAGGGATGTGGAAGGGGTGCAAAGGACTGCAGTTAGAAGGGTTACAGGTAGGGTTAGGAGGTGGAAATGGTGGGAGAATGAAAGGGGGGAGAGGGTGAGAATATTGGAGTCCATCTGAGATGATCCGAGACTTGGGATGGCGGGAATTGGAAATACGGAGAAAGGAGGATCGGATCTGTAATTTCTTCAGGGTAATGGAAGGAGAAGGGGCTGGGGAGAGTTGAATAGGTTGATTGAAAGGAATGAGTCAGGGTATGGGGGTAGGCAAAGTCATGATAGAGCAGTAGTTATAAAGGGGGCAAGATTAGGTGTCGGTAAGTTCTCTTTCTTGAATAGGACAAGTAGGGATTGGAATGGGCTTAGTAGAAGTATACTTGAGGAGGATGAAATAGGGTTAAAGCTATTCCGTCAGAAGGTTAGGGAGGCGATAGGATAGGATCGATAGGGAACTTGCCACCGCGCATTTATGTGCAACTGCAAGAGTTAATAATAATAATAAAAAAGTAAACGGTTAAGCCTAGGCCTTCACGGAAACGCCATTATCCATGCACACTAAATTGGCCACTAAACGTTACAAAGATTGTGAACGAGCCTTGACCAGCTGTTGGGCACTTTTAAAAGCCACCAATCAATCAACTACTAATTAGGGTTGCTGGTTGATCGAGAATTTGAAACAATTTGTTTGATCAATGGCCTAGGCCTAGGGCCTATTTGAGGGTTTCTATAGGTAGCCTAGGCCTAGGCCTACATTAGCTCTAGGCCTAGAGACTCGAGTAACCTGTAATGCTATTTTGGAGCGAGGATCATGTAATGTTTCAATAGAGCTTAGATGGAGTAGCTAGGTAGGCCTAGGCCTAGTAGGGATAGGCCTGGACCTGGCCATTGCCTGGCTAGGCCTAGATTTATAAGTGGATGATTTGACCAGTAGGCCTAGGTCCTTGGCTTAATCTAATTGTAACTCGGGTGACGAGCTAGACCTGCCATAGGCTGAGTCTAAATTATATTGTGAAGCCAAATTGGCATTGGTTTGAAAACGAAAGTCTGGACCTAGGCCCTGCTTAGGCTAGCCCCATAGAGTTCGTAGGGAACCAACCTGAGGTTGGTCTTGTAACATTTCCAGAGGATTCTTGAACCGCTGCACTTCTATCTCTTCTAATTCCTAAACACCCTCCCATTCTATATGCATTGATCTGTGCTGCATTTCGGCATTTATCAGCATTTCACACGCCTGTCTACATGAAAGTTGTTCGTCGACATTTCTTTTTCTTTTCTAGCAAGTAAAACTTCACCGAGAATCAAAAGACAAGACAACTTGCCTACTAGGCCTACTCCTACATCGGCGCAGAACCGATACAAAATGACGTACGTTTTGTGGCAACTGACATTTTGAGGGAGTGGTCAGCTCGACTTTCAAGACATTTACTGTTTTCACGCTGGTAGTACTGTCACACAGCCTGCTAGAATGCGTGCGACTTTTCACGAATTTCTGACTTTTAAATAGTGGAACTTGTAGAGTAATTCGAGTGAGTAGGCCTACAACGTTTAAAATAGCCTATTAACCGAAGGGTAGGCATATACATATTGTGAAACTATGTTAAGACAGAGTTATAAGGTTTTAGTCAGCAGTGTCCTAAAACAGCATGGATGTCGTGCAACATTCGCTTCAACAAGTGAAGATGGAACCCGAAAAGTTGCAGTGGTATGTATCAGGTTATCCCTAGGCCATTGAGCGCTTAAAACTCCCTTGGCTTAGGCCATTGAATTTGTAGCTTAGGCTTAGGCCTAGTCTTATGGTATGATTTTAGTGCTCAGATAGAAAGGCTAGGCCTAGCCTAGAGCATAGCCCTAGATGTAGGCCTATCTACAGCGTAGGTCCTTAACTTGATGCCTACGCCACTGAGTAGGCCTACATAAATCCTTTGCGCTTAGGCCTAGGCGAAAAAGATTTACGGCTTTACGCAGGCCTAGACCTAGGGCTAGGCCTACTCAGTGGTGTAGGCTAGGCATTGAGTTTATGGTAAAGGCAATCGCATATGCCGATTGCATATGGCAATCGGCAATAGATAGGCTAGACGATCTAATTGACTAGTGACTTCTCCGACTCAGCCAATCAATCACCCAGGCCATTGAGTTTATTATGTTAAATTATAGGGTAAAATTACTGATTAACGTACCATGCCATTTTTTTTCCAATTTTGTTCAATTTTTTCTTCATTTTTATTAAAGTATATAAGCTCCGTTCCGCCTGCCGGCGGTATACGCGAGGTTTATACACTAACCTGACCCTAACCTAACCTACTGTCCACCTTTGTCGTCTTAGTCAGATCACAAAGCATCAACTTCAAGTGAGTAAAAACCATATTAAAACAAACAAAACACAAAAAGTCCAAACACTACATCATACATACAAACAAGATCTATCAGAAAACACCTCAAACAAGAATATCGGACAAAAATTAGCGATGGTACGTTGAACGATAAGATTACCAATTATAGATATCAACATTCGTGTGTTTATACTGAATAACTTTTATCTACGGCAGAAAATTATGGTCACAGACAGCGCAGTCCTGGTGTTAAAGTTCATTAGTTTTAAATAATCAAAATGGGGTGGTAAGATCGCCCTTGTGGTGCCCCGTCTAAACGATCCTATCTTTCATCCTTAGCCTTAATTGGGGAACAATGATTTTGTATCAAGTTTCGATGTTGTTAAAAAAAATAAAATGAACTCGAGGCCGACCCTATTCCCACGAACGTTCATGCAGGTCGCACCTCGAGCAACTCAAACTACTATTTTCACAAGAACCGTTCATGCCTGCAAGACTAACAAATTCTATCCCCACGAATCGTTCCTGACGGCAAGAGATGTAATCTCTATTCCCACAAACGATTGTGCAGGTCTTGTGAACAGCCGAACCGTGCGACCATGTCTATTTGCAAGAACGGGCATACCAAGCATCCTCACGTAGTTCATTTGATCCCACATAGGCCACATCCTGGGCGGCCTGGCAGACTTCGAGGAATTAAATTTCAGAGCAACCATCTATCGTGGCCATCATCTTTATTATCAAATTGTAGTTTCGTTACTCCTACGCGAAGGCCTATCAGATGCATATTCCTACCCCCACATAACCTACGAATAAGCCTAGCTGTGGGTCAATAATCTTTCTTACATTTTATTCTAGGACAATTCCTAATGGTCTCACTAGACCTCCCAGTACCCTACTACAACCCTCCATATCTGTATTATTATAATTGCCAACAAAGTGTTGGGCCTAACCGCATTTATTTGTATCAATTTTTGCCAACGATAGTGACACCAGCCGCCCCTGTGGCTCAGTCAACTATCGCACTGCTAAAGGTCGGGCGTGGGTTTGAGTCCCGAACTGTCCAGAGTTTGAACTGCCTCAGGCATGGGTTTTTGTTAACGTCCTTTCACCTTTCATCACTTCATTGATTTATTATCACCCGCTTATTCGTAAGCCCGTATAAACTAGCTGTAGGTGGGGTCATTTTAAAAGCAGAATTGAAAGAAAAATATAAAGGCCTACAACTCCAGTCCTGTCTCCCGCTCGAGTCTGCTTTACGAAATGTTAACTCATCAAACTCCTACTAACCTGCACTTTCGTAGACATGGATGACCCCCCTCCACTGAACTTTTTTCATAAAGTTTTTTCATCCATTTTTTCTTTCATAAAGTCACGACTAAGATCTATAACGAATCAGGATCTGTTGGAATCATTATTAGTACCGGTAGGCTTATTGATTATCACCAACGTCAATAGAGCTTAGTCATCAGTCATCACTCATCAGTAGGCCCTACAGTGTGTCTTTAAATCCAATATTCATAAAAAAATATATAGCCCAATATGAATAGCAGATAACTGCTAAATAAACTTTTTCCAAGCAGAGATACCTCTTGCTTGGTAGGTTTGGCCTTCACTTGTTTATTTATGGTGCACATATAGCCTGACTGAGGCCATAACTGTTACTTTTCATAATTAATATTTAAAAAATAATTAGGTGCTTTCAGGAAGTGGTGTATACGACGGCAGCGAAGTGCACGAAGTTAGTGCAGTTGTAGCGCACTTGACACGAGCCGGACTAGAACCTGTCTTTTATGCTCCTGATATCCCACAACTTCACGTAATGGATCACATCAAGGTGAAAATTATATTTGTATATATATATATATATATATATACACCACTATATATCTATATATATATCATCACTGGACAGGTGCATATTTATTATTGAATACCTGCACAGTAACCACACTGTTGGTGTTACGGTAGGCCTACCGAAAAAAAAAGTATTTCACATAAATCCTTGCATATTCTTATTTTATTCATATTCTTATATATTTACATAATTCTTTGCAGAATTAATTTTTTCAGAAATTATAAATCTTTTGAGATGATTGATTTGTGAATTGTACATTAAGAGGCCGCAGGCGCTCGTATTTCACGCCGCAAACTCTCACGGCCGTAATTTTTGAGATTTCAATATGATTGTTTTTGCATTCTGCTGATAATTGAAAGAGGGAGGTTATCGCATTTACAGAATTTTGAACAACAAATTTGTAATTTTTCAAATTCTTCAAATGGAAAATGAAAAAATTTCTAGTTTACGGAAACCTAGATATATATTTTTGAATACCGAAAAATAATATGGACTGTGAAATATATCAAAAGTGTGAGTAAGGGAATTAACGGCGTTTACGAGAATATGAGTTCGGCGGGCTAGTCTATGGGCTGCGCCTAGTACACGATGCATGTTAAACTCGAGTCCGAAGCGAGCGAACAACGAGCGCGTGTAGCGCGCCTGCGGCCTCTTAATGATGAATGTATCTTTTGTGTTGGGTGTTTTAAAGCTTAGCCCTATAATCAGACACTTCGTGTCATTTCAGTGTGACATCTCACCCAATCTAGGCCTAGCTTAGATCTTCGTAGTTTTTCGATGACACTTACTACAACTCTGTGAGAAAACTCCGATTGGATTTTCAAAAGGAAACAAAGTTTATTTGTGCACTCACAGACAGGCTCAAATTCAAAAATTTTAAAGAAAAATGGTTCCCCATACGAATTAAAAACTTTCTGTTATCAGATCAGACCCTTTAATTATTCAAATTTGAGAAATTCTCCCAGACCATTTCCAGCATATAGGCCTGGGCCTATGCGTTTCTACTTTTTAGTTTCTTCATTTGGGTGTATTCATCTGGGTCTAGTATTCAATTTTAACTACTGGTAGCTTTTGGATTATTGGTATATTTGGTTAAATTTTTCCAACATTATTCATCAACCTATTTCGATCACTGGAGCCATTGATGAAGTAGGGTCTAGATAGGCAACGCCGTATGCCAGAGCCTATGCTCCCCAATTGCTCACCATCAATGAGAAAGTTGGCATGACCACAGCGCTCCTAACAGCATTCACTCGCAACAGTGCTCCAGCAAATGATATTTTGTATGTGATCACAGGCTTCACAGCACTCCTAGCAGGATTACCAGGCGTAACACTACCAGAGTCTGTAGACTGTTTAACCAGGGTGCTGCCACTCTATCCCGTAGGATACTTCTTTACTCAATACTGGAGCTGTAGGCCAATATGCTATTGGGGGACGTCCATAAATTATGTCACACTTTTTTAGGCCACTTTGAACCCCCCTCCCTCACATGTCACAGTTGGTCACAAAACCTATCACCCACCCCCCCTTGAAATATGTCACATATTCTCATACCCCCCTCCAACAAAAGATTGAAATCAACAGGCGGCAAAGGTAAAATAAAGTGAAAAAATTAAAATATTCATTTCTTTATGTTTGCTCTTTGAGTAGTCTAACTTGACAATTATTTGATACGCATCTGCTGTTTCTAGGGTGGGTATAAATATAAGAATCTATAAGATTGAGTGCCAAATTCATGGAACAAAAAAATGGTACGTCACACAGCTACCTCCCCCCCCCTGTAACACCTTGTCACAAATCTTGACAACCCCCCACCCCCCTAAGCTGCGACGTAATTTATGGACGTCCCCTTGTATTGATAAATTTTGAAATGTCTTATTGTTGATATAATTCAACCTACCTGAACGCTAAAAAATGAAAATATTTATTTACGGATTCTTGATTAGGTTTTTAGTATTGCGTGTGCTCATGTAGGTCTACATACATTTTTTCTCATCTCATGTTTGAGAGAAACGAAGTAAAATATGGAAATTTATGAATGCAATTATTCACAGGGCTGCCATGTTGAAACCGAGAAACGGAATGTTCTGACGGAATCCGCTCGTCTTGCTCGCGGAAATGTCAGACCTTTGAGCGAGTTGATGGGATTTTCAGCAGAAGCTCTTGTAATACCTGGAGGTTTTGGAGCAGCCAAGAACTTGTAAGTTGGTAATTTATTTTTTATGTGTTGGCCCATAGGCCCTACATAGATTTAGTTGCGGGATTTCAGATTGGGGCTACATGAATAATGTACAGTTATGACGAATAACTGCGAATGATAGCTCTAGCATATGTAACTGAATAGGTAATGATTGTTTGTATGGTCTTCTAATTTCTAGATCCAATTTGTTTATGTTTGTTATTTAGATTGGCATACTTACATAATAACACACATATATAGCCACATACAGATACTGGTAACTCAGTTTCAAGTAAGATTTATAACGAACCTTATTTTGAAAATGAACAGCACTATAAAGTGACCATATTTGAATATAATGATGAGTGCAATCATTTGTCATGGTTGTAATGCTGAATTTGCAATTCAAATTTCAAATAGTTCCGTATTTTGACCCTTGGGCCTGCACATCGCACTTGGATTGTTGTTTTTACTATCAAAATATTTGTTCCGCACAGTACGCACGAGTGACAGGGAGGTGCGAGGTACACGGAAGTCGTTTATCGGTGTATAGCCAATAGCCATTGACCTGGTCACCAGGCGTCCCAGTAGGCACTTGGTCTGAGCTTTCCAGAAATATTGTTGTGACGTGGTAAAAATAAAGTTGTGATATTGTAGATTAAAATACTCAAGGGACCAGGTAAATAAAACTATCCATGCAGAAAAACGATCCATCCAGGAAAATTTAAAATTGGTAATATTATATAAGAACAGGATAGGACAAAATAAATGGTAGGAGCAAGAAAACGCTGAATGCGGGAACGATGTATCAGGTTTCACTACATATTGTATCTTTGATTTCAAAGCTCATTGTTCTTTTGTTCTAGGTGTGATTTTGCTCTGTATGGTACTGAGTGTACAGTAAATGAAGATGTAGCTCGAGCAATGCTGTTGTACCACATGGCTCACAAACCTATCGCAATGTGCTGCATTGCGCCAGTGCTAGCAGCTAAAGTTCTCAGTGATTCAAATATCACTATAACTTTAGGGAGAATTGGTAGGTACTAATAACATGGTGTGAAACCCATTAGATATATTCCTCATTCCCAGACAACCAAATTAATTGGGTCATAAAGTGTCTTCCACCTATTTTGTGTAGGGTAGGCCTATAATTTTATTTCTTTAGTCTTGCTTCTACTTTGACATCATCTGTTTCTTCACTATTACTTTCCTCCACTTTTATCTCTTCTCTTCAATTGCGTGAAATTGTGTGTATGATAAATGTGTATCTTGCGCTGTTAATTTTTGCCACTGAAGTAGCGGTAACTCAAGAATGATCAATGTGGGCGACAGTTAGCGTACGTATACGGTATAAGGCCAATCTAGTGAAACCTATTTAGTATGTATATTATTCATCAAGAGACTAAAATTGATCATCCTTACAGGATTTTTAATTTTTTTTAAATTTAGGCCTATTATTTGAATAATTTCGTACAATGTTATGCAGTAGTATTTTACGCTCATAAAATAACCACAAAGCCTGAAACGGGCTATAACATATATAACAAGCCTATGGGAGTGAGGTGGGTCAAACAGGAAAACAATCATTCTCGTAACGATGCATCAAGTTTCCTCTGTATTTAAATGAATTTATGGAATGCACATTAGTTGTGCTATTTGAACCAAGTGCTGGGGCACGCCCTGCTACGCTAGAGAGTATGATAACCAAGTTTAAAGAATCAGCTGACTGGAGCTGGGAGATTGCTAGCGTGTGAAGAGGGTAGTTGATGTAAGGTGGTGTTGGAAGAAAGACGCGGTCTTGGGACTTTTATTACTAATTACTACAATATTGCAAATATATATGGTACAATTAAAGCACCTACTTACTTGATTACTTCTTGTATTACCTATTACTATAGCAAATATAGAATACAAACACATATGAATGTATACTTCCCATCTCATTCGACTAATATTACCCAATGTAATTTCCAACGTTGCAGCTGAAGGTTCAGTAGCTCATGACTATGGCAGCCATGTGCTCGATAGTCATCAATGTCACAACTAAAGAATGTTACAAATCCACAATAAATCACAGTCCCAAATAGAATTGAAAAATGAGCTGTTCTCATAACAATTTGTTGAAAAAATATTCTTCTCACCAGCAGTAGAAAGTTTGTGTTGTGATCCTCTTTATGCAGAAACAGTAAATTTAAATGAATATTCTTTGAAAAAAATAATTCAGGGGCTCTGTGCATAGTGATGGGAAGTTGAAAATGTTCAATACAAAATTTTCAGAAAGTTTCCAATTCATAAAAAAATTTCTGAGAATCTAATGGCATTAAATGAATTCATTTCATTGACCTTTTTTCAAAGATTTAAAAAAAGTCATTCATCTTCATTTATTTACTTTTCAATTAGGCCTAGGTCATTTTCAAAGAACTTTTTCAAATAGGACAGTAAAAATGAGTACTGGCCCCACCTACAGGTGATCGCCGCAAAGTTAGAATAAATTCAAACTCCAGTTTTTTCTGTAACAACTTACATATATGCCACAGAAGAATAATTTTTAAAAAAATTGAAAATTTCAACGAAAACAAAATTAATGATAATTTACATCACTATCTATGCATTTTAAATAAATAATAATCATTATTTCTGAGATGGCTACGCCCTCTTGGCCTCCTTTTCAAACCCATCAGTGTTTGCTTTACTAATTCCACTAAGCTAGTTCATTGTTTGTACGTATGTTATATTACTCATAGAGTAGTAAACTAGTAATGTGTCACATCATACTAATCTTTATTATTCGTAGATGAAGAAAGCGGAAAGTGGCCGCACGCTGGCGCTATATCTGCTGCAAGAAAACTTGGGGCAAAAATTGAGGAAAAGGTAGTTTAATCAAATCACATTTTCTTTTTTCATTTTCTTGTCACGAAGCACCTGCATGTATATTCAAGTTGCAATCACGCTATTAAATGTGAACTTGCAGTCACATGAAATGCTTTTCCAAACTTCAAATTGACCAATAATTTCACCATAGTCTTAACTCTGTACGTACGTGAAGTGCACATTGCACTTTGTCGTGTGCACATTGTCTGCTAGTTTTATTGTGTATAATGCCAATATATTTTCTTCATGATCTATTTTAATGTGGATCAATCGACCACTCGATTGCAAGTGTGTAATTGCTAAGCAGATACCTATTCAACTAAGAATAGCGAGGTCACTGGCGGACTATGGACTATGACATTGCTTTTATTTTTCCTTAGTACGTCAACGAGATCTGTTTCGATGAACGTAATCTACTGATCACAACTCCTGCTTTCATGTTTGACGGAAAGTTTCACGAGATTCATGATGGCATTGGGCTTATGATCGCTAAACTTGCCTCCCTTCTGAAGAAATAATTTAGTATTGTAAAATGTAAATATTATCACAGTCATTTCTAAATAGCAGCTAAATAAAGATTCATATAATTTAAATTGGGTGCTGCAAGAGTGCATTTATACAGTGTGACTGTCCTGAGTGATATTAATTCCAGTAACAATTACTATGTGTACATGTAAAAACTAGAAAGAAATATATTCTATTTTCTAAATATAAATAATTGTTTGTCTCTTCAAATATCGGATTATACCTACGGGCAAGATGACGCTGTTTGTTGATTTCTCCCACCTGAAAGCAATTCCATTGACATCTTACTATAGTTTTTAGTTGTATTTATTATTTTTATCTACAAAATTCAACAACAAATGATAACAATTTCTGTCTTAATGTCCAAGTTTTGTATTTGGCAGACCCAAATTAGCTCACTCGATGGATAACACACTTTAGTTCGTTTGTAGGCTTATAAATTGTTACAGCCTTGGCAAGAAAGCACTGAATTAACACTGGCAGTTTATAGTCATGTATTTAGTTTTGGGGAATTTTTGACTACCTTTGTCTTGTACTTCAATTTGATGGAAGCTCGATGTTCTAAACATAGGCCTACTGCTTGAAAGATATGATTCCCTGATACTTCTCGCAGTGCCAGTGTCACTCTCGAGTTGAGCAATTAGTGATGTTATAATCGGAAACAACAATTCGATACTCGCAGAACAGATTGCTACTTTATCTACTTTTGTATGGTAATTTTCCCCCCTATTGTACAGCTTTCATATGTAAAATGATACTGTGCGTTATTTGAAATTTCATACTTAGATACGGTGTAAGGAAGTTGTTCTGACTGATTGTGGAATGTTTTCACTAGCTAACTTGTGCAGTTGATGAAGCATTTCAAACACTTGATTACCAGTATCATAAATGCACAATATAGAATTTGCATTCTAAGAAAGATTTTGCCTGAATTGTTTGCCTTCACTGGCAAGCTCAAGTAATTTAAAGTTAATTAGATAGAAGGTATAATACTGGAATTTCAACTAAGTGCCAAAAGTGGCTCATAAAGATCTTTGGGTGTTGTAGTTTTCTTCACTTTCTCTCTTTTTATTTTGAATGTTCGCGCAAGTTTCGATTTCGATGCGGACAGCTTCTCCTTCTTTTGCGGTAGCGTCGACGCTGCTGGTTCTTCCTCGTCTCGTTCAATCAGAGCCAATTGTTCGATGATGTTCTTGGGTTTCTCTCCGCGGACTACTGCAACAGGTTCTCGATCTTGTCGAGTAGCGTTTTTATTCACATAAACAACATACAGTTCCGAGTAGGACGATTTCGTGGGGGCGTTGATGTCGGCAAAATCACGGAAATTAGCGAAAAAGTCGGTCCCCTGTTGTTGCGGTCGTGGATTTGAACCACCTCCCTTGTAGAACGACGGTCTTCCGTGACCATTACCATTATAGTAGGGTGAGTACACTTGATGATTATCGTATTCCGATGCTTGTCCATGTTCACGATCGGCGTCGTTGTAGTAAGTACCTCCACGAATCACTCCGAAATTACCCGAACCAAGCAAATTGCTCTGCGTTGTGTCTGCTTCAGCTTGATAGACATTTGCCACTGTTTGGAAATTGTTGGATCTTACTGACGGTCTAGGAGAAGGATTCTGATAATATTGTTGTTGACGAGAACTTCCAAACGAGGGGAAGTAGGAGGGGAAAAAGTGCTGCCCGGCAGTGTCACCGTCACTGGGGTACACTGCACTGTCGTCTGCCGTAGCAGCCTCATCATTATCTGACGTTTGGTATGTAACGATCGGTGACATCTCATGTGGCTGTTCTGACGTCGATCTCTTGTAGCGTCCTCCACTGCTCACACGCTGAAGCTCATCTTCCGTTTGTCGTGATATTGATAGATCCTGTAATGAGAAAAAAAATTGAAATACATTTTTGATCGGTTATATTCAGGGCCGTAAGAAGATATTTTGCGCTCCTAGGCCCGAAATATTTTAGCGCCCTCCCTCCTCCCCTCCCTCAAGTATAGTAATTAATTCAGTATAGCTATCTCAGAAATAAGATGAGTACCAGGTTTTTATTCAGAAGCACTTTTATTATTATTGTGTTGGACTATCACTATAACTTATCACTCAGGCTATCAATGAGCAGGATCATTTTATAAACTTTGATTGTTACTAACTAATGTGTTGAAATGATGATGTTGAAATTTTTTAAATGGCAAGAAATACATTACAAAGACTTATATTGTACACTAGAGAAAACTGCAGTAATCCAGAGCATTGTTCTTAATGCTTTCTACGCATTAGTTGGTATCTCAAGTTGGTATCTTTTATGAAAATTACAATTTAAAAAATACCTATATTCACTTATTATTGAGTTCTTTAAAAATTGAACGCCTCTTGGGAAATTGCCGCCGTAAGACTGGGCCTCGTGAGCCTAGGCCAGGGCTCGCAAACTACAGTAGAACCTCTTTAGTAAGTTTTTTGTAAGTACATTTTTCCCATTGCTCAGTTTCATTTTCTAATCCCATCGATATGCTCCTACATATAAAATAGTTTCTTTAGTAAGTTTTTCTTTTTAGTGAGTTTTTTCTGTCTGGTCCCCCTGAAAAACGTACTAAAGAGGTTTCACTGTACGTAGATATCTCGGAGAGCCATACTTGCCATTTTTGCAATATGCAAAATCTATACCTACTGGTAATTTGTATTGCAAGGAAATTATGTCTTTCTAAATGTTCTAAATTTGGCCTTGAACTCATTTGGCACCAATTAATCATCAACTACAAATTACATCATTCAACTGTATAAATGGTTCAACTAATCAGATTATAATATGGGCTACCAACAAATTAATTGATTACTTGAAAATCATTTTCAAAAAATGACTACCTGAAGGCCAATATTTCTTTTTGTTGTCATGTTATCACCTTCATATCATCGTAGAATTATTTTAAATTTGATCGACGATGTTTCGAGAAAAACATGTCCGTTACGGTAAGTATGGTTTAGTAGTTCTCTTATGTTATGGTTGCAGTTCAATAGAATAATTACAAATGATGCCGAAATTTTAATATAAAAAAATTGATAGATCCAAGTAAATATATAATGTCAAGTGAAGTTGAGTAGTGTCATCACTTTTGGTAGGGTTGCAGTTTGATGGAGAAATTACAAACAATATTGGAATTTTAATATCAAAGAATTGATATATATCAAATTTTCACTTCAAATTGCAAAAACCTACAATGGTTAGGGTATAGGGGCCTTATTTCTGTTAATTATTTGTACTGCTGTAAGTGATTACTTTTAACTGACACATCTTTGACTCTAGTTATGAATACTAGTCAAACGCGAAATATGCGTTGTAAGATGAGCGAGATATCTCAATAAGGTATAAAAGTCCTTGAAATAGTTTTACCCTTGCTACTTTATCGACTTTGGTATTCTACACACCTTGATATCTGAATAAGCTATAAAAGTCGTTAAAGAAGTTCTACTCTTGCCACTTCATTGACTCTGGTATTCTACACACCTTGACGCATATAAAAAATACTTCATTGTTGGTCAACTCTTGAATCTAGAAAGCAGTGAATCTCGACAACTTGATTCTGTCATAATTTTTATGATATATTTCATGAATATTATCAGTCATTTTATTTTTTTTCTCCAAAACGACTGATCAGAATTGCTCAAAAAATCGTAATAATGTGTAAAATCCATGTATACACATTTAGAGAAAATTTCATCCCATTTGGAGAGATTTTATTTTTCAACATTTTCCGCCCAGCCAAATCTTATGGGGTTTTTAGAAACTTTGAGATGATGATTCTCAAAATCGGTCCGACCGATTCATACCAAAAACTATACAGTTCTAAGTTGGATGAGTTTGCGTGTACAAAAAAAGTTTCATGTTGATCAGTCAACTCTTGCGACCTGTGGAGTGCTTACAAACAAAAAAAAAAAAAAAAAACACACAGACAAAGCCCTATAAGAGTGGGATGGAGACTTCGCTACGCTCATCAATTATAAGAGACTGAAATGGATATATGTGACTGTAGTTGCAGTATGTGACCACGCTTTTACGAATAATACAAAATATTCAATCAAGGTAGTCAATAACTAATAATTTTTCAAGGGTAATAAAAAGTTACCGGTTCCCTGCTAATTATTGCGTAATCAACAAATTTATTATTTGTGAAACTGAATCTAGATAAATAATACTGAATGAAGTGCCAGAATTATCAAAATGGGAGTAGCACTAACTGGCACTTTGGAGTTGTTATCACCATGGTATTTGTTTTCACCAACTCTCAGATGAAGACTAACCAAACTTTTAGTTAAATCAAGCCTGAGTGATTGAACTACCAACATGGGAGCACAGAGTAATGAATATTCTCCTTTAATCTATGGCGGGAGTAATTCGAACTGGGAGATAAAACCGGTTACCTGGTTGGTTATCAATGCCATGCTATTCAATTTCTGTAACTCTCAGAATGAAATTAACGGACTTGGTTGATACCGGGCCCAAATATTGTGTACAACGTAAGTTTTACTAAGAGCCGGTCTTACGAACTAATAGTTGAGTATACAATTTTTTATTTATGAATATTTGAGCTACAAAAATGATGTATGTAACCGAGGAAGATAACAAATTGAGCTGTTAACCAACGCCTAATCAAATAGCTATCAGTTCTTAAAACCGCACCTAAGAAAAATGGAGGTACAGAGTAATGCAGTAATTGAGTAGCTTTTCATGCACGCAGAAAACTGTGTCATTTTAGTTCATTTTCTACGGTCTACAAGTTTTGAAAACTTGAAAATATGAATGAATATTTATTGCCAGGGCAGAAATAATTATTGAGTGTACCTCTCTACTAAAGCCTTGTTGTTGGTGATAGGGTGCGAAGGTTGCCTCGGTAAGAGCCCTCGTGAAAACTCGGCTGTCAGCTGGATGGAGGCCTGCAATGTAAACAACATTCGTCAACATTTTTAGACAACAATTCAAAACACCTTGGAGAGTTATCTTTTTCAATAGTTCTGAAGTTATAAACAATCTACATAATCTACATCTTTAATCTCCACGAAGCAGACAATAAAATTGTGATTAATCTGTTGGGTTATTAAATACATATTTTTTTTATCAACATTGAGATGATTTTGAGAATACTTTTGTACTTGACCCAAATTCATTGTTTCTCAATCAGATGTCATGTTGGGATCGTTTGAACGGGGCACCACAATGGCGATGTTACCACTCCAAACAAAAAGTTGGATATATACAACAAATTGTAGAAATTGTAGTAATGAGTTAAGGGATGCAAAACGATTAAAAATTTGTGTTGTGGGAAAAGCTATCTTCTTTTTGAATATTTCTCCTTTCACGATTTTTCAATTCTTTTCTTCCATATCTATCAAATGTTGATTTGTTTAGGGAAAAATAATCAATATTTTTTTGTGTTCATGTTAGTTTTTTCTAATCCTTTTTATATCGTATGTAAAAATCTCCCTCTCTTATTCTTCTTTATTCTTATTCTTATTCTTATTCTCCTATCTCTTAGTCTATTTCTTATTCATTACATTCACTTAATTTTATGCTTTCAAATTTATTTTATTGTTTCATTTAAATCATCTTCATTCAGTCGTTCATTTAAATATTCAGTCAGTCAAGGCCGAATAAATGTGTAAGCCTACATATTACAATAATAATTATAATAATTACTATATTCACTTTGACAATTGAGGAAAACCACCAAAAACAAACAGAGATTTTAAGGGGGGACTCGGGTGAAATTTTCATTTTTTAAAACATTTTTCGTCTTTTTTTTATTATTATCATTGGTTCAGATGTTTACTCGAGTCATGCGTTTCAAAATATTGGAAAATATCAATAATCATACGTCAAATCATTACGTGTAATCATACAGTGACATAAGTGTCACTGTGCATCGAGCCCTCTGCTTATTTTCAATATAGCAATTTGCATTGTCAATCTTGATAGGGCATTTACTACAATGCACTTTTTATCACAAAACAATTTGTTTTTTGTGCTATGAAAGTTGTCATATTTTCTTGATATTTTTTGTGAGTGTTCATTGTTAGTTTGTCCGGGGTTGCACATATCGCTTTTTCGATATCTCATCTAACAAGATAAAAAATAAAAAATTTATGAAAAATGAAAAACAGATAGAAAATATATACTAGATACATTTCAAATAAAATTTGATTTAAGAAAAAACACATTGTAAATAAAATCATATCTTGAAATATAAAAAAATATCGAAATACGATATGTCCAACCCTAAATCAATACTTCAGCAACATTTTCGTAAAAAAAATCAAAAAGAATTGTTTGTGAAAAACAAAAATAAAATTTTGTTGCTGAAAAATTCGTAAAAACCAAATATTTATTACCTATGTTGATTTTTTATATTTTTTATCCATTCAGTTTCAGCATGATAGGTATCTATGTGTAGAATTTAAAAATTGTAAAAATATAAGTGACAAATATTCGGACGTTTTGTAAATATAAATATTAATACTAAAAATACGTAGACATAATTTTAAATTCAAAAGTTACATACATTGTTTTAATTTCAAACAGTAACAACATAAAATCTATGGGAAACACGTGGGTAAAACCTGTACGTGTTTGCTAGGCTTAAAACATTAATAAAGTAAACATTATCAAACTTTGTAACGACATCCTAGCAAAGACAAAACATAGTAAATGTCTTCAAGATGCTTCCAAGCATTTACTGTACAAATTACATTGGTTTACTGAGGTCAGAGTGTTACGAATTGTGTAGTACGTAAATTAAGTGAATCAATTAATAGAGAGTACATGCGTCAGGAAATTGAGATATTAGGATTTTGAGCTACCTCTATGAGGTAATCAGATATATATATATATATATATATATATATATATATATATATATATATATATATATATACATATATATATATATATATAGGCCTACATATTATATAATACATATTTTATATGTGGCCTGGAGGGCATTTTTCGGCGCAGATGAGTGAAAACGTGAAAAAATATCATTATTATTATTATGATCTTATGTTATTAGATCTGGTATCTATAGCATGCAAATTTTGAAGCCATGTTGATCTCAATACGTTAGTAGGCCCCTAATAGTTTATCATGCACTTATTGAATCCGTATTGAGATATGGTATTCTCTCATGGGTCTTACAACTGATAATTATTTGAATAAGATTGAAAATATACAGAAGAGAATATTCAAAATCATTGAATCAAAAAATGGAAATAAAAAATTAAATAATGATCTATTCACTTTTAAGAATCTTCACTTTTAATTTTTTTAATTACGAACTATTTTGATACCAATTATAAGAATACAGCCAATCATCAACACGTGACAAGACAGAGAGAAAATTTTGTTGAAACTTCATTTTATATTTCTCATGGTAGACAAGAGAAGCAATTCCTAATTCCAAAATTATTCAATAAAATTCCGGCTGAATTGAGAAAAATATCAAAAATATCGCAAGTGAGAATTGATCTAAAGCAATGGATTTCTGAGAATGTGCAAATACTTGACCAGAGATGAAAAATAGACACACAAATAATGCATACCCAATATATATATATATATATATATATATATATATATATATATATATATATATATATATATATATATATATATATATATATATATATGTATATATATATATATAATTCTCTTATTCACTTCTTGTAGCCTAATTACTTTTTCAATTGCATTATTCAAAGGGAAATATATATATTTTGTTATTCAACTGTTTTTATTCTTATTTTACGTAGCTTTCCAGATGTTCATTTAAAATGACTGTGATATATGTTGACAGCGTGTAGACGCACAGACAAGTCAAAACTTATGTGACTTTGTGGGTCTACGTTATTATAATGTACTACTATAACATGTCAATAAAATAACGCCTTGAAAAAATTAATTATTATTGAAATTATCATTTCCTGAGAAATTGCTAACCAGATTTCTTGAAACTTGAATTTTATGAAATTTTAGGTGTCACTGTAATTAACATAGCCTTCAAATATTTACAGGCAACAAAGTAAGAACTTAACCAATCATCTTACGTCAACAATCGATGATATCTTGGAATGATGTATTCATTTTCAAATCATAATACTTTTTTTTTCTACATATAAACTTAATACAAAATCATCGTACCCCGAATAAGGCTATGGATAAAAGTAAAATCGTTTAAACAGAGCGCCACAAGGGCGATCTTACCACTCCATTTTATTCATTTTGAATGGAAAATTTGACGACCGGCTCAGGTAGCTGAGTGGTTAACGCACTTGCTCCATGTGACCCGGGAGGCAGTGGGCATGTCGAACCCGGTTCGATCCCCGCTACCGTCCATCTTTACAGGGGTTTTTCGTGGTTTTCCTCTGTAGTCTAGGCTAATGCCGGGATGGTTCCTTCAATATAGGCCACGACCGCTTCCTTCCTACTATCCTTCCCATTACCTATAAAACCTTCATCCCATCATCACATTAATCATTCATCCGACGCCAATAGATCTTAGTCATCATTACAGTGCGTCGTTAAACCCAATATATAGTAAAATAACTTTGACGACTGCACTGTCTAGCTGTCACCTTACTTTTTCGCCGCAGTTAAAACTCACTGAAACAGTTTAAAAAAGTCCTTAACATATGTTAGGCTTCAAGTATAAACTGTTTTTGTGTTATATCCAGACATTACCAGCATTGATATTGAGAGTAAACCACACACAAATGTTGAAATCTTCTACTTTTAACCAAGTCTCTATCGCAATGTTCACTTCTTTCTATTAAACAGCAGATGTCAAGTTCATCATTATTCAATGAGAAAAATTGACTGTATAAGCTCAAAATGGTATAATTAGACTCTACTAATTAATTATAATACATAATTATTTTCAGTCCAATGAATAATGTTCGACTTCATTCATTTTCATTTAATTTTGAAACCATTTTATTCACACTCAACTCATTTTCATTTCATTTTGAAACCATTTTATTCACACTCAACGCTTACATATCAAGTACTTCTTCTGATCATTAGATACATTCATACTTGTTCATTAATTATAATTACAGGTATCATCTAGATAATTTCAAAGTCATTACGAATATCACGAATGAACTAATCCAAGGATTAAGTACATCGTGAGCGTGGTTCGATGAAGAGAAAGAAGGTGAACTGGAACTGCTTCATGACAGTATACTTTGTGTTATCTATCTAATTATAAGATTGACATATAGTAAGAATGACACGTATATGTTAATTTCTCTCACCCGATACTTTTACTTTCGAATGCAGACAATACGTTTGTATTTATGTTATGTTCTACGTTGAGATCAAATATATATTTACAGTGTTTTTATGTTATATTCGGTAGCTACTTTTCCATGAACGAGAGGTGTGAAATGTGTAACATTTTGGTGAATAATATAAATGGAAAAGGAAATGTTCCGTTCCAGGATGTGCGAACTCCAATAACCTCACATGTACTGAAAACATTCAGGGAGCTACTTTTTAAACATGCGAAGAATGCTCAAGTTCGATCTAAACACATCGTTATGCAGCTCCAAGATTGAATCAATCTTGTATACACATGTGACATGTACATATATATATATAAATATATATATATATATATATATATATATATATATATATATATATATATATATATATATATATATATATATATATATATATATATATATATATATATATATATATATATATATATGAATATACATATATATATATATAAATATATATATATATATATATATAATATATGTTTACAGATATATAAATCTCTCCAAAAAACTCTTTAATGATGGATGATGGCGGGGATCGAACCGCGACCCGATTTGCCATCATCTTCCAGTCACATGAAGAAAGCGCGTTATCGCTGAGCTAAATGTGCCGGTACATTTGAATTTTCGATGAGGTTGAAATTTTGATTATACAGATGAAATTGTAATTTCCGGGTTGTGCGAGCGGAGGTTTTCTCGATCGAAGTTAGAATCCGAGCGAGAATAGGATATTTTTTGTAAGATTTTGAGTAAGATTCGAGCGAGTTTCGAATAGTATTTTTATTCAAACGATATCGAGATAAAGTAAGAGTTTTGAATCAACACTTTTGAAACAAAAATGAAGCACAAATAGGTAATGAATGTGATCTACACACATATTTTGAAGTTCTTTCTTATTTATCCTTCATTAAAAAAATATTGTAACTTCAAAAACCCTCTCCTAATCTCGCTCAATCTCGAACTAGCTCGATCTCATTCGGATAAATATCTTGCTCTAATCTCGCTCGATAATTAATCTAAAATTTCAAGTCTCGAGAAAACTCGAGTCTCGAAGTTTTAATAATATTTCGATCGAGTTCAAGTCTCGATCTCGACTTGAAATTTCAAGACTCGCACAGTTTCTAATAATTTTCAACTGTCGTGATGCTTTTAATAATCTAGACAATTATTTATATTACACTTGATGCTGAAATTGAATTGAAATATGCCTTATGGTACAGATATTGTATATGAAATAATAATAATAATAATAATAATAATAATAATGTTTATTTGTACAGATTGATCATATACATGATATTGCCATCGTCATGAGAGAGAATAAAAATAAGATTGATATTATGGAATTATGGAATACATAAAAAATCATTTTTCAAATTGTCAAGGTTCAAATTGTCACATATATAGCAGTATATATACACACCAGAATACCAAGCTTCGTAAGATGTTAAAAGAGAAGATGCCATATTATTTCTTTATATTTATGGAGCATCTCGTATGAATTCTTGTATACTATAATAGCACTTTGTAATCAGCAAATGTTTTAGACCCAGTTTAAATTTATTTCCCTTCTTTCTCTTGAGTGTCAGAGGTAAGGCATTAAAAAGATATGTACCTGCATATATAGGTCCTTTTTTAAAAATAGACAGATTGTGAACTGGGACTTTTATATTATTGTGTCTTGTATTGTAAGTATGTTCATCGTCAAAATCGTTAATTAGATACTTATTATCTATTACGTAAAGTATAGTATTATAAATATATATGCATGAAAGTGTCATGATTTTAAATTTTATGAAGAGAGGTCGGCAAGAATCCTTATAAAAAACTTCAGCGCAGGGGTTAAAGCTAGCATTTGCGAGGTACCTAATCGCTCTCTTTTGAAGTATGAAAATGCTATTAACTTTGGGGGAGTGCCCCCATAGTATTATGCCATATTGTAAATGAGAGTTGATGTGTGCAAAATAAACAAGTTTTCCGGTCACAAAATCGCAAACATCCATTATACGCTTCACCAAGTAGCAGCCTGATGCTACTTTCTGAGAAATATATTTAATGTGACTAGTCCACGTCAATTGTTTGTCAAGGATGATACCAAGAAATTTAACTTCCTCTTTCTCTTCTATACTTTTACCCTCCAGGTAAATTAGTGGTGATGACACATTGTCGAGAGTTGTAGAATGAATATGCCTACTCTTAGCATTGTACTGAAACTGCATAAATACTGTTTTAGAGCTATTTAGATACAAGTCGTTAGCCGTTACCCACTCAGATAGCTCTTTTACTGCTGCATTTATGTTGTTGGTATGACAATTATTGTTGCATTTTGAATTAGCTTGGTTAATACACGATTTTGATCCTTGAATTAAATGACTTGTGTCATCTGCATAGAGCGTTAATTTGCCATTTTTCACATTATTTTTCAATAACTACAATGGGTTACACTGTTTTACGAATATTTCTTTACACGAATTGTACATTTGAAATCAGTAATAATTGGGTAATTGTTACGTAGATTTATTTATAAAAGGGAAAGTTGATAAAACGTTTTTAATTGACAAAATAGTCTATTTTTATAACTTGCAATATCATAAGAGAGCGATGGCGAGGCCTTATACATTATAATAAACCCTACAGACCTACTCAGTACACAGTATGGACTGGAGAAACATATACGTTGTATTATTAATTGAGAAAGAAATTTGTATGAAATCTAAATTTAAATCTCAAAATTAAGATATATATACATACCTTACTTTTGAAACTAATAATACACATTACACTGACTTCCTTTTGAAACACTAATTGATATATCTGCTGATCATTTTAATCTTTAAATGCGTTCCATCAGTTAATTTCACTTGTTGATATTTCCAATAGGTTAATTGATATAAAAATTAGAAATTTTGCAATATTTTTTTTAATTCTTGTGCTTAAATTCCGTGAAAAATTGAATTCATTTGGAAGAAACAAAACAAATTTTTCCCTTTAAATTATTCTTATGAACAGTTTTCAAAAGTATGAAATGGTTTTTCTCAAAAGTGGCTCAACCGATTACGCTCCAAAACTATACTCTCATCAAGTTATAGATGATGATATAGGCCTATTATGAGGGTGCCAAAAAGTTTTTAGAAAATGTATGTTTTCGCTGGATATGTGGAATACGTTTTTTTTGTGTCAATTACGTTCAAATTGAATGGTAATTATGTTTGTGTAAGACAGTACATTTATTAGTACGGTATATTGATTTGTGAAAACAATTTCATTCTTGAAGCAACTATATAGTTTATGTTTTCATTCGGCAATTCTCTTTCATGCTCTGCTGTTTCAAATAGATTGATTGCATCCTCATTCTATAACTTATACATGGGGAGATATCATGTTTGTCAGTTTGCCATAGCAAGGAAGAAAACCAGGTCCCATAGGGGGACAAACTGATATTGAGGTTGACCAATTGTGATTGAAGAACACATTTAGGGGACATTGTTGTCCGTGCTTATTACAACAATGTACAACTGCATACTGTAAATAAACAACAATTGGAATCTCTTTAATCCTTCATACACAGTTATTCCTCTTATTCTTCTCCGTAAACTGACTGGGTGCGAGAATTTTTCTGTAAGTCGGTTTTTAAATGGGACTGGAAGTGACCAATGGGAACGCCAAGATGTGTGATTGGAATCTCTTTAATCCTTCATACACAGTTATTCCTCTTATTCTTCTCCGTAAACTGACTGGGTGCGAGAATTTTTCTGTAAGTCGGTTTTTAAATGGGACTGGAAGTGACCAATGGGAACGCCAAGATGTGTGACGTCACGACTCAGTTACCGACACGTGCTACGATGTAACATAGTGGTAAGTCGCTGTGGCGCTAGTGTTAGTATCGCTGCTTCACATACTCGGGGTCCATGGTTCGACTCCCAAAGCAGTAAATTTTTCAAACAATGTAACTATTAAATGTAGTCTCGAGCGTAGGGTTATGCTAGAGCTTTTTACAATTTAATAATAATAATAATGGTTGTTTATTTTTCACACATCCACATAGAACAAACCAAGTTCACATTTTCCACAAAGCCTAAAACAAGACTTATCTGCGGATTAAACCATTTCAAAATAAGAATGAAAACATCAACTGGGTATATAAATAACATAATGCATGAATTGGAAAATTTTCATTCTTCAATATTGACAATATTCAGAATATTAACAATTAAGTTAATTAACAAAATTGAGTCTTTTACTCAGCCAATATCAAGAATGAAAAATAGAAAAAAAATAGAATGCAAATAGAAATGAAAAGCAATTAAAGTAACTGCCCAGTATCAGGACATAAAATTCCAACTGCAAATAATTACAAAGTATTACTCGAGGATTCCAAAAGATCGTAATTTGATCACAGAAACGCAAACATTTACACAAATGGTGTGATTTTTTAACTATTATTTCTGGTTATTCATTTGAACCGATTTACAGAAAAGTACTCGCTGCCTGGACCTTATTACCCTTGCCAATTACTCATGAAATAATTGGACGTGATGTATTCAATAGCTTGCGAGCTATGCCTTCAGATTGCAAGTCTGATACGGATGTAATTACATGTATTCAGTGCGATGAAGCTTGTTTGCTTTGCTGGTCGTGACAAGATTTAATCAAAAACATCACAGGTAATACTTGTGACTAATATACTGACATTCTACAAAGAGTAATGACGTTTTATTTATAGATAAAACGGTGTCCTCAGGAATCGCATTTTCTTTTTACAACCCACATGGTGTAAGCCTGTAAGGTGAAACTTTCTTGTCTATAATAATTACATATTTGTCTATAATCTGTCAAGTTGGTAACTTGTATTCACGAAAGTTAAAGGTTGTCTACAAAATTGGTAATTGAATAATAAATAATAATAATTACATAATCTCGCTGTAACTTCGAGAATGTAATGATTTTGAAAGATGTGATTGTGTATCTTACTGTAAACCTCATCGTTAAAAAATCATAATATCCAGAAAATACCACAACTATACAATTAATATAACGTTGATATTTATGTTTCTTGTGTTGGTTGACAATTTTCTTCTTTCTTGGGTACAAATAGACTTATATACACGAAACAAGATGCATTGAGGGTTGCGTTTGTTTACGGCCGTGAGAACGGGCAAACGCAACCCTCAATGCATCTTGACACGAAAGAAGAAGGTTCCCAGCGATCGTCCCCCCGATCCTATATCACTAACACGCGGGTGGTTCGTCGCACAATCTTATTTCGGGCATATCACTAAAACGTAAAAAGTTGAAATACTCGGTTGTATTCACGGTAATAGATAGGTGTTGTATCAAACTTTTCACCTTTGTCATCTCAAAAACCGAGCTACAAACTTTTGATCAGCTTTGATATCAAAGTTTTTCTCGCATTAATCCTACGAAGTTCTCCATAGGGTAAACAGTTACGGCCACAGGGTCATTTCAAAGATATAAATGATCGTAAAACTTCAACAGTGAAAGATAAAGAATTAACAAATACATGATAAGATGTAGACAACATTAGTCGAAAATGCGAATGACAAATTTTATTTCTAAGGTGAAAAGATCACTTAATTGTATTGTACACTCGAGTATAACACTCGATATTTTTGTCATCGATTTTGATCTCAACGCGTACTGTTACGTACAAATAACATGTAGCCTATTCGGGAATGTGGATCTGTATTAGGGATCTTAGATGATACTTCTCTGAATGCTATGAAGCAGTTTCACTACCATATATGTTCATTCGGAAAGTTGGTGCGATCGTTTATGTGTTATGTCGCCGCTGAGAACATTATATTCTGATTGATTATATATATATATATTTATATATATATATATATATATATATATATATATATATATATATATATATATATATATATATATATATATATATATATATATGTGCTTACGTAGGTTCTCGTGGCCGATGGTAGTTGGTAGTAATATTTCTGCGGTAATGCCACTATGTTGAAACTCTTCGTGTCGACGTTTCGGCAGAATTTGCTCCGCCATCTTCAGGACTCGGTTGGTGGTCAGCACTCGAAGTGCATATATATATATATATATATATATATATATATATATATATATATATATATATATAAATATACACATATATATAAATATAAATATATATATATATATATATATATATATATATATATATATATATATATATACATATATATATAGTGTGTGTATCCGCTTCCCACTCAAAACTCTTTCATTGTTGTTTAGATCAATTATCATAGCCTATATGAGGATTATTGTTGTCACCAATGGAAGTTACATTTGTGTCATGTTGACTATAATATAAGTATCCTATCTAATATTATTTGAATGGCTGGTAACTGCAAGTATAGACTCAATTTGCTCCACGACCAAGTTGCTATGCTTTGCAGTGTAGCATCACTTTCATTATTGACAGGAATGCTTATATAGGGTGTATTTACAGTAACGAAAGCAACACAAGTGCACACATTTTAGTGCTTTTACATCAGATAGAATACGGTATAAATACTTCTAGAACATATTTTTTATTTGCGGTGAAGGGAAATTCATTGCATTGTTGTTTCTTATCCTAATTGTGATTTTCTGTTTGTTTTTTAGTCAGGTGTTAGTTTTTAGAATATGCTCACTATCTATTTGTGGTGGCATTCAAGACCGCAATGTCTGGCTATTAAATATTTAGAGACTGAAGGATATTTTTTTAAATTAAATAAATGAATGTATGACTACATGAGCGAATAAATAAAAATAGATGAATATATGATAGATATGGATGAACCAAATTAATTCTTCCAGGGTAGACTCTTTATATCAATCGGTGTTCTCTATCCTCCCACCATCTCTCCTGTAACACTTCCTCCCATTTTCTCATCGGTCGACTACCGCGAACATTAATGAATGAATAACAAAACAAATAACAACAAGTTTGGATATTTCAGTAATACGAACATCTTGATTAAGTCTCGAATAGCATATGTGAAAATTGAAGAACTTCAGACATCATAATATATATAAATATATATATATATATATATATATATATATATATATATATATATATATATATATATATATTTATTTATATATATATATATATATATATATATATATATATATATATATATATATATATATAAATAAAATAAATGAAATTGAAATTGCATTTTTTTACAAAAATAAAATAAATATGATTTGGATACTTCACTTATAGTGTCAAACAAAATATTATAATCAAACCCATAAGGATGATCAGTCTGAAGTGCACCAGTTGAAAACAGTTTAAATTGTAACTATATTATTCATAATAGCTTAAGTTCGTTTGTAATACCACTCGAAATCATGGTGACTCTAATTGCTCGGCTCCATTACTTTATACGTAGTACACGCATGCAGTTAACTCTTTGTCATTGACCCCAATTGTGTACTTAGATGATTATCCTACAGTTAAAATGCAATATTTCTATAACATAGTAATATTTTATGTCTGTATGTATGTATCACAGCCTTCTTTATTCAAATCATTCATTTCAGAGAAGAATGATCTGAATAAAGAAGGCTGTGGTATGTATTTAGTGTATGTACATAATGACTTATGCGACTGCTTGCATACCGATTGTCGATCAATGTGGACATATGATATTATATAGTGAATTGCACCGATTGTATATGGATGTGTGTAAACAAACAATATAACCATCACAAGTCATGGTGAACCTTCACAGACTGCATTTTACGAAAAATAAAAATGTGTCAACTCAAGCTTGTGTTTAACTTGACTTAAATTAAGTTTTAATGATCAATTAATGAGTACAAAAATATTACTAGTAACCAGCTAATTATCGCTAGATCAATGAATGTTATTTTTGAAACCAGATCATCACTTCATTTCAAAATTTTTTCAAAATTATTTTCACCACCGAATTGATTCCGTAAATCAATAAATAAGCAACTAGCAGAAAAAAAAAATAAAACCCCCCATTAAAAGTGTCAATTTTTTCCAATTGTTGTTAAACAATTTTCTTCTACTATAGGCCTATAGTCACATGCGTTCAACTACAAACGATACTTATTGTTGAATTTTAGTAGGCCTATTCAAAATTCAATCAATTTATCACATTCATTCACCCATTCGTACATTAAAAATTGTGTTGATTTACATGTTAAAGTTTTTGTCAGTTAATTTATTCTCAAATTTTGAGTTTTGTCATTTCACCATTTCATATTTTTTCTCTTATTTGCCACCTCAACCAGAAGCAAATAACATAACAACTGATAGTCCTACGTGCATATTCTGAGTTCGCCTAATCCGTTGAAACATCACATCAAATACTGTATATTAAATAATAGTCTCGCCACTATAGCATCAATACATTTTAACATGAAAACGACGATGGCCGTTGGCCACTGTGAAAGGAGAAAGGTGGATACAGAAATATAAAATATGGTCACAGATGATGGAGAAAGTAGTCTTTACTTTTAAATATTAATACAAACATTATTGTATATATACATATAGGTATACATCGCCGAGTTCGATGTACCTACGGCTAGACCGGTTTGTCTTAAGAGTAGTTACTATACACTGATTGCCAAGGTTACCGGGTATTGAGGTCATTTTTATATACCTTGCTAATTAATAGATAGGTAAATACCGGGAGCTGAGTTTTATTGTTTGGAAGTGTATTTATTGTTTGCAGGTACTTAACGGGTCATTAACAAGGACTGCACATAAAAAATGTTTTGTTTTTTCTTTGATCATAATTAAATACTCTACAATACGTACACGAAGTTGATGTTACAATTATATAGAGCTATACTTGCATTCACGAAAGAAGAAGCTGCTATATAAATGATTGTAATGACTTTGGTAATACATCACCTTGCTGCAACTTGAAGGATTTAGTGCATTTGAAAGATTCGGTTGCGATTTTTATCGTAAATTTAGTCCTGATGAAAAATCAAAGGACACGAAAATTTTCCCAGCTATATATAATTGCTGATATAAATTAGCTTTTTTTTATATTGGTAGAAAAACCTTCTTCCTTCGTGGGTACAAGTCGAGCATCGATTTTTTAAAATACTTAATCTTGCTTTTATTTCGGGTCCTCAAAATACAAATATCAATAAAAGTGTGAAAAGTGTGATATAAAAGTTGCAAAAGTTAATATAAGTTTGAATCTATTGAATTTTCTGGTTCATGCCTATATATGTGAAGTAGGAAGAAAAACAGAAAATGAAACACTCTGGTGTAATATTTTTTTTAAAACCCTGGATCTCACTGATAATAAAATGAATATAAACAAGGATAATCTAATAATCTAATAACCAATAAATCACATCGAATTTATATTTCATAAACGTCATTATTATTCATTATAACTGATTGTCAAGTTTTATACTTTATTACTTTTATTTTAGTTCAGCCAATTATTAGAAGTTAAAATTATTGTATACGATGGATTTTATCTGTCAATTATCTGTTGTAAAACATCCATCAATGAATACATTGATTTTCTCTATACAAATCTGAGGGACAGGAATGATTGAAATATAGCTCAAATAAAATTCAAAACAGTATTGAAAATCAATCGTGCGTACAGATATTAGGAGTTGGTACTAATAATACATTAACCTACTTTTAAATAAGAGACGGGCACATTTCGATTACAAAATAGTCCAACTAATTTCTTGAATACAATTTATGAATTACAAAGATATGAACGAACGATTTATTCGACTGACAATGCCAGGACTCATAAGTTTTACGATTTATCTTTACAGTGAATAATTTAATAATTGATTACTCGAAAAATGTGAATTTATAAAGTGTTGCCAACGAAGTATAAGTGCAGCAATGCCAACAAAATAATTTTTATTCAAAGTACTAATAAGTAATAAATTAGACCTGCAATTTTCTACTCTATAAATATTCTTACGACTGTATCTCTCTACTGACATGCCGTTCATGTTAGCATGTATGAAGAAGTGAAAGAGGAAAATGCATTTCATATACGTTATTCTTGTATAAGTATAGGCAACATTTGATGCTCGAGATCATTAAATGTCTAACCTTTAGCCATATAATGACTCACGTTCCGCTGTCAGATTATCCTGTAATTTGAATAATGTTTTCTTCAAAACGTCATGTAAATTTTCTCACAGGTTATATTATAATATCTCATGCATTTTGTGTAAGATGACTCTGTGCGTCAGTTACGTTCACTTTCACTTATAATCATCGATCTGACAATCAATTAGGCCTACAACAAGGAAGGCTTCGAGACATAGATGGACATTGTGTGATTGACTGACCGTCTATCAACATTCTAATTTCTAACAACTTCATTTATTTACTAGTTGTGATTTATTGCGGATAATGTCGTTTGAAATTTTTTTCCGTTCATCATATTTTTTCAGCATTTTCTATCGTGGCGTTGTTATAATATATTACGATGTAAGTATCATGTTTTATGTTCAACGATTCCGTTAAAGTACCAAAAACGACTTGGGTTGTTTTATTAAGTTGATTGCATAATGTGGAACGTGTCTTCGACATCTGAACAAAAGTAAAGTGAACAACATCCGTAACTTAAAACTCAAGGGTCCATTCAACATTATTATTTACATAAATAAAATTGGACACATCAATTACAATTATGTTATAAAACAATGTTATTATATTTTCCTTACGATAAATAATTCGAGTCACTGCTTCATACCTGCAGTAATGTGATATTATACAGTTACCGTAAGAAATTTCTTATTATTATGTCTAGAATAATAGATAATTAGCTTGAATGAGAAGAGAGGGGAGTATAAAAACAATTTCACATAAAGGGATTGAAAAATTGTATTACAACGGATGAGTGACTATATATACTCTTTGCAACTGACTTTCAAGACTACGATTTGTCGGTTATCTGCAAGGTAACATTCATAGCTACCGGTTTTTTAACTGACGATAATCTTCTTTGGAACGTAACGTCAATAATTTCACTTTCGATGTAACAAGAAATCACGGTGAAAAATCTATTAACTTGTTACATAATACTTTATGAATAGCATAGTAATATGCGATTGTGAAATCGACTATTAAATATGATGGAGACCACAATAATGTCCTTTGACCTGTAGATTCCACCGTGAATTCCACATGTAGGCATAGATAGATACACGTGTGAACATATGCTTCCCGAACAGGGGTTACATGGCGCCACTAACGGGGAAAAAATCGTTTCACTGAAAGTAAAAGAAATTCGTGATGAATTTATTAATGTAATTATATATTTATAAGACTAAAAATTTTATATAATTTTTCGAATTAGAAACAAGTTTCCTTCAAGAGTAAATGACTTGGAACGAAATGAATATTTTTTAAATTTTTGATTGACTTCAATCACGCACAATAATGATGACTAAGATTTAGGTGATTCTATTAGGTATCTTGGATGGTATTATAGTGGAAAGAAGTCAGTAGTGGCCCATGTTAAGGAACCATAGCAGCATGAACCTGAACGACAGAGAAACCACGATGGAACTCTGTCAGGACAGTCGACTATGACGGGAATCGAACACCGGACTCCTGAACGAAGATTCATCTTACTAGCCACTGGTCCAACCGTCTCTGACCTTGGTATCTTAACGAGATCTTAGTTTATATTATGTACATTGTACACCATGTATTTTGCTGACATGTCCAACATTAGCATGCGATCAATTTGGATTAATAAAAACTATTATTATTATTATTATTATTATTATTATTATTATTATTATTATTATTATTATTATTATTATTATTATTATTAAAGATAAGAGTAATTGTATAGGATAAGAATGCCGAGGAGAAATTGAGTGAACAAGTAGACCCACACGCGAAAAGAAGAAGTGTAATTCGAGGTGTAATAATAATTTCGTATTTATCAAACATTTCCGGCAACACATCATCACTCTTTTCTCTTCCGAAACATGTTATATTTATTCATAATCATATTCGCTACAATGACTCATCCAATTTCTTTAACAAGCTTCAAACGATTCAAACCATTACGTCACATTTCCACAGATGAGCCAATTGTTCTGCACCTGTCCAAGCGGAGTAAAATTCGACTAGAGTAATTCTTACAAATAAAAAAGTAAATAGCATGCATATATCATTGTCTATAGGCAATAGGCAACGATAATTATATTGTCTATTATACAAAATATCATTTTAAGTTCTATTCATAATATAGTTCAGTCCATATTTTTTAGCCCTAGTGAAAGTTCAAACTTGCATCATTTGTATATAATAAGAAATCGAAAAATGATACATTTTTATTTCATTGGAGTAAAGCGGTGATATCGATTTCTATATATATATATATATATATATATATATATATATATATATATATATATATATATATATATATATATATATATACATATATTTATAGTATATATATATATATATATATATATATATTTTATATATATATATATATATATATATATATTTTATATATATATATATATACATATATATATATATATATATATATATATATATATATATATATATATATACATATATTTATAGTATATATATATATATATATATATATATATATATATATATATATATATATATATAAATATATATGTATATATATATATATATATATATATATATATATATATATATATATATATATATATATATATATATATATATATATACACGAAGTGCAATCACACGATACTGACGACTTTGAATTTAAACGTACGAATACGCATCATCACATGCTGTAATTAAATGTATAGGAAGTTAAAGAACGGATGCATTGGTTTTCCCCACGATGTAAAAGTAACAGCAACTACCGTGCATATTGCTGCACGCATTGACTGCACTTTCGTCCAGTCCACCACGAATCTCATACTTCGGCGAACTTGCATGTTTGATTGGCCCATTTGTTCACTCGTCACTGTCCGAAAATTGAACCCCGGCCGCGAGCTATTTACCAACAAAGCTATAATAAATGAGTTCATGTTGAAATAATCTTTGGTCTATGGTATGAGACAGTCTATGCCACAAGATTCCGATAATTAATTGAACCTAAATCAATAATCCAGTCAAACGTATAGCCAACTAACCTATCCAAATCAAACCTAGACCATATTGAAAACGCATTTTTATTTAATTCTGTAATGGAAAATTGTGTAACGAGACAAAATTGTAGAGCATTTAAGAAATCACTAATTACAGTTAAAAAGCTGATTTCCGGCTTCTCGATGGAACAAATTGTTTTTGATACTAGGAAACGCGTTGTGTTGCCGCGTTGATGGATGAGCTAGAACATATCAACTTATCTTTGGATTGGTTATTATATATATCCACCTGGAGATCCAAACAATTACGTCACTGCTATCCTATTTCCTAATAAATTTCTATGATGGTAGAGAAGGCTTTGTTTTTATCGTTTCCAATTAATTGATGACACCTGTTACTTGAATTTAATTGGTTTCTTAATATCTTTGAGTGATGACAATTAGATTATATATCTTTTTACGTCAAAACAGCTGATCTGATTCGACTGGAAGTTTTGAATAATGTTTGTGTAGTTTGGAATAATCATTATATTGAAATTTCCTGAGAATTTGAATTCTCTGAAAGTAAATTTTTTTGACGAATATTTTCCTCTGGGTTATTCCTAGGTAATTTTCGAAAACTTCAAAATGATTTTTCTCAAAAGTGGTTCAACCGATTGCGCCTCAAAACTATACAGTATCGAATTAAATAAATACACTTGTGTATGCCAAGTTTCAACTGATTTTGAATTTACGTTTGACCTGTGAACCGTGAACAAAAAAAAAAAACAGGCACTTTTTTTTTAGTATGGTGAAATTGATTCTTCACTTCGCTCATCCAAAAAATGTTCTGCATTTGAAACTTATTTAGTATGATTATATGGAATAGAAGTTGATTTATATTTCATAGAACATATCATGTGACTATTATCCATATTTTTATTTATTTTCATTTTGAAACCATTTTATTCACACTCAACGCTTACATATCAAGTACTACAACAATTGCATACAGGTAGCAGACAGAAAGGTACAAATGAACAAATAGACAGATAATAAAATCAAAAGCTAACAATTATAAACATATTAAAGCAATAGTGATAAATAATTTGATATAAAGTTTTGATTTAAAATTTAGAAATTTAGGAATGATATTTTGTAAGTGCGAAGCACTATAGCATGCTATGTTGTTGTCAGCATTGTCAGCTGTTGCTTCCCGTGACGAATCACGTGACGAGTTACGAGCGGCTCCTCCACTGCTTGACGTGATCGTGTGGTAAGAGTGACCACCGCCTTGAGACGAGACGTCAACGCTGAATATGTCTTGGCCGCTTCTCATTTCAGGGTTCAATTAAGGATCATGGTTATTAGCCCTCCATCTGTTATAGCGTCGGATTTAGGTGGCACACGGACACACACAAACACACACACAGAACTGGGTAATTCTATGTATAATATATGCATATATGGATATATCTCTCTCTCTCTGTATGTATATATATATATATATATATATATATATATATATATATATATATATATATATATATATATATATATATATATTTATATATATATATATATATATATATATATATATATATATATATATATATATATATATATATACATATATACATATATATATATATATATATATATATATATATATATATATATATTTATATAATATATATATACCGGCACAGTAGCTGAGTGGTTAGCGCACTTGCTTCGTGATCCGGGAGGTGAAGGGGCATATCGGACCCGGTTCGATCCCCGCCACCGTCCATCTTTACAGGGGATTTTCGTGGTTTCCCTATGTAGTCTAGGCTAATGCCGGGATGGTTCCTATAATATAGGCCACGAACGCTTCCTTCCCACTATCCTTCCCACTACCCATAAAAACCTTCATCTCATCATCCCATCATCTCATTAATCATTCATCCGACGCCAATAGATCTTAGTAATCATTACAGTGCGTCGTTAAAACCCAATTAAAAAAAAAATATATATATATATATATTTATATATATATATATATATATGTATGCGATAGTCATGTCCATACTCGAAAGAATTTGTAATGCTGCGACATAAAATTGAAATCAAAAGATTCACTGTATTTTTATTTTTCAAGTTTTTCCGCATTTCGTTTCGTTCATCCATCTATGTATTATTTATTTGTGATTTTTTTCACGCCACGTTACTTATTATATAAGCTCACATAATCGACAGTTGTTTGAATACAATGTAAGCTCACGTCACGACTTCAGAACAAAACACAATGAGAACAACAATGAGAGTGAGATTGTTTTTGGCGAGACGGGGGCGTGATTTCTTGATCCTGTTTCACTGATAAACAAATCAATGCACAGCTTCTATAGCTTCACCAAATTATTTGTCTGAGCCCTAGTGAATGTTTCCAAGCTCACTTGATCCCACGCTATCCATATTCATTTATTTATCATTTCTCTATTGACAACATATATAAATATACTATATATGTATAAATATTATTTGAATTGATTTTTTTATCATTTAATTGATGGTTCTAAAAAAAACGTGGAAAATAGCAAAACAGAATGACAAAATACAAATTATAGTCACAATTAAAAGATTATGAAAAGTACCATGCATTTACACCGTGCAATACGATAACAAATATATTAACCGGCACATGTAGCTGAGTGGTTAGCGCACTTGCTTCGTGTGACCCGGGAGGTGAAGGGATATATCGGATCCGGTTCGATCCCCGCCACCGTCCATCTTAGCATGGGTTTTCGTGGTTTCCCTCTGTAGTCTAGGCTAATACCGGGATGCTTCCCACAATATAGGCCACGACCGCTTCCTTCCCACTGTCCTTCCCATAACCCCTAAAACCTCCATCTCATCATCCCATCATCACATTAATCATTCATCCGACGCCAATAGATCTTAGTCATCATTACAGTGCGTCGTTGAAACCCAATATAAAAAAATAAATATATATATATATATATATATATATATATATATATATATATATATATATATATATATATATATATATATTGTTCAAATTGAATCTGGGTGCTCGCCCAGCTCAGTGAGTAAAGCTTTGAGTACAAACCTAGAGGTCATTTTTTCACGTCCCAATGTAGGCACATTCGTCCGATCTGAGAAAAGCGTTCATGTAGATATTCATTTCTATATGTATATGTAGGCCTACTCAGTCAACTGAGGAACCACTTTAGAAACTATAGTCACCGTCGAGCATGGGCTTCTTTTCACTTATCATGACTTCGATTATTTCTCACTTAATTTTCACCTGCTCATTTGTACCCCAAATCAGCCAGATGTTGGTGGGGTCGTTTTCATAATTATCACGACAATCAGAAGAAGAGATCAGAATTCTTCAAACAGAGAAAGAAGAATCGCAGATATAAATGGAGATAATAAAAATCCAGACGGTTACTTTTCCTCATACGCGAATATTTTGAATTTTTCAAAATCCCCCAGATTTATACCCCACCAGATCAATAGTTCAATAAATGAGTTATATTATAATTAATTAATATTTTGTTGAATTCAGCTGTTGAATAATGGTTTCCTCCTCAAGTCTTTCCATTTCGTTGCTAATTCACAAAAGATTTTCTGAGACTCGACCGTAATCAATTAACTAACGACTATATAAAATAACTATAATAACTTTCATTCATCACGTCCAAGTCAGCTGTTATGTAATCGACAAATTGAATAATTATGCGATTGAAATTGTCGTCACCCTCAATTTTAACACGTTTAAGGAAGTGAAATCTGTTGGAGATGGCGTAGCACAAGGTATCTTCTTTATATGGTAAAAAAAAGTAATTGTGTCGCTGAACTGTCTGTGATGTAGCTTCATCAACGAACAGCATTGTTTATTTGCTCGTAAAAACAGATCGTGGTTTATGTTTTATCTTATGTTGACTTTAGTAGAAATGTTTTTCATCAGTCTAAATACCATCACTATTGATGGTACACTACTTGTACCCATAAAACGTAGGTCGATAGTAATTTTGAAGTTGTTCTTTTTTCTGTTCATATTCCTTAAATGTCCAAAACGTGGCTGATAAATACGCAAGCAAAAATATGTGTTGCACATGCAGCGAGATTCCGTATGGAATGTACTCGAAATTCATACATCTATGTTTGTGTCCATCACTGTTTCATTTACAACATCAAAATCACATATTTTCGTAATGAATTTATTTTTAAATTTTGTTTCTTCGTGTTTTTTTCAGTTTGGAATATTGTAACCATTGATATCGAAAAGTCTCATCTAAGACACCACTTCAGAAACTGAAGTTACCGATGAGTGTGGGTTGGAGTCCCGCATAAGGCACTGTTTTTGTAAACGTCCTTTCATTTATAATCACTTCATGGTGTCATTATCACCTGCTCATTTGTACCCCCATATAATCTAGTTGTTAATGGGGTCGCTAATCATCATTACAAAAATAGTGAGGCTTATACCTTACCGATTTCTACCCTAAATTACGTAGTTCTAAGTTAGTAGATGTGTAGAATAAGTTTGATATGGCTCGTTTTTTTTTTGTGATCTTCGAAGAGCATGAAAAATAAAAAAACATAGAACGACCCGATTTGATTCGAACATTTAGAGCCCTTTTCTCCTATCTCTCATACAACTGTGAAATGATTGAGAAATTCAACAATGTCATTAACAGACACACTGTGATTGAAAAAAATCATAGAATAAAATTCAAATTAATGTAAATGTAAAAGTAATAAATAAAATCGTCAGCAGGTTGCTAGTAAAAAATCAAGCTCATATTATTCATGGGGAAAAGCAGTATAGATTGATAAGCGCAGATACAGAAAAGATACAGGTATAATAAAATCGAATTACCTGCTTAAATTAACGAAATCTCATGCAGGTACAAGGTGATTGTTCTATTAATGATAACACAAGCAGATAGGACAGTTATTAAAACAAACATTTATTGCTAAATACATGACTTTCATTGCAATGAACTGAGTATTATTGTTAGAGATGTGTGGACTGTGAATATTCAATATATCTACAGATAAAATAGACATGTATTTATTATCTGTGACGTATCGAATGACTTTTCATCAACTATGATGTATTTATATAATGAGCCCATGCAGTGTTGTATATTATATATATATATATATATATATATATATATATATATATATATTATATATATATATATATATATTTTTTTTTTTTTCTATTGGTCACATACACTGATACAGAAAGAAAAACACAATTACAACAAAAAACATCCACAAAGCCCGTTAAAAAAGGCTTAACTGTGGGTCAAAATAGTGAATTATAAGTACAATTCAAAGTCGGACGTATTTCTCAAACATTAAAAGTAATAAAGTAGTTGAAGTAAAAAGAAAAAAGCAAAACATTGAGTGATTTGTCACATTCTACTTACAAAGTGTGAGGTATCTTTAATTATACTTGTAGTAGTGATATATTTATAGTAGTAATAGTGACTGTACATATACTGAGCAAATCTTTAATTTACCAGTTCTTTGAACGAGAAATGAAAATAAATGAATAAACAAATGAATAATATAATTTTGGATTAATTTTAATTCAAGTAAAACAATTCACATTTTCATGAGATTTAATAATATAACGACTGAAAAATTAAGAATTTCAACAATGGGCTTAAAATGGTATTGAAAATGCGTCAACCAATCAAAATTGAATCAATAATTCAATTAAAACATGTGCTTTCGAGAGGTGTTTCATTTTGTTAACGACAGTAAACAGCTCATAAGTTTGAGCTCCTGCCTCACTCGATCCTCCTTGCTCCGTATCATGACTTAATATTCAATTTTATGCGAAACCGAGCAATGTCCATGCTGAAATAGGGCATTTAATTGAATATTTCTTGTACTGTTTTCATTCAAAATAAAAAAAAACAGATTGATTTTTAGAGTTGCTGAGGATTTTTTTTTTTCAATCCATCGAAACTTGATACAAAATCATTGTTGCCCGATTAAAGCAATGGATGAAAAGTAGGATCATCTGGACGGGGCATCACAAGGGTGATCTTAACACCCCATTTTAATTAGATGAGCGTAGCGAAGCTTTCCATTTCACACCCTGAAAAAAAATGGGCTTCGTTTTTATGTTTTTTTTTTTTTTTTTTTTTTTTTTTTTTTTGTAATTATGTACGCGGCATACAGGTCAGAGAAATGAATCAATCAACTTGAAACTTTTTCTGAACGTTAATGTCATACCAGAATAGGTTGGGATTGTTATTCAGAGGAATCGGTCGGAAGGTTTTTCCGGAAAATAATCGGAAAGTTTGTAAAATCCTCATAAGAATAACCCGGAGGAAAAATACTTGAAAAACAAGAATTTTTCAAAAACTCTCAAATTCTCACAGAACATGAAAAATACTATTATACACCTTTTCAGAGATTTTTAAAACAATCGAATGAGAAATAATGAAGAAAACGCAATAAACGTGTACATTTTATTGAATAATTGGATCAATTGGTTTTGCAAAGTGTTTATGCGACAGGTTGCAGGTTACTATAAATATCAACAAGTTGCAGGTGAGGTTTTTGAACGTTTGAAGTAAGTCAAGGTTTGTAGATGTAAATTGAGCTGACAAGTTATTTTTCATTCTAGATTGCCATACTTCTAAGCTCATCTCACAACGCGCATCCCGCGTTTTCCTAGTTAGATGAGCGTAGCGAAGCTTTCCATTTCACACCCTGAAAAAAAATGGGCTTCGTTTTTATGTTTTTTTTTTTTTTGTAATTATGTACGCGGCATACAGGTCAGAGAAATGAATCAATCAACTTGAAACTTTTTCTGAACGTTGGTGTCATACCAGAATAGATTGGGATTGTTATTCAGAGGAATCGGTCGGAAGGTTTTTCCGGAAAATAATCGGAAAGTTTGGAAAATCCTCGTAAGAATAACCCGGAGGAAAAATACTTGAAAAACCAGAATTTTTCAAAAGCTCTCAAATTCTCACAGAATATGAAAAATACTATTATACACCTTTTCAGAGATTTTTACAACAATCGAATGAGAAATAATGAAGAAAACGCAATAAACGTGTACATTTTATTGAATATTTGGATCAATTGGTTTTGCAAAGTGTTTATGCGACAGGTTGCAGGTTACTATAAATATCAACAAGTTGCAGGTGAGGTTTTTGAACGTTTGAAGTAAGTCAAGGTTTGTAGATGTAAATTGAGCTGACAAGTTATTTTTCATTCTAGATTGCTACTTCTAAGCTCATCTCACAACGCACATTCTGCGTTTTCCTAGTTATTTATAACGAATGAACTTTAACACCAGGACTGCTCTGTCTATGACCACCGCAGATGAAAATCTTTTAGTTTCCGAAAGTCCGGAACACATTTAAAAAAAATCTTTTTTGTAATATATATCCGGACATTACCATTAATTTATTCAACTAAGCAACAAATTAAATGAGTGTTTTTGTTCTCATAGGTTCTTTAAGATATACGAATATACTGCAGGTCTATGCACTTACGCCAAACATTTTCGTACTGAATTTAATAACAGAAAAAAATATCACTCACATTTGATCTAAGAAACAAATATGATGACCGATACAGCTATGCAACAAATTATTTACAAATATTTTGAATATCGATTCTTTTGTAAACAATATTCAATCAGCTTTCGCTGGAATAATCTATACCAATATCATACAGATATATGTCTGCAAAAGAGTATGTAGTACAAAATAATCGTAAAAAACGTTCTACACACTATACCACCTATCGATAAACTTTCACTCATCTCGATTAATATCCCTCTGTTATCTTCTCGTTATATCCGCTATCCGCTCCATAATATACGGAAAAACAAGTGGAATCCGCTCTACAAGATCATTAATATCTGGACAAACAAGTAGATATCAATTAGCATGCAGTTAGACTGAGTTAATGTTGGCAATAATTAAACACTGGTTAGATTACTATATTTCATTGATGATTTATTAAATCATTTGAATTTTAAATACACAGTGAGAAATAATGTGCTTTAGCCCGAACACTTATCAATGAATACAATTATAAACAACGTCCAGGTAAAACGTTTTATTGACAATGATTCGTGAAACACTTTTGGATCAATATGTTTATTTAAGATAATATATTTAAACGGTTCAAACGATCAATAATACGATTTGAGCTGTCAATTTTTTTTTCAATTGATACAATTTGTGTGATAGCTAATATCTTCTTCATGATGAACATATCACATAATTACTAGAAGATTACAAATAAATTTGGTTTGTAAATTTGGAATTGATATATTATTTTTTTTCACCAACAGATAAGCTCACATATTGTTTAAATGTATTCAATTAGTGTCTATTTTATATTCAAGACTTGGTATGGTATGTACTTGTGTAGATATACAACCTGTGAGTAATTGAGAGAATGTTTGGCAATAAATTGTAATTATATTGTAGTATACATTTTAAAAATAAACAACGCAGATACAAATTAATAAGGCTGATGAGCATGATTGAATATAAATGAAGGGGGTAATTAAGGCAAAATTTATAAACTATTATAATTTATAATTTATTTATAATTTATTAATTCATAATTTATTTATAATTTATAAGTTCAAAAACATGAATCTACTATTTCCCCTGAAAACATGTTTCACTTGCAACCAAAGCGATTGTCTATTTTAAATTATTTTTCAATTTTTTCCAACAATATTTTCCAAAGTGCTCAATTGCTTGACATGTATGCAAAAATTTCAATCAGAATTGATGAACAGAAATCACAATATTTGTCATATATATTTTTTACCAGTTTAATTTGTGTTTTATATTTATATCTTGTTGAATTTGGAACTTACATGAATTGAATCTCTGTTGATTTTAAGAAAAATTAATGAAACAAAATACTAAGTTCAGTCAATTTTATAAAGTTTGAAATAAATTTGATTGAATTAAAAGGGTCTTTTTGGTTAAATAGATACAAATATTATTTCATCGTTTCAAGCAAAATCAGTAATTTTAATTACTTTTCATTCATTTGTCCATTGTGAACGTAGGAGAAGCGTTTTCCTAGTATAATAAATATCATTATAAAGAATCTATACCACCGGTACATCAGTTTGAACTAATCGAATAAAAACTATCTTTATAATCCCATGTTTTATCAACTGAATTAGTTCCAGTACAAATCTACGATACGAACCAGAAAAGTTTTTATTAAATTATAAAGAATATTACATAAGCACATTTTTTATACAAGTTTTCTATCTTCACTGATGAGTGCACAAACGAAGCGACTCGAACAAAAAGTGGCTCACCGCTCACTGAAATTATTGTTCTCTTCTGAATTTATTTCGATTTTGTAATGTAGCTGATTATATTTTGGCACCTGTGTGTTGTTCACTCGTGTATGTGTGTGTGTGTGTGTGTGTTCACTGATTACAAAACGTTACTCCCATTAGTGTGTATAGAGAGTCACTCATAGCCAGCGATGAAGCTCATACTATAACTATAGCTATTATTGCTTCACGGCGAGAAAGTGTCCCCTGGCATTCCTCTGTGTCCGTGTAATTAGGCGATATTGTCACATTAGGGAGTATAAGAATAGTTTGTGTAAATAATATTCCTTATGTCTACTTTGTTTGTCTTAAGAGGCCGCAGGCGCTCGTATTTCACGCCGCAAACTCTCACGACCGTAATTTTTGTGATATCAATATGAGTGTTTTTGCATTCTGTTAGTAATTGAAAAACGAAGGTTACCGTGAATACAGAATTTTGAACCAACAATTTGTGGTTATTCAAATTCTTCAAATGGAAAATGGAAAAATTTCTAATTCACGAAAACCTAGATACATATTTTTTAATACCGAAAAAAAACATAGAATGTGAAATATATCAGAAGTGTGAGCTAGGGAATTGACGGCGTTTATGTGAATCTGAGTTCGGCGGTCTAGTCTATGGATTGCGCCTAGCACACGATGCATGTTAAACTCGAGTCTGAAGCGAGCGAACAACGAGCCCGTGTAGAGCGCCTGCGGCCTCTTAAGAGGTCTGTTGAGCGTATTTGATTTCACGCCGTCAACTATCACGAAAATAATTTTAAAAATATAAATTTAATTTTGATTCTTAGTTGTTATTAAATAAATTCACTGGGTTTATGGCAAACCAGAATTTTGATGAAATATAGACGTACTGAACTCGGTGATTGATTCCGTTTTATCTCCCTGCTTACTTTGACATTTAGAAACCCAGGTCTTGAACTATCACGATTCTAGTTTTTGAAATGAAGATTCCATTCTTATTTCACATTGTTACTAAAGAAATGGTCTAGTTTTGTGCCAATACATAGTCTTGTTGAAATACATGTACTTAGCTTGACGGCACGCTCTAAAATAATAATATATTAAAAACGCTCTAAAATATTTTGAAGATATAATGTGTATATAAGGTGTGGTAGATGTGTCATTTCACCTGTACCCATCATCAGACCACTATTCCTGATTGATTGTGTCTTTATATAAGATATTATGTAACATAACGTCTTGAAGTCATAACGTGTTGACCTAAGAATCATTTTGTTTCTTTTGTTATGTTTTTCAAGTTGGTTTCTATGCATTTATGTTTGCATTTTTTAATTATCTACTCTTGGAAAATCAAGGACAGTGAAATAGGTTCGATTCATTGTTTGTTATAGTTTCGTCAACATAAATATTAACTTTTACTATAGTAATGCCCGCACACAATATTTAGTTCTTACTCAGGCTTCTTCTTTACTTCTTTTTCGATTTTGAAATGTTAATCCACATAATATATTCAGTTCACTTTATTATTGTTTGTATTTTTTTTCATGTTCTCCCGTAGAATAAAAAGAATAAAATGATATGAATAAGATGAAGAATAAAAAGATTCATAAATGTAATTGAATTGAAATGGTATTTCGATAAGTATATTCACTCCACGAAAACGCGAGCGCGCATCGCTTGACAATATAATGTATTCATCACTCATCGCTTCACCTGTTTTATTACATCATTATTGTATTATGTATACTTTCTCGATCGACATAATGAACCTATTACCAATCATAAGACCAGCTAAATGTGTGTAATCTGTTGTAATGCTAGTGAATATATGTATTCATTATAGTCGTTTTTCATTCGAGCTTGCCAATTCAGTGGATAAGGTATGGGCCTATTCATTCATTTGCCAAAAATGAATATTCTTATTGAAACTAGATTAGAAAATATTCAATAGAATTTAAAATCATATCAATTATTCAAGTCAGAGAATATTGGCCAACCAATACTAGGCCTTCTACTACTGCTAATAATAAATTATTTAATGTTTCTATTTTTTCATTCACTTTTAACCTTATTCATTTATTTTTTCATTTATACATTCATAACATTTGTAAGTTTTATTTTTTGATCCCACCCATATGCTTCCATTTAAATATGATTTTCACATTGATAAATTTCTCAAGTCTGCATTTTTATTATTTTTTATTGGGTCCAAACGATCCTATCTTTCATCCATAGCCTTAATTGGGGAACAATGATTTTGTATCAAGTTTCGATGTTATTAAAAAAAAAAAAGTCTGCATGGTCCCCAGAAAGACGCACTAATGAGATTCCACGGTAGGCCTAATAATAATATTAATAATAATAATTATTATTATTATTATATATCTAGATGAGCCTGACGCAAAAGCATCAGTTGATGTCCGCATCGTCTGTTGGTGCGGCTAATACGCGTCATATCAGGGATTTGTTGTTGTTTTGATTGGTTAGTCAAAGTATTTTCAAATTCGTGCCGTTCTGACGTCTGACGTCAGGTGACTCGCTCCGAAAGTATATACCCCCTACTCTGATCGAGAGAACCTAGAACGTATCGATCCTGATAACAAGGGAAAAAAGTCATTATTCTATTGTTGAACACCTTCGTATATGAATATGAATATGAAATTCAGATACGATTGGAAAAAAAATAACATTTTCGAATTATTTTTCAAAATGTCAGATAAAACGGTATGATATTCATTTCATATCAGATTAACCACCTGTATTTGAAAATTACAACATGTGTGAATGTGTAGCATGTGAATAAAATAAACGAAATATTGTCAAATAGGCCTACTGTTTCGTTTCGCGAAAGAATTACAACATTTAATATTTTTTTGAAAATGTTCACACATTCAAATATCACATTTGTGTTGTACTATAAGTACCGCCCTAGTGGTTCAATCAGCCAATTATCACTTCTTCGTAACTGAATTACTAAATTTCAGTCAGCGTGTGATGGAAGCCCGCATGAAGCCTCTATGTCAACATCAAATGTATGTATAAATATGTATATATATATATATATATATATATATATATATATATATATATATATATATATATATATATATATATATATATATAAATATGTATATATATATATATATATATATATATATATATATATATATATATATATGAATATATATATTTTGTTCAACATTTCTTCATGGATGCTGTCCAATAACGATATGTATGAACGTTTTTGTCAAATCATAAAATTATTAAAATAAAATATGGAACAAACTGAGTGTTGTCAAATTTGACTTGTCATATAAATGTGTCAATTATTCGACTTGAATCTCAGTGGCTATCAAGCCCAGTTGGTTAGAGCTTTGGGTACAAACCAAGAGGTCCTGGGTTCAAATCCCAGAATGCTCACATTTTTATGATTTGACAAAAACGTTCATATATATATATATATATATATATATATATATATATATATATATATATATATATATATATATATATATATATATATACATATATATATATATATACATATATATATATATATATATATATATATATATATATATATATATATACATATATATATATATATATATATATATATATATATATATATATATATATATATATATTTATATATATATATATATATATATATATATATATATATATATATAAATAATATATATATATATATAAAACAATCTTTGTTCTGTTGGGGTCTTGAATCACTGAATCTTGACGTTTTACTATTGAGTAATGTTTGAATATTCATTTGAGTAAAATGTATATCTATTAATCGTCAAGGTCGTGAACTAATTACTGCCGTGTTGAACACACTCAATGAGTGTGTGCAATTCTTGATTATAAATGGTATATTTAGCCAATGTTCGGCGAGTATGTAGCATATTGCGCGGGAAATAAGATAATATCATCGTATATATTCTGATATATATCCTGTTAACTTCCGTCAATAGTCGCTGTTAAACTTAACATCACAAACTTTCTCATTTTCACCTGAACGATTTATATTTTACTATATTTATAGCTTCCTCTCGCGGGGCTTTTTTAAAAGTGCATCTCATGAATATAATTAGTCTACTATATACGCGTCATAGTACGATCGAAAGGAAATTAAAATCACTTTTGAACATATGCCGGATAATTAAATTAAAAAAAAAAAAACATTCAAACTGTGAAGTTGAGAACGGACTGACCAACATGAATTTAGATGTGTAATGGTATAATTGTAGGATATACGGTAGGTTTAATTCACGTTAATTACTGAGATTAAGCATTCACAGTATAATTTTTTTCTGAATTAATTTGATACTTGTTGTGTAGATGTGTGTTCTTGAGTTTTGAGGCAAGAAGATAAATTTTCAGCAATAAATAATAGAAATGATTACACGTGTAGCTCTGAAAATATACAAAGATATACCGCACACTTCCACCACGAATTTTGATTTTTATGAAAATGCAGAAATTGAATGAAATAATGTACGAAGATGAAGCATCATGTTCACATTTCTTACTTCAAGATAATGTCTCTACTTCTCAATTTACGGTTCACTATTATACTCCATTTGGTATTTGAGGGATTTATTTGACGGGAACTTCCACAGGCTAATACGACTGGGAAAAATCTTATACAACTTCACTTATACAACTTATACAACTTAATCAACTTTATGAATGCCACACATCAATTTTTTCCATTTTTTTCTTCATTTATACATTTATATACATATATATGAGCTGCACAAGTAGCTCAGTTAATGACGTTCTCACTTCATGTGATCAGGGAAGTGAGGGGAATATCAGATCTTGTTTCGATTCTCGCCACCGTCCATCTTTACAGTAATTTTCTTGGTTTCTGTGTGTAGCCCAGACCATTTGCCGGAATGCACCCTCACAAACACTTGTAAGCCTCAGTACACTGCTCACATTCCTGAGTTCCTCGCTTTTCTCAAGTGATTATATCGGCTTATGCATCTAATTAATTCTGTTGTCGCGGTGGCGCTGCAGTAACGCGTTCGATTTTTGACTTGAAGATCACCTGTTCGAATCTCGTTCAGTTGAACCTAATTCTTTTTCCATGAAATAATGTTTTTGATAATTTCCTCATAAATTCCCGATTCGTTTTCTGAAATACACATTGGAAATATAATGTAATATTGACGAAAAAGTGTCACTATTTTGGGGAATAAGTTAGGGCACAGATAAACTATATGGTTACGATTAGTCGGCTTGAGTTTTTGCCTTCTTGAATGTTTCCTTTTTATATTTTGCTTATAGGTTTGGTTGAAGAAGGTTTAAAAAGCAATTTTGTCACAGAAACAGTTATAAGGCCTATATACACTGTTTATTTTGCAATAGAAGCGAGCTTATAGTTAGTTATTGTGTTGGGGATCACAATATAGGCCACGAGCGTTCCTTTTCACTGTCCTTCGCATTACCTAAGAAACCTTCATCTCTTTGTCCCACCCTCTCATTTTGACTGACCAAACTGACCCACAACAACTTGGTATTACTCATACCTCATGACGTGAATCCGTATAGTTTATGTTTTAAATCGGTTGAGTAGATTTTGAGAAATAAACTGTCACTAAAACTATTTGAAAACTATTCAAATATTGAAAATATCCGGATTATATACAGAAATGGCGGAAGAAGTAGCCTATACCTATACTGGCATTTTTTTTATCCCAACCAAACTTTAAATTTTGATGTGTTTTAAGAACAAGAATGGGACATATGCTTTATTAAAAATGCTGTAAAAATCGAGAAACTGATACCAAGTTGTGTAGATTTTCGTTACATTTCATCCAAATATATCGCACATCACAAATGCTCTGAATATGCTGCGAACGTAGTGATTTAAAAACTTGAAGCACTTTCACGCAACAAATGCAAGCCGCCTACAGCGTTTTTCTGACATCTAAGAAATATAACTGTGGCTTAGTTGGTTTGTCTTTCAAACGATAAGGAAATTACTTACTGTTATTCTTTTTATTTTCAATGTTTATGAATCTAATAAATTATACTGTCGATCATTACAGGTAATAACGTTTCTAATTGAACTATATATGTATTATACGATATCGATAGACTTGATATTCAAGAGATCAAATAAATCTCAACATCTATCGCGTCATCAATAAGAACATTGACATCGACCATTCTGAATTAAAAATTACAAACAGTAAAATAACTGAACCATCGATAACAATTCTTGCAGATAGTTGAGAGAGAAATTGTAGATAAGAGTAACAACAAAACCTTTCAAATCATTTCAAACTTTGAACGCCCTTTGAAACATTACAAACCCTTCAACACCCTACTCCCTCTAAAGGAAAACAATCTATCTCGATTTTATTTCTGAAATATTCTGAAACATAATAGTATCTATAGCTACAGCCTACATATATTATTATTGTATATGAGTATCATAATTATATAGGCACAAATTAGAATCATATTTTATTGTAGAAAACTTGACTCTGTGCATCCCAACAAAATATTTGACTATTATGTAATATTAATGTCAATGAAGAAATAAACAAATTCATTATTATCAATTAATCAATTAACATTTTTCTCTCGTCTTTGAAGTTGTAATTGCCCTTGTGGTATCACGTACAAACGATTCAACTTTGTCATCCTTGAAAAATATTGATTTCATGTCAAGTTTTCGATGTAAAAATGAAAAAAATGAACGAATTGTTGACTTGATATCAATGAACATATTTCATAAACGTAAAGGTATTACATTTGCATTGCTCTATAACTATGGAATCACAACAAATAATTAAGAAAAAGGAGAGAGAAACAGAAGAGTTTTTCTTTACGACATTATAAATGTGAAATAATAAACAAAATAATAATTATCAATTATATCTCAATTAATATTTGATTGCACTCTACAGAATGACAATAATTAGGTAATTTTGATATAAATGAAGAATTATTACAGACATTATTTCTCTTTCAACATTATCAATTGTATCAACTTTCAACCTGACTGTGCCATGGCCTTCAGCATTATATCTACTGTATTTTTCGATTGTGTACTTTGTTTCTTCATTGAAGTAACTTCACGCGCATAATTTCTCGGTTTCTGTGGTTCGGTGTTTGTAGATAATGTTTGTAAATATCAGATCAATCAAATCAATGTGATTCAAATGATCATATAATAATGGAAAATCCAGAGACACATCAGATATGAACATGCATACTCATTGAAAGCGATAATTTCCTTTGTTTTGTATCGTAGATCGGCTATACTTCATTATTTTTAGACGTTTTCAAATGTAAACGACGTAGGCTTTGATTTAATATATGAATTCATATATATATATATATATATATATATATATATATATATATATATATATATATATATATATATATATATATATTATATATATATATATATATATATATATATATATATATATATATATATATATATATATATATATATATATATATAATTATACATTTCTTTAGGTTTCTTGTGTAAAAATAAAAACAAATTCCAACAAATCAGTTTGAAACAAACTAATTTGTTTTGAGTTTATTTCTATTTTTACACAAGAAACCTGAAGAGATGTATAATTATAATAATGCTTGTGAAAACTTTTCATACCTACACATAAATTTATATATATATATATATATATATATATATATATATATATATATATATATATATATATATATATATATATATATATATATATATATATATATATATATATATATATATAGGCCTATATATATATATATATATATAGAGAGAGAGAGAGAGAGAGAAGAGAGAGAAATAAACACCGTAACACTAAACCTCATCCTCCAACTGTTCTAATCAAGACACTCATACATTAGTATCATCGAAAGTTGACGGTTTCATCAACTCATATTTTGAGATCAGTCACGTGATCAGCAAAAGTTACGCGGTTCGATTCCTTGATGAGTAGCCGTCATTACTACTAGCTGAAAATAATACTGCCGATACATCTTTTTTCAGAAAAATTAGCTAGTAGGGCCTACTACCTGCACCACTAGAAATTTCAGCTAGTTGTATTCAGTCATCTCTCTCTCTCTCTCTTTATACATATATATATATATATATATATATATATATATATATATATATACATTCGTATATATATATATATATTATATATATATATATATATATATATATATATAAATATATATATATATATATATATATATATATATACATATATATATATATACATATATATATATATATATATATATATATATATATATATATGTATATATATATATATATATATATATATATATATATATATATATATATATATATATATATACGTATATGTATACATGTATATATACACATATATATATATATATATATAGGCCTATGTATATATATATATATATATATATATATATATATATATATATATATATATATATATATATATAATGATATCTGCCATATTTGGTTCTGCATTTTTCATGATTTAAAGAAGGGTACAACTTTGATCGCACGGGAGGAGGGGGTAGGGGGGGGGGGGTGTAGTTAAAAGAAGTTTCAATTCTTCAGCCAACAATCCATTATTTCCATAAAATCAAATGTCATACTGGCTAATAATTAGTTCACAATAATTGGTCTATAACAACGCGAATGAAAGCCGTCGTTGGCAAGAAAGGAAATTATGCACGTATAGCTGTGATCGTAACACTGTAATAGTAAAAACATATCTACACATTCTCTACAAATCTATTATAAAAACAATTAATAATATCTTATATTTCTTCAATTTGTTGAACTCATAATAATATATTGTGGCTACAATAGCAACGACACACGTATAATATAGAGCGAACGAAATTGTGGGTGACTGCTCAAATACAACTAACTCTTCCTTTCACTATCCTTGTGAGCGAATCGTGATCCATCTCATGCCATCGCGGACTAGCGGTATTCCTATCTAATATACCATTATACATAATGTAGAGTAAAGCAAAAAACAATTATACAACTGACGCCAGAGCTTAAAGCACGATTCTATCAAGAAAAGAAACGGCTTGAGCGCCGTCGAAGCGAGGAAACCACAATTACACCTTTTACACAATCAACATTTTATTGGTGTAAATAACAATTAGTTGGATTGTACAAGTGGAACTTATTTCATTGGCCACGCGACACTTTCTCGTCACCCGTTCGTACAAACACAATCGAAACTATAGCTTCACCTTTGAAACTGAGTTGAGAGAAAGAAAGAAGCTCTCATTTTTATCCAATAATTTTTTTGTATAGATAGTGAGTGCATGGTGAATGGAGTTTCCGGTTTTCATCATTTCATCATTTTAGATATATATGTATATATATATATATATATATATATATATATATATATATATATATATATATATATATATATATATATATATATATATATAACATATATGAAAAAATACATACAGTAGTACATGCATACCACGTAATATTGATACGATGGATATTAGTATCACTTGAAAAAACACCCCTTCAAGTAATCGAACCCCAGACCTTTTGCCTGGTAAGCAACTGCTCTAAAAGAAATGAATCAAAGTATGGAGGTAAGCGAGAGCGGTAGCTATAAAGGGGGCTAGATCAGATGTCGATAACTTCTCTTTCTTGAATAGAACAGGTAGGGATTGGAATAGGTCTAGTAGAAGTGTTTTTGAGGGGGATGAAATAAGGATAAAGTTATTCCGTCAGATGGTTAGGGAGGCGGTGGAATAGGGATAGTTAGGGAACAATTACCACCGCGCATTTATGTGCAATTGTAAGAGTTTTCAAATAAATAAATACGATCTCTACCCCTAAAATTACATCTGAACCATTAGTCACACATTAATATCATTGAAAGATGCTCGTCTCACTAGCTCAGATGGAAGGAGTGGTTGAGAGCTAGGTTCGATTCCCCGATGAGGCGGTATTGATACTAACATCAATATTCATGTCACGATAATCTCATGACAAATCAATGTAATAAATACCGTTTGTAATAAACATATTTTTGAATTCAATGGATTATATCTATTTATTGAATTTAAGTTTTCCATTATTGTGATCTTCCAACCAATATTGTATATTTTGGGAAAATATCACAGCATGAATTGTAGCAGCCTATCCATTACGTTCCTTCAAACATATTATCGACTATTATTCAATAGTCATCAGGAATTAAAATGTTCAAAATAATACTTACTTTTTTAAAAATGATCCGACGATCAATTAGGCCTAAATGGATTTACCGTATTTTAGATCTTGCGATCCTCGTCTTACTATTATCTTTCAATAGATTCTGAATCAGATGGCATATTTAAGTCTTTGATGAGATAATTCCATTTGATTCATTGGCCTTTAGAGTTTAGACCATTATATAATTGTTGCAATGAATGTAAAAGTAAGATGCAGGAATTAAATGCCATCCATGTATATCTATACCAATCAAGACAGATCGTTGCTATGACACTGATACAAGTATAAATACACCTTCACGATTTTAATTGCATTTACTTTGAGGAAGAAAATGTGTTTCATCAATTCGCAATTACAGTTTCGTTAGTGTACCCAGTAACAAAACTCATTAAATGCATATCGTAAAGGTATATCCCCACTTGTAGCTGTACACTTTCGTATCCACGGAAGAAAAGGATTTCGTTGGACAGTGTCGTCTATTCCAAACCACTAACACGCGGGTAGTTCGCGCCTCCAACATTTGCGCCTTCATTAATACTTATAATTATGTGCACTCACAAAACTCACAGATATTGGCTCCAATTCATCATTTATATGCATATTAATATTATAATAATACCTTATACAGTACATCAAACAAAAAAGAGGGACACCACAATTCAAGAAAGAAGTTAGAATGCTTAGGTTAAGTTAAGTTAAGGTTATAGTTAAGTTGACATCACACTCTCTATAGGCTATATGAATAATTCCCCCCAAAATACTGGATTTCATCAAAATCATTGGGGTATTGACATATTCTATGACATGCACATGAGTACGTATCTTTTTTCCACAGGATAAAATAGAATACAAATAAATTTATGAATTGATCATGTCAATCCTCTAGTTTATTATCATTCATATTGTATATTATATCATTATTGTTCATTATATTTTTACTGTTTATTAATATTCATAACTTTGTTAGAGTAGAGCAGAGTAGATTCCTGCAGCCACTGGAATAGTATTTTTTTTTTTTTTTTTTTTTAATAACATCGAAACTTGATACAAAATCATTGTTCCCCAATTAAGGCTATGGATGAAAGGTAGGATCGTTTGGACGGGGCACCACAAGGGCGATCTTACCACCCCATTTTAATTATTTAAAATCAATTAGCTTTAACACCATAACTGCACTGTCTGTGATCATAATTTTCAAATAGAAAATTTTTCATATTTTATATTTTTGTATTATATTAAGTATTTAACTACAGTTAAGAGACTGTTGTTGAATGTGTTAATTTTCAAAGCTGTAAATAATAATAATAATAAATGAATAAACTAATGATAATTATGATAAGTTTTTTTTTCATTTTCATTTTGAAAGCTGTTTTATTCGTTTCGTTTCATATGGATAGAAATTCACACACATTTCTAGACCCACTCAGTTATGATGAAGGACTTGTCTGTGGATCTTATAATAAAATATATCCATATTTCTTGCTCATGTGCGAACAACATCAATATATCTTGAATAAAAAAGAGATAATAATAAAATTTAAATGCACTCGCATATCGTAAGTGTCTTGACTGGTCAGTTTTATTAGATGTCGCTTGACAAAGAAATGGATGCAATTCCTGAAGACTACTAGCACAAAGCTTGCTACTGGAAGTAAAAGTATTTCAATGATAGTGATAGTCGTCAGTTTAATATTGGTGCTATTAAAAAAAAATGATAATCATCAATTAACTTTCCCATGATTTGAAGGCTGATGGAGTTATGACTCAATAAATTGTTCAACAGGTACTGTCCAAGTAATATCTGTAATTGAGCGATAACATTTTACTTATTGAAGCAATAATAGTTTACAAAATCACTATTAAAAACGAATTAACAATATCATAAAATGGTATAAAGGTATGTAAAATTATGTTTCAAATTAATGTTGAGATTAATCATGATCCATTGCTACAAAGAGTGATTAGTTAGTTTCTCACATACATCTCAATATTAAAATATATTTGAACATATTTTTCAATATACTGATTCAACTAAAAAAACAATTCATTTTGCACAATGCTTATGATGCTATCTATGATCAATGCATGTGTTTAGTGATGAAATTTGCCTTTTTAAAATTATTATTTTTGTTCGCGCTCGATAGGTTAACCGAGAAAACAAGTTATGATGTTAGGTGGCATGAATGATCAATTATCAGCAAAAGGGACAAAAGCAATCATCGGTATTTGAAAACAAACATAAGTGGTTCAATTTTCATATTTTTTCATCGTCCATTGATTTTAATGATTAATAATAATTTCCAGTCAACAGTGACACTTCATACGAAAATCTTGTATTTTCTATGATAGATCTATGCACACAGAGAGAAAATGACCGGGAAATAATGGGGATAGAAATTATAAATTTCAGGTTATGTTCACTTTGCAAAAGTATGATGCAGGAAACCTATATATAGGCCTACATACCTTATCTTGATAATAGTAGAACTATATAATATTTGTGGTAATACATGAGATTATTTTATGAACTTCAAGTAGAAGATCAATTATAGGCCTGCAATACTAGGCAGATAATTTACACACAATAAAGGCATGCATTGAAATTTTCGCTCAAAATATTAGACATTTAACTTGAAAATATATAGTCCACAAAATATGTGTTGCCAATCAATTCACACCATCAGTTGAGAGAAGAATCCAAAACTGTATAATTTCACCACTTAGTATAGAAATAATGGCACCAACATATTTGCACAGATAAATGATGATACCACTTAAGGTCATAGTTCAACAACAATTTTATGAGATTTTTTTCCCTTAATTATTGATATAGTGCATTGTGAAGAATAATCATTTCTTTTGTTGGGTTCCATTATACCATTTATTTTCAAAAACTATATTATTACAGCTGGAAAAATACTAACGTGGAAAATGCATTTTGTAGTTATTTCCAATAAATTGGAAGAACCATAGCGAAATTTTGAAAACTTCCATAAGAAAAGCCCAGAGGGGAAATATTTTGAAACTATTTTTCCGTATATTTTTAGTAAATTTAGACAACTGCTGATACACATTAGTTTATATGAATAGGAATAGCTGCTTTGAAGTAAACCATCTATCAATTTTATTTCTAGATCGTGCAATTAAATCAATTACAGCTGCATAACGCCGGCAGTGAGTAAATATACGTCCCAGTTTCACACCCAATGTGCCAAGTTTCGAGTACATTTCATA
>OZ023326.1:14077152-14104652 GCA_964007535.1 Brachyptera risi
AATTTTTGTATGATTTCGTTATCATCATTCAATTATTTCTTTTTTCTACATTTTCTTATTCAAACCTAGTCAAATTATATATATTTTGTTATTCTCTAAAATGTTGTTATTGATAATTTGTTTTATATTTTAATTAATTGATTTTTATTCTGTGTTTTTGCAATCTTTTAATGTAAGACAGAGTCTGAATAAAGATATCCGCAATATTACATATTATAATATAAATATTCTAAATGCTGACAGTGAAACTCTAAATCATAGATCATTGAGATGAATAATAAAAATGGGTTGGATTTCAATAAGAACCTCTTTCGATGTACTACAAACAATTAAAAATGAATCTCAACCAGTTTGAATTACTTATGATTTGGTGTTGCTGCTCCACATAAGAAGGATCTCGTATATACAATCCAGAAAACCACTGTCTACAGTTTATGAACTAAATCACCCAAATTTCTAAGATCTATAATATCTATAATATATATATATATATATATATATATATATATATATATATATATATATATATATATATATATATATATATATATATAAATATATATATATATATATAAATATATATCTATAATCAGATTATAATATTATTCCAAACGCTCACCACATTACAAATACATAATATATAAATGGAGCGTACGCTACATGCCCCCACATCTCAATCCTTACATATTTTATTAAAATTTATGAACCACTTGAAAAAACCTCGGGCTAAAACCACAATTATAATAATCATGAAGAAATTCCTATGTGAAATAAAATGACAACAGTCAAGTGACAGAAGGACATTTGGTGAAAATAGCATAAACGTTGAAACAGTAATTCGGCGGTTAGTTGGTTTGGTCAGGGCTGGTGGGTGCAACCAGTGTGACTACATCAACCGCCTTCGATTACACCATACCAACCAACGACAATAATAATCATTTCCTTTTGCCGAAAGAAAAGAACCTGTGGAACAAATTGTCGACAGTACACAGGACTCGAGGATATACAATATATTTGCACGCTGAAGTGATTTAGCAGTGGAAACAGGATGGCAATATTTCATGGAGCTGCCAGTCACAATTGTTTGCAAACTGAAAAGACTTCATGTTCAACTATGATTCGAGATCGAGTTGAATATAACACTTCTGAAACAGGTGAACAAAAGATGCCTGATATATTTATATATTAATATATATTTATATATATATATATATATATACATATATATATATATATATATATATATATATATATATATATATATATATATATATATATATATATATATATGAGAGTGTGTGTGTGTGTGTGAGTGTGTTCATAAATATATATATATATATATATATATATATATATATATATATATATACTATATATATATATATATATATATATATATATATATATATATATATATTTATATATATATATATATATATATATATATATATATATACATATATATATATATATATACATATATATATATATATATATATATATATAGATATATATTGGGTCTTAGGTTCTCGGGGTCGCTAATATGTGACATATTATTTCCTGTTAACCATGTATAATTGAATAAGAAAAGCTATATAAAATTAAATTATGATATTTCTCCCAGATATGCATATTCACTAAGTTTTTCTTATTTTTTTATACATGATTCACCCGGGAATAATATGTTTTGGCGATGTTTCCATTATATCATCCATCTTGTGTTCGACACACATTTACACAGATTTTATTGACGTATTTATTCAAATATGTTACAGATTAATATCGTGCTGGAAATATGAAATATAATCAACTTTTTCTTCTCTTGAGAAAGATGAACAAATTTTGATTCAGGATTCTGGTACATCAACATGTGGGATATTATAATAATAATATATTCATATAATATTATTATAATAATAATATTATATTATCCATAATAATGGGAACAATAATGATATTGAATCGAGATACAACTTTTTCTTCTATCTTTTGATCTTTACAAACGTATCGAAACAATCTTGATTGGATATATACAATTAAGCCAAACATCAAATCGACGATTTTAGTCAATTTATGTCATTCGATTTTCAAGAGCATGTGAACAATTCAACAAGTTGAAACGTGGATGCAACTTTGTTCAAAAATAATTAAATTTATATTGATTGTATCGAAAAATAAAATCTCACAACTCAGTTTACTAGCTGTCTACTAAAATTCTTAAAAATTACAATTTGAACAAAAATACATTTTATTTTATTTCCTAATTGATCTCATTTCGTAATTCAAGTGGGAGAGCGACGCGAAGACTCAATTTCAACGTACTCGATACATTTATTTTCGCGCTCTATAGGTCAAACGGAAATGAAAATTCAATTGAAACTTGGTACACACAAGTGTCCTTATTTAGTTCTATACTGTGTAGTTTTGAGGCGCAATCGGTTATACCACTTCTGAGGAAACTCGTTTCAAAGTTTTCAAAAACCCCATTAGGATAACCCAGAGGAGAAAATTCTCAAAATATATATCCTTGGAAGATATTCAAATTTTCACGGAATTTTGATATAATGATAATACACATTATTCGGAACTTTGAGTCGGATCAGCCGTTTTAACGTAACAAATTGTATAATCTAATGTTTTTAAAAAAACTTCGAGAGTTTTGAAGTTTTTCAAAATGGTCTTTCTGTTCCGGTTTCAATACACATAAAATACCACAAAATAATTTTTTCATTTCATTCTTCCCATTTTGGATTTTTCAAATAATTTTCAATTGTTATAACAATGTAGTGTTTCAATGAGTTTTTTTCGGCTCTGTTCGATACAGTTTTTTTCCAATTTCATTCTGACCATCAGGGTCAAACCTGTGTTCCGTTGGTTTTATTTTCTATGACTACTGGAAGTATTCAATTTGAAATTTTGAATAATGAACTTCAAATTTGTCTTGTTTTTTAGCTCTGAAATGAATTAAAAAATGGAGCCAATTATTTGATTATGAAAAAGTGGAATTCTGGCTTCAACAGAACATATGCTCCATTCAAGCTTCGGAATAAAAACTGAATCAACTTTCTACCTAAAATTAATATTTTTACATTATTGGATATTCCAGTTCAGTATGTAAATCTTTGTTTCGAGTAAATTGTAGTATTTGAAGTTCAACATTTTTTTTTTCATAACATCCTAATTTGATGCAAAACCATTGCTTTTCAATTGAGGCTATATGGATGAAAGATAGGACCGTTTGATCGGGCACCACAAGGGCGATCTTACCACCCCATACGTATAACTATATTTACATACTATAGTATTTACAAACCTTTTTGTCTAACCATGCACGTAGAAGGACCTCAAAATACTTATTTGTAAAATAACTAGACGTAACACATTGCTGTGGTTTGTTTTTCATAGAAGAGGATGAATCAGTTGAGAAAATGACAACAAGATCGAAAAATTATCTTTTTTTTCTCTTTAAGCCTGTATTAGTATCTCAAGGTACCAATTAAATCCAAACAACAAGTGACACCAATAAATTAAGAACGATTAAATCGAAGCCTTATTTATTAGCAAAGAAACTCATTGGAATGAATGGTGAATTCGACAGGAGAGCAGTGACGTAATTGTTTGGATCTCAAGGTGGAAACGTATATGCAACCAAAGATATATTGATATATTCTAGCTCATCCATCATTATAGGAACATAATATCGCGTTTTTCTAGTTATGAACATAATATACCAACAGTAACGATTAATTTATGAAAATCATAATACATTTTTTTTTTAAATTTATTTTCAAAATTATTAATTGAGCGTTAATTCCCACTAACCATTTTCAACACGGCTTATCCTCAGAATAAGCAGCAAACATCGATGTTAATTTAAAAAATGAAAAATCACTTCGACATGATAACATTCGCACAGCAATAGCATTAGCACTCATCCATGCAGTTATATGCTTCAACTCGGTAGTCATACCTACCGACCACCGCCAACAATCGTGAACATGCAGTATTACAACACGATTAAGATTCCTTACTTATATTTATATCCAACCTCTTGATCTTTGGAAAGTGTGAACGCGTCGGTACATACAGCATCCCCGCATCTCTCACACCCACAACCACTGCCAAAAAAAATAATAAAAAACCTGTTGCCTTGTTACATGACAAGTGTACAACAGGAATCAATAAGAAAAATGGCATTCCTTCTCACAACTTTTCATTATTAAATCATGCAATGATGACATGTTTATAAAACAAGAGTCGCATCCCTTATCGTGAGCCGAGCCGAGCCGAGTACGCCCGATGTGATGTAATGGTCCATGAACCATGATTCTGCTTTCACTATAGAGATCGAAGTAAAGTGTTCTATTTAGTTCCTCCTGTAATTCCTTGACCTATCGTCAGAAGATATATTCCCGCCAAAACATTCTCTTCTCAGTCTTTCTGATGGAATCTAGGTTCGATATATTAAACTCAGCATCAGTCAGCAATTTTATGTAAGATTCTTCACTTAGACTATATTATCTCGATGATGACCCAGTCGTGAGTGTACGCGGAGAGAGATGAGGAGAGAGAGAGAGATGAAAGAGAGAGAAGGAGAGAGAGAGAGAGAGAGAGAGGATGATATGAAACAACAATAACAGGTAACAGCCAAAGTACTTGTAATGTTTCATCTTACTACATGCAAATTTGTATGGATATGGTCATGTTAATGATAAAATAACAATCAATAATGTATTCTAATGTACTTTGTATTATTGTTAATACCAAGATAGCAAACAATTGAAGATGAAGTATAGTATGGTGAGTATAGAACTTGACAACTGTGAATCGATTAATAAGCCTCAGTATTTCAGATAATTTGATTATACTGCTGTGATATTTTATTTTGATTTATGTGACTGATCATCGCACGTCGAGAGAAAGACCAGAACAATAAAACAGTCTGCAGAACTCTTGATAGTGACGCCCGAATCTGAATAGCATGAAAATGACTTGCGTGAGAGCATGTATAAATCTAATACCGGTACCTTTTTTGACGGTTACTTAGAATATCGGTTGTATATTTTCCAATAATTGCAATTTATAATAGTATGTAACCATTCTTTTTTTATGAGTCTTTTTGTATTGTGTAGCTACAGATGCAGTATACAAACGGTTGAATAATAATGGAAATTTTGAGCATTTTTTATATTATACTATGGGTTTTTATGAAGTTATTTTTCAATGTAGATTTATGAGTATTCATTCAGAGGTAATTTTTATAATCGGAATATTTTGTAAATAATTTCGTCAACGAAATCAAACAATCTAAATGATAAAATTTGTTTTGAAAATAAATTGAGAAAACTAAATCCATCAAGCTTCTGAAAAAAAAATCACACAGAATAAAAAGAAAGGAACTCAATTATTTTTTGAAAGATTTGTACGGAAGAATGCCCACAAAAGTATATTGAGAACATTTTGAAAAATTCAGAAAAATGTGCCAACCAAAATAGGAAATATTTTGAATTATCAAAACATTTTAACAGAGTAAATGAACATTTCTCAATAGAAATGATAATTTAAACAGTTTTAACCAAATATAAATCAAAATATGTTGTTGCTCTTGAAATTTTGAAATGACAATTTGAAAATTTAACAAATAAAAAAAAATCAGCAAAAATTCATTTGTAACATCTTCGAACTGAATATTTGGATTGTTGACAACATTTTTGTCTACCTCGGGTCTGATAGGTTGAAAAAATTTGATTATATCATTTTCATCATTATTTTTTTTTCTCAAATAGATTTTTTTTATATTACTCTTGATATTCAATTTTTTTCATTACGAAAACGTTTCTTAAAATAATATCTCTATTATATATTTTTTACATTTAATTCTCTTATTTAAAAAAAAATGCATTGTTTTTATAAATTTTTTTATACTGTGTCCGTGTGGCAACCGTTTTGGCGGCAGTGTTTTCAATAAACTTCTCTTTTGTCATCATTATTATAATAGTTATGATAATTTCAATCAAGTTCTTCAGTAATTAACTTTTCATTTTAAAATGAATAATTGTCATTTCTAACGTAATTCGTTAAAACGTATTTCTAGCGTTAAATTATTCTATTTGAAGTTGAAATTCCTTTTATTTTTCAGTGTAGGCATACATCAATGAGCGTTCACAAAAATCCACGAAGCCTGATTTAGGCTTATCCGTGGTATAAGTACAGAAAAATACAATGTACAATAGGTATAAATAAATTACGGTGAAAAAGCAATTACGTCGTAAGCAATAAACCAAGACTATACATAAATGCAAATACAAATATATATATAAGTAACCGAATGAGATGTGAATTTATACAATACATAGCATTACCAGGCCCTTGCATATAAAATCAAAATATGGCAATAAATTAGCGAAATATATCTAGAGCATTATTACCTAACGTTTCCAGAAGCCAACACTTAATTTGACTTTTAACCATGTTGAAGGTATTCAAGTTTATTAGATGATTAGGTATATATTTAATAATAATAATAATAATAATAATAATAATAATAATATTTATTTCCATCCAGAATTGATTAATACATGATATTGGATAAGTCATAATAACACAATACGATAAAAATACACCATGTACAAAATTGAACATAAAATACAATAACATCATGATAAAGTAGAAAAAAGATTCAATAAACCTTACATATCTGTTCTATTTGATTTGTGAAGATGATAAATAGTCATCTATTGAATAGAAACACTTATTTATCAAAAATGCTTTAAGGGTATTTTTAAAATCATTTCCTTTTTTGTTATAATATTTAATGGTAAAACATTGAAAAGTTTGGATCCCATGTGGAGTGGATCTTTGGAACATTATTAGTTATTAGTAAGTAAATGAACAATGAGATATGTCTTCTAATTTTAAGAATCGATCTGCATTCTTCCAGTATCCAGACCCAGTCAATATTAGTAGGCCTATATCAGAGAACAGTTGATGGGTAGGCCTATAGACTTCTGGGCGAATCAAGCGGTATATTTTCTTCGATCACTCCATCAGAGCCCTCACCATAGGTTATAAAAGATCACGTGTGTATATATACACAAATACAACTAATTAGTTGATATAGGCAGACAGGGTAATTTATTCAAACCTTTCAGTAAATTATCTTCTTGTCAGGAAAAAGTCGGCAATATGTCTCTTATCAACATTAATAATAGTTACATAAGACCTGGATGCTCCAAGTCGACTATTAGACAAGGAAGTAAATTACTATCAAATAATTCAATTATATTTTTCATCAAATCTCTATCTCTCTTTTTACTTAAAATATATGTAAGTATTATAACGAAATACGCGTCCAAGCCTACACGTATATACACGTAATTTACATCGTGCATGTAAATATTACTCATTTTTACCGATATTAGATACGCTATTCGTTACATCTTACATTTGAAACACTGTTTGCCCATACGGTATGGGGCAGAAAATCGACCTTCGACCTCTGATGAACGGAATCTCCATAAACTTTCTCTCACAGTGTTAAGTTGCCGGAAGCTCAAGAACATATATACACACGAGACCTCTGGCCAATCCGTAAGGGTTATATATTAATATGAAAGTTTAAATCGCTATAATTCAATGTCCACCCTTGTCATATAAAAGATCAATATATCATAACAAACTGTGACTTGAAGATTATCTATTCCAGAGACAATAGGACTATTTTCGGTCAAGATATATGATGCCATCAGAAATAGTATTTATTGATTTCTATAGTGAATAAGAGTACAATTGTATATGATATATTGTTGAGTGAAATCATGACTACTATTGTCACGTAATACGGCTTCCGAGCTCTGAAAGTTCACGTAACTATTGAATTGCGGTATTTATTATCTGTTGTATGCATGCACCAAGCACAGTGGTACAGTAAACTGTGACTAAATACTCAATTCGTGGCTTCGGCGAAGCAAGAGAAATCGATTAGAAAAATAAAAGAGTTGGTACCAGTATTCTAATGTAGAATAAAAGACTGTAAAATAACAAAAGCGAATCACTGATTTTGAATAAGTGTATACCTATAGAAATTATATATAGGATCTGTACCGTGATTACCTTGTTAATTGTTACCTAACTATCGTTAAGTGTCGTAACTTTATCTTATAACTGTGTTATAAAGGTAATCTAAGCATTATTGTAGACTATAATTAGTTATAAAATGACGATTTCTCTGGAGCGTTGATTAGTTTATTATGCATAAGCTTACCATTTGATTAATTTATTCAAATTTTGTTGTCAAATCTGACGCAAAATTTTACGATAAAATTACGTTACATTTCTTCATTTTTTTCTTCATTTGAATTGTCTTTATAACGACGTATTGTACTGATGAGTACGATCTATTGGCGTCGGTGAATGATATATGAGATGATGGGAAGATGAGATGAAAATTGATTTTCTCGAGTGTTCTGGAAAGTGGGAAGTAGGCGATCGTGGCCTGTTGTTAAGGAACCATTCCAGTATTGACCTGAACGACAGAGGGAAACCACGAAAAAACCCTGTCATGATGCAATCGAACTCTGGTCTCCTGAATGACGGTTCAGTGTGCTAGTCACTCGACCACATGTCTGAGGCGTTACATTTTTAGTATTAAACAAACACAAGTATAGTCATTTTCATTTTTTATTACACGACTATAAGTAGTTATATTTTTTTAGAAGTAATTTTAACAGCACTAAATAAACACAACCCGAGTAATACAAAAAATACAACTAATAACAAAATAACAATAAATAACAAGAAATAAAATGACAAATAACAAAAAATACAAAAATGAAAAATTTAAAAAGAATTTGAAATAAAAAATAACAAAAAATACTGCATTGTTTGTTCATGCATTTTTTCTATCAACATAGAAAACTTGACCAAAGTCATTGTTCCCCAATTAAGGCTGAGGGTGATAAGGGAGATTGTGTGGACGGGGCACCACAAGGGTGATACCACCCAGATTTCTTGAACATTCATCATGGATTAAATTGACCAGACCCTTATTCAGAACAACAAAGCTAGGTACCAATATCAACACATGAAAAAAGTATCGCTCTTAGAGATTTAATTGGTTTTGTGGGACAGTGCAGTGATTATTCCAGGACAAGATTTAAGATTTAAAACACAACTACATGAATTTGAAAGTTGAACGTTCGAAGTGGCAGCGATTTCCTGCTCACTTCTTTTGTGAATACAAGTTTATACAAGTAATAATAACTATATTTATTTATTTGTTGTTGATATACTGCTTTGGAGTCACATATACGTCCTGTTGCAGTTTATTTTCCAAATTATTAATAGTAAAATTGTTGATCCATGAATAAATTATTAATAAATGCAATCATGAATGAAATATATAGCTATATGTGAAGATGATGCTACAAAAATCAAATGTCTCACGCGGGCTTCTTGTTTCTAAATTAAGACTATACACAATTAAAATCTCTTTCTTGAAATTGAATTCATGCAATCAATTCCTTTTTACTTCAAAACATTTCTAATTAATGTATATATTTATAGAGTTGAGATATTGCTTCATTGTATTATCAATTTATTTCTGTCATATTGTTATAGAACTATGTATGTTTAATTTATGCATAACTTTTAAATATGGTAATTTTTTATTACATGGAAAGGAATAATATATATATATATAAATATATATATATATATATATATATATAAATATATATATATATATAGATATAAATATATATATATATATATATATATATATATATATATATATATATATATATATAAATATATATATAGATAGATATATATAAATTGAATTGACCACTAGTGATAGGCGTGGCTTGTCGGCAGGCCACCTTGATATATACTTCATGTGGGCATTTAGAGATACTCTAATAGGTAATGTCAATTTACCCACATGATAAACAGCCCATTTTATTGGATGTTTTGTTTTGTGACGTTTGTGGGCGGGTCAATCACTAGTCAATTGTGTACAGTGCAGTAGTGAATTGTCCAGATCAGATAGTAGGCCTATATTGTTTAAGGCAGAGGGCTTGGATCGTCATCTAATACGTCGGAATGCTGTTCCACAGACATAAGAAACATTTGCTTTCTATCTGGTATAATACAAATTGACCCAAAGATCTATCGACATCAGCCTAAAATGTCTTGGTGCAATTAGGCTCTCCGCCATACGGTTTATATTTATAGTACATTCAATGAGAGAGAATACAAGCTGACAAGCTAAATACTACTAAGCTAACAAACAAAATTGCAAGTCATCTATTTATCCAGTTATGGTATGGTCTGGTGAAATTTAATATATTTTGTTATTTTCATTATTTCATCTTGTTTTTTATATTTCTAAACAATTAATGATCTCTCTTCATTAGTACCAAAAAGTGTCAATTAAAACAATTATTTCGTATGAATTGTCTTTAGTGTTGTGTGCTTGTTGGTAATCAAACAAGCAACAATAGCCCTTCACAACAGCACATCAACAGAGCTTAGTAGTAGGTTTGTCTGTGAAATCTTTGTAACTAGCTGTATGTTACACAGTTTAGGTCCCGTTTACGAATAACTAGGAAAACGCTATATACGCGTTGATGGACGAGCGGAAAGTAATAGTATGTCGACTTCTTAGCCAAACTTTAGCCTAAATTCGCCAATTGGGTGACAGTTGAGTTATAAATGGGTAAAAACTGCTTCGTGTGGTACCAATTCAGCACATTTTTTTTTTTCAAAATGGCTGACCCGATCAAGCTGAGAATTTCCAGAAATGTGTATCAAGATGTAATTTAACTTCACACAAAATTTAATTTTTTGGGAAAATAAGAATATTTTTATTTTTTTCCCGCCGTGTAATTCTAATGTTTGTTTTTTTTAATTTCTAAAATTCATAAAAATAAAAGTTACCACCCGATAATGCCACAAAACTATACAGATCTAAGTTAGACGAGGAACCATGATGAAAAAAGTTTGAAGTTGATAGCTGTAGCCGTTTGACCCGTGGAGAACCGACAAAAAAACATAGAAAAAAACATAAAAACGAACACCAATTTTTTTCAGTATGTCAAATTGAATCCTCGCTAAAGCTCGTCTAATAAATGTGTTGATTAAGCGATGATTAGTGGATTAACTTGTTATTACCCTTGGTCACCAGTGGTATTTTTGTACCCCAATTAATAAATTCGCTCAATTAACACATTTTTATTATTGGTAATATAGGGGTCGATCTTAATCGTGAACCGAAGAGTCGCAGATTTCAGTTCCTCTCACAACCATTCTCAAAGATTAGCGATACGAAGAAATACATGTATCTATTCATGCAGAAAATACATTTATAATCGGCTTAACTGCATTATACAATTTTCTTGAAAATTGTTCAATAATTACAATTTTCACGTCGATTTAGAAAACAAATTCGAGACCGTAACTTTTTGTCTTTTAACTTTAATTTCTTGTCCGTAACTTTATTTATGAGTCACTAGAAAGTGAAGCTGTAGTACTAATACTTATTTAGCTGAACGTAGGAACGTATTTGTAGGCATATATTTGTATTCATAAAGAACAAGGCGTGAGCTACGTTCTTTGGTAAAGTTCAAATTTCATTTACATACTAATACAGCCCAGATATACTTTATTACCACATCAACCCTCGGAGAAGAGTATTAGTAAAAAAATGACAGCTTTTATCTCACCAGTCGGTAAACATGCTTCTTCTGATGCATTATGATCATAATGCATCATAAAATACAATACCATAAATGCATAGAAATAAACGTATTTAATACAATGCATCAACATGCATACAATAAATTATACACCAACTTATAATATATATTAAATTATTAATTTTATTGCCACTTGTAGACCAGAGTAAGAGTATAGGGTAGGGTGACTGTTAATTTTCTATCCACATAACCTATCTGTTGGCTTAGTAAGCAAAACGATAATCATATCTTTGAATGAATATCCTTGTTCACTGTTTAGTCCGCAGGAATGATCAGGAAAAAGACGGTGGTGGTCATTCAGGAGATCGGAGTTCGATTCCTGCCATGGTCAACTATCCCGACCGAGGTTTCTTAACAACAGGTCACGACCGACTCCTTCCCACTAACTAAAAACACATAATAAAATAATCTTTTCTCATCTTCTCATTCATTATTCACCGACGCCAATAGATCTTAGTCACCATAACAGTGCATTGTTCAACCAGATATAAATGAATACAAAACGGTCGTGGCATAATATTGAAGAACCGGGTACGCTGAACATCGTATACCGGAATAAAATCGACTAGGTCGTGTGACATGGACTTCGGGGTACTTATGTATAGATGGTTGTAAAATGTGGTTAGGGTTCAGGTGAGGTTGGACACCCAAACCCACGTAACACAACCGAGTCGACTTTGTTCCGATATACGCTCTTCAGGCGCATCGAAGAACTATCCCAGTATTCCTTATTTATTTATTTTAATGTTGCTTAACGACCCCACCAACAGCTAGTTTAAGTGGGGGTACGAATGAAAGGGTGATAATGAAACCATGAAGTGATGATACGTTTCCCAGTAATCATTTCCCATGAAAAACCTCGCTCAGAATAAATACAATGTATAATTTTACTATGTAAGCTATATTTGTTTGTTTTCCTTTTATTTCATGAGAGTAATCATTACCACCTGTAATTAAATAATTGAATAAATAAATATTGATATATATATATATTAAATAAATATTGATATATATATTAAATGAATATTAATATAATATAAATATTTAATCATTAAATATTTAATTTAATCAAGTAAATTGAATACAAATAGCCGACCGCGACGGGCTCTGTGTCCCGGTTTCGAGCATTGTTTTGTTTTGTTTTGTTTGTGATAAGTTTATTACAAAAAACACTGCCGCCAAAACGGTTGCCACACGGACACAGTATAACAAAATTTATAAAAACAATGCATTATTTTTTAAAAATAAGAGAATTAAATATGCAAGAAATATAATAGAGACATTATTTTAAAAAACTTTTCCGTAATACAAAAATTGAGTATCAAGAGTAATATAAAAAAATGTATTTGAGAAAAAAAAATGGAATACTAATAAAGGTGAGTTGGTGAAACAAAAGAACAAACGCGAATATAAATAACACCAAGGTAAGAATAGAAAATTGAATAAGATGTTGACCGTATAAATGATTTCTTAAAATGGCAATTGATCCTCCTTAGTACTATGCTGCAAATAAAAATATAAATACAGTAGCTGTAAATGTTGTCTCGAGCAGAGAGAGAGCTATGAAGATGGTTGATTTCTTTTCATATTAGACTACAATAAATAAAACATTTTGTGGGCAAATATCGTATATCTCTTGATGTTTACTTTCCACAAAATACTAAAAACACGGCAACTCGTCTATCGTTTATTTTGTTCAGATTGATTGGTTTCTGTGATCTATAATAAAAAAATGAATACCCGATAAATCATTCAAATACTAAATAGATACTTTATTTATAATTTTTTATTTTCACTTTCAGCACAGTTCTCCTGAATGATGTTTCAGTGCGCTAGCGAATGAAGTGAAAGGTACGCCTGAAATGGTAGGCAACTTCTGTGTAAGCTTTTATCAGCGGGTTGCATACGCGTAAGGCACCAACTTCATTCATACGCGAAAACCGTAAAGCATTAATTGTAGTGACTTATAGTTGGACGAAGAATGAAGAAGTAGACAATTTAATGTCCTCTCAGGCCTCACCAGATCGTCAAGAGCTTTATTTTTAATATTTCGAGAAAAACTCACAACTTTTCTCGTAAACTCAAGTTCAAAATGCAAATAGCTATTTCCTAGGCATTATACTACTACGGCCCCCACCATAATGTGAATTTATTCACTTTTCTCTAATATTATCCAATTCCATACTTTAAGCGTAATTATATTACACAATCTTGTTAATTGTTTGTGAATTGTGATTATTATGGCTAAAGAGGGTTAATCAATGCTTAATCTTGAGCGTATAGCTTAAGCTATTAGCTCAAGACGACTTTTGTAAATATTACTACACTTAGAGTAGGCCTACAAATTACACATGACAATTCTGGGAGCATTTTGAAAAAAGAAGTCAAATTATTGTAAATGAATATAATCAATTTTATTTTTGAAGATGATTTTACAATAAATTTCACATATGACAAACAATGACTTGAAATATTAATGAAATTAATGTGAAGATATGTAGACAATGTAGTAGGCCTACTTGATGTTATGATACAGTGTAAAGATAAGGCTTTACTATAAAGCCCACTGCTGGTCAAATGTTAACCAGGGTAGTTTTTAACAATCACTTTGCAAACAATCCTGTTTCCAATTGCTTCTCAAAAACTTTGAGGAGTTTACTATTGATATAAAGCAATTGTCCAGAGGGTAAATATTGATTCACAATCAAAGCAACCGTCTCGATGAGACGCAAAGGTATTACAGGATTTGAAATGAATTGCAAATGTTTCTCCAACTGGTTAGTGATTATGTCCATTACATTGTGAGCCTGCACTAAATTCTCAGACTTCTTGCATATCATCGAAAATCCCAATCCTGGTATACCTTGCCAAATAACAGGCACAGCCTCTTCTTTCCATCCTCTTTCCATGAAAACACCCTTGATGAAAGAATCTTTCAGGTCTTCTCCGGGTAGTATTGAATGTTTTAATTTCAGACAATATTGCATCTGAATTTTATTTGTCAGGTGATTGATAAGGTCTTTCTTTTCTAACGTGGAATCAAACAAAACGTGATTTTTTAATTGCCGTTCCCTGGCAGTGTCTACGCTACTGTCATCGTCATCATCTAGGCCTGTCCGTTTGACTGAATCGTAACTAGAATAAACACGGTAGTAGAGAACATCACAGCTATGTTGATTTAATGTCTGTATAATGAATGCATAAACCATTCTGAACAGTATGTAAAATAGTACAACTATTTGATTAGTTTATTAAACGAACTGTATGTCATACACACGCTCACTTGTTGATACCCCGATCAGCTGTTTACTGTCAGACAGCATGTATTCCAATACGTCATGCAGTCAATCGCATAATAGTGTTATTTTTTACATTGTTTTGAGTAGTAAATTACAGGCTGACGCATTGTTAGCTTAAATTCTTATTGTCTCAACATGTACTTATCAGATTAACACACTTGATTACAATTATAACTCGGGCCAAAATCTCGGAATCACATGATGGCTGACGTTTTGTACGGCACAGAATGTGTTGTAAGAGCTAAGAAGGCCGTGAATACGTCGCGACTACTAGCGCTTGTGTGAAGGAACTCACTATACATGGACTAGGTCTCGGCAGCTCACTCGGTATCATTGAATGAGACCGTGGTTTTATACAAAAAAAAACTACATCAACATACATGAGTAGTGTTTCCAACTTTCCACGAGATATTTCATATTTGAAATATTTGTATTATGTGAAAGACGATCTCCAGAACGTAATTCCACAGAGATTTAGTTACATTAGACCTATTCAAATAAATAAGATAAATAAATTATTATTATTATAGTTTTTTGGGTTATTGTCTGGCACCCGCGCTTCTGCATCGAGGATGAAGTTGTACTTGTATATACTAATATTATATTATATAAATACTACATACAACTCCATGATTAGAGTCACTACTTCAAGAAATTTGTACATAAGCCTATAGGTGCAGCTAGAGAGCCTATCGTGAAAGAGAGTGGCCATGCAACGACTTTTTTTGGCATACAAAAATACGATAGCTGAGAATTTACTTCTCCATGTATAAATAACTAATAACTTGGAAATGGAAAGACTTTATTGGCCAGAACATAACAGCCGCAGCCCAAATAACCACTCTCTTTCATATAGGCTCTCTAGGTGCTGCCATCTTAAATTCCCCAAGTTTTTCATTTTTTCACATACCGGTAGCTTGAATTATAGCTATAGCTATAGCATCAGCTTCCAGAGCTGTGCTACCAGCTATAGGTACCACCAAACTAGAAATGTGCTTTTCTACATATAGGTGCAAATCACCACAGTTCTTGTATATAGCACCATACGCGCTCCTAACGTAAAGTTCCAATGCTTCATAGCCTGTCATGGATAAAAACAAAGAGATAGGCCTATACAAAAACGTGTACACGTAATTTTTTCATCCGTAATTTTGTTCACCTTCAATGTAGGCCTACTATAATACGTTGAAGTCTTCTTTGTGGAACAAGGCTCGCAGAAATCGGAAAAATCTGTACACGTCGATGAAAAACGTCGATGATCACAATATTCCGATTTTAACTTTAATCACCATACAAAATGAAAGATCGAACAGTTTACCCTCGTATTTTTCTCAGCTCTGGTTAGAGAGGAGTCTGCATTGGTATTAGTATGAGTCGAATATCCCATCGATACAACTGTAATTCTAGTCAGTAGTTTTATTCCTCATGATCACTTTCTTAAATATTCTGCTCCACCCTTTTAAATAATCTCCATATTTCATCAGAATACTCCAGTCTCTTATTCTTCGTTGTAGATTATCAGCTGGTAATCTCTCTGCAGAAGTCATTATTTGTCTGTGGATGCGAGCTGGGACTCCGATCTCGAGGGCGATGAGCGCCGACTCGACTTCGCACAAGAATTGGCGAGATTTACTTTGAGTTGCGAGCAAAATTTGTCGGTTCATTTCGCCTGGTTCATTGTTTAGTATAGCTTCTAGAGCAATGCTGAACTTTTGGAAATCGTTGTGTAATTTTGGTAGTTGTAAAGCCAGCTAAAATATTAAAAGATGAAAATTAAGTTACATGGAAATGTATTATATGAATGGAAATTTGATTTATTTCTCTTTCCTCTTTTGTTTTTTTATTTATAAGTATCTCAGTATGTGTCCTATCCCCAGAACAGCTTAGTAGTCCGTTTAAACTGGGTATAGTCTCAAATCTCAATCACAGATGAGTACTTTGACGAAAAACTGAAGGAAGCGTGGATTGAATGTTCAATACTTATTTCCAATTTCTTTCAAGATATCTAACTTAATTATAACTCTAACTTTAGTCTGTGTATGTATCTTTCGTCTCCAACTTTAGTCTATGATATAGCTGTGGCATATATCATTGATGTTTTACATCTAATTTGTATTTTTTTTAAGCAATAAAATAGCTTTGACATGAATTAACAAAATAAACAAAGTGATGCCGGCAGAAATTGTTACCCCCTCTCAAATACAAAAGTTATATGAAATATAATGCGTTGTGAATCCAAAATAAATCTAAAGAACCTGATAAATTGCAATGTATTTTTAATTCTCACCTGCGCCCGCTGGTCAATGGACAAACTAAGAAGAATATTGACATCTCCTTTGCCGGGTATCCAGTTAGGCGCAAACTGATGATCCATGACACCACTTCGCACCTATTCACAAAACAGACATAGGGCCTATATAGGACATTGCATGAATAAAATCTGTGATCTATAAACTAAAATTATGTAAGACTTATGTATGAAGTACATCAACGACTTGAATATATGATTCAACATAATTTAAATATTCACTCTTATAAACTCCAGACTTTTTCAAAAATACCTTCATACTATCCTGTTTTGGCTTCAATTCGAGCTCTCTATCTTTTGACTTTGAGAACAATCAATTTGACTCGTTCCAGAAATTAAGAAACCATCCGAACTCCAATTTCGAACATGTTAAACTTTCTCATCGAAGAGAAAAAATAGTCCAGTAAGGTGTATTCAGCAATACAGAATTTTAAATTTCATGTTTTTATGAAAATATCTTTGACGCGTCTATAGAACTGAATTTGGCTTCAAAGAGGAATCCACGAAACTGTGTTGTAGGTACCTATATATAATGATGTTATTAATTTTGTTTGAAGAGATGATTAAAAGATTAGGACTATGCTCAAATTAAAATATGATTAAAATAAATGGGCTTATGATTATGCTTGATATCCATACCTCCTCATATCGCTTATTGTAGTTCTGTACTTTGTAGTGCCGCATTGTAATCCTTAGTTGCAACCTTATCCTTCTCAGCGATACCTCGAGTTGCTTCTGCCATGTTATCTTGTATCCAGTTGGTTTGGTGTTTTCTTGCGATGTAGGCCTACAGCCACAAGGTGCGAACCAAGGTGGCTGGTGACCGGTCTCGACATTGTCAGAGGGTTGTCTCGTGAGACAGTTTGTTCGTGTTATGGTCATCAATAGCACTAGCGCCAAAGCGGAATGATAGGTCACTGCAGCACGGATAAATCACAGTATGTGTATTTATTTCGAGTTTTCATTTTTAATATTTTTTTTTTTTCTTTATATATATATGAAAATAACTTGGACTGCTTATAATTTGGAAGACTTGAGCCCGGTAAATTCAAGTCAACAAGTTTTCGCTCCAGTTATTTTACTCAACTTTGTTAGTAAAAGTATTTGAGATTTTAGTTTTTAAATAATTTCGCGAAATGAAATTATACTTGGAATTTTTTTTTCATTGGAGTTGTTTGATGGGCAATGTTTGATTATGCATGGAGCATGAAATGGGGCCTTAATTTAATATAAATAAATACAAGGAGTTTAAGTAGATGCACAATCTTGTCATAGTTTCAAGTCAGACTCGTGATCTTTTTCTTTTATTGGCTATATATTTACATACCAAAACAATTCTATGATTATAATTGAGTCAATCATTATTCTCTATATCAGCTGTATTGGTAATTATTACAAATTATGCATGTCACATATTTAACAATTCATTAATCATGTGTTTGTATAATAAATATATTATAAATGAGTGATCAAAGGATCCATTCCACGTACTGGAAAAAGTAAAGAATCATTCTTCATTTTCTATTTTTAATCTCTCAGCAGTTCGATCGGCTGAACCAATAATAAGACCCGTAAACTTTCTCTAGTGAACCTCAATTTGAGCTAAAGATCTACAAGTAGTAGGCCTATTCGAGAAGAATTAAAAAAAATATTAAAAAGTTATACTTAAGAGCCCGCATCTTAGACAGATTTACAGGGTGCACTTTCGCCACATATATCTCAAGAACTACAAATACTACGTACTTGCGGTAAAATGTAATAAATAAACAATACCCGCACAATTAGATATGCCTAATCGAAAATTGAAGAATAATTTTATTATGGAGCAATAATTGAATCAAAATGTGCCTAATTTGATGGTTTTCATTGCTTAATTCCCGGTTACCAAATATTTTTAGAAATTAATTACAAACGCACATCCTCAAGTTCAACTTTACTTATCAATATTTGAAATTCTGATTTGCCTTTCATTCTACAGTTTTCCCAATTTCCTTGGCCAAAATGTGTAATGTAACTAGATTTTGTCCAAATTATGAAATAAAAACTCCTCCATCTAGCGGTGGTTACTGGAACTCTTCCAATATTATCCCTTTTTTTCACTTTTCAACCGACAACCAAACTTTTAAACGCACATCGAACTCAGGTCGAGCATTTCGAAGAGAAACATGCTCAGCTAAGATGCGGGCTCTTAAAAGCAGTTGAAAATATCATTTCCAAACAATTGATTTTCATTCGAATTCTAGAGAATAATCACAGTGTCTTATTGGTCTATAGTGCTATGAATTTAGATTATAAATAATATTTGTACGTATATAAAATATAAGAATAAATAAGAAGTAAAAATTTAACTCACTATTGATGCACTGCTGTGAATGTGTCCAAGTTACTTCTAACTGTACTTCAGTAAAGTGATCACGTATAACATCACAACATTATTTATATATACAGTCAATTTTAATAGAATATATATGTCTACCTATTCTGAACACGTGACATTGGTGGGATTTCACCGATAGATTACTTGCAAGGGGACTCCAGTTTTACGAAATTAGATTAAGTTTTGTGTCACAGGCTTACAAATATTCCTATATCTACTTAATTGTCGCTGCTATCTTTTAATACAGGAGTGCTACTTCCTCTCTGATTGCAGTTGATAATGACAGAGATGTAATCAGTGAATTCACTCAGTTACTGAGTCATTACTTAGTTGACTGCTGGTTGGATTGGAGCCGTGCATGGTAGTGTAGACGCAAGCATTGTTTATAAGTGAATTGGATTACCGCGACGCCCATGTAGTCATATAAAGTTGACACATTCGCGTATAAATATAAGTTGAAGGGTGAAGTGGAAATTCAATATTGATAATCAACATGGAACGCAATAATTTGGTAAAATGCGAGGCCATTTTTTTCATTATTATTATTTTACCATTCATTTGATTTATATATCATCAAATTATTTATTATGTATTGTTATAGGCCTATTCACCAGCTCATGTTGCATTTTGCCTGCTTTTCAACGTCTGAAATTGACATACTTGAAAATGAGATGAGAATAATTATGCCAATTTTAAAATTGAATTGGTGAAATGTATTCATGACAGAGCTATATGCACTCTAAAACATTCTTTCATCAATTCTTTTTCGATATTTTGTTTATTTATTTTATTTTCCGTAATAGCAAACACAAGATTATCTGGCCTTCATATGCAATTCAACTTAATTAGACCATTTCGCAGAAAACTGCATTGTAAACCTCTCAGTAAACCCTCACTTTAGAATGTGATACAATTATTATCATTTTCTCAACGCCCCCACGAACAGGTAGGTTAATTGGGGATGCTAATTAGTGAATGATAGATAAATGATGTCTATAAAGCTGAAAACTCGAACCTTATGTGGGTCTCGAACCGACTTCCGATTTGAATCCCATTTCCACAACAGTGACTGATACTGACAAATTGACTGAGCCAGAGGGGCGACCAGAGAATATTTAATACATTGATATACTTGTATTCAATAAAATGAAGGCGTGAACCACCCGTGCGTTAGTGGTGTTGGATATGGAAGACGGTCGATCGGGACCTTCATCTCTAGCTGGGAGCATCTTAGAAACCCGGCACCTCCACCACATATCTGGCAACATTTCCACTTCATGACTCATCAGCCACTAAACCTCGCAAGTACCACGTGACCTGATTTATGTTACGTCACAGTCCACGAAGAGAAGACACAAAAAACACACTTCCATTTTTAGGTGCTTTTTGTTTCAGAAAAGTTCGTAGCGCTAATATATTATGAAACAATATAGATTATCTTCCATGCACTACAACATGTCAAGTGTAGGCCTATTACGTGCGTCAGAATTATGTCAAATATTTCAATAAATTCAGTATAAATATGTCAAATATATCAACAAGTCCGGCAATATTTACATTTTTTTCACGGTAGCCATTTTGCATTTGGTATCTGCATGTTCATTGTGTACTTCCTTGTAGATGAGAGTGAAAAACGAAAATTGAATAAAAGAATATGAACAAATAATATGACTCACTTTCTATAGGATGGTATAGGGCTTTATGAGAATATTGGAAATAAGCCAGACCCTTGTCAACTATGGTTGGTGAAATTTGAAGTCACCTTGAAGCGTGGGTCCGATCTATAGTCCTGCATAAGGCCACACTTATCATCACTTCATGTCATTATCATCTGGTTATTTGTACCTCTAAACTATCCCACTTAACTGAGAAATATCAGACGAGTCCTCAAGCTGAGATTAAAAACACAAATTGTATGACCTGGTTTATTACCTCAATTGTTTAGATAAACATTCAAATGATGTACCCAAAACCATGAATGAATAAATGAATAAGGCCCGGTATTACAAAGTCCAGTTAGCAGTTATCTGAGAATTGGTGAAAACAAATATCACAGGTAACCATGGTGATAACAACATTTATCTGCTAGTTGGAGCTACTCCCACGTTGGTACCTGCTCCTAATAAATAAACTCAGCTGATGGTCAGTCAATAATAATAAAATATTCTGGGAATAAGGATCGTATATGAAGTGAGTAAAAAGGATGCAAACACAATTATTTCTTTTCATAATTTACTGTTTATACTTCATTCACACAATAAATACTTGCAATAACTTACTCTCCACGTGTATAAAAATCAATAATCAGTACAGTCAGCTCCTGGGGTCTGATAATACTCAAAGTAATAATCCTAATGAAATATTATTGATGATAATAAATACATGCGTTTATAAATAATTGGTGAAATAATGGTAGAATGAATTATATAAATAATTACAAAATAATACAGTGGTTTAAAGGAACATTACAATAATAGAGATGTATAAAAATAATATATGTCAAGATCAATAGTTACTCGTGCTAAGAATACGTTCGTCCTCCAATTAGAAACAATCATGTTAATTTCATCTTCACAATTCAATTATACAAAATTATAATATTGTACACTGAAAAAATACTTTGATACACTCATATTCATGACACATTTGGTCAAATAATAAATACTAAGCTAGTTAAAGATCGGAAGACGTTTAGCCACATTGTATGGAGCAGGAACTGACACCGTCCGTCTCTTTCATCAATATCACAGTAACATGGAATAAGCGTTGAGATGATCTCACCCGTCGGTCATGCTTGCAAACACGGGAATACTGAAATAATTCTATCAAATCACTGAATTTATATTGGTCGCTGTGTTTCGGCAATTACCTACATAATAATATTATAGTCTTTGTAGTTTGTAGGAATATATCTTTAAAAAAAAAATCTTCCAACTAGATAATTATATATAGTGTATGACATTCACGGGATAAAAAAATAAAATAAATTAAGTTTAAAATTATTAAAAGATATGAATAATTGAAAAAAAATCGATTCAGGTAAAAATCTGAGATATATAAGATTCACTTCGTTATAGTGGACCGATTTTACAGTCAGTTCTTGTTTCGCACATAAATTCTATAGTCTATATCCTAATTAAGTTCGCCTAATATAGGCTACAGATTCTTCAACGCTTACGTAGATGAAAATCACTGATTCTTTACAACTGTGACTTTTCGTTTCTTTGGCGCTTTACTACCCTGTTGAAGTTTTTTCTTCGAAGGTGGCTGTTGTTTCATTGTTCTCTTCGTCGTCAAAACAGTTTTACCTTTGGTCTTCTTCTTTTTACAATCGTCTGTGACTTTATTCTCGAGTAACGTCTTGAATATTTTCTGCCAGTCTTTGGCGAACCTGTGGTACGCGTTTAGTACACCCCACGCCTGTATGAGGGAGCTGGTGTGGTTAGGGTCTGAATGCCACAAGTCCAAGTCGTGACGTGGAAGGATATCCTCGCTCGTACGAGTAGGTATCGGCATGTTACTGCTGAGGAGTGCGGTTTCTACTTCACACAACCACTGAAAAACAAAAGAGGAGAAGATGTCAATTAGAAACTTTCTCGATGAATTGTGAAATAGTTTATCAATGGAAGTTTTTAATAACTTTAATTAGTATATTTGAGTTTTAGATTTCACTCGAACTGAATGATAATAATGATGATATTAATTGATGATAAAATACATAACAATATAAAGTGTCGAAACTCGGAAGTGCATGAATATTGTATTTATGTATAAATAAGCTCTATCTGAGTATTAGATACTCCTGTTCCGATGATTAGGCCTATGCAATTTGGTTCTCATATTCGCAAGAATAAAATATATTTTTTTCATGACCATGCAGTGTGCGAAATAATAATTATTGGATTAAACGATAATTAGCAGGTTAAATTGTTACACCCTTAGTTACCAATGCTGATTTTGTTAGATTTACTTGATTACTCTCTATTTTTTATTCACTTTTCAATTAATAATTAATTTGTTCAACATATTTTTATCTTTCGTAAAATGTGGTAAAAACATGTAATAAATCGAAAGATTACTGTTATTTGTGAATATAGCTATTTATCACAACTAAAAGTTCCACTCTATCATTATTTAATAATTATTTAATATATTTATTAATTCTTACCCTCTTCAGTTCTTTCGATATCTCAAATAGCACCCTCTTCCTGATTTTGGCTGTCTCGTGAGGTTCGTTGATTGCCGCTGGAAAGCGATTCACCTCTTCCAGAGTGACGAGGTATTTCTGCAATGCGCTGTGCAGAGCCGGCAAGACCAACGCCAACCTCTTTCTTTTCGCCAGACAACGGGCTTTCGTGTCGTACCACTCGAATTGTTGAACTGGGAGCCACGAATAGTTGATGGCATCTCTGAACTCGTTGTTCAACTGAAAAGCATTGAATACATATCTGTTAGTTATCAGTTATGCGACAATTTGGACGTACTTTACCCAGCTGACGCACCGCTTCAGAAACTGAAGTCACCGTTGGGCGTGGGTTCGAGTCCCGTATAAGGCATGGGTTTTTGTAAACGTCCTTCCACCTATCATCACATATTATAGTCTCATAATCATCTGCTCATTCGTACCCCCGTATAACCTAACTGTTGGTGGGGTCGTTATGTAAACAATAATAATCATCATCATCATAGACGTACTTCGTTTTGGGATCCGTATCAATTGAATACAACAATAAGCTCATAACGAAGAGAGTGAATTTGAATTAATTTATCAGTTACCAAAAATAAACAACCATCTGTTATTATTTTGGTTTATCAATTTTTTGTTGCGTGTTCGTTTCTGTTCGGTTTTTTGCAATAAAGAAGGATTATTATCAAAGCTCTGATTATTTTTAAATATATCAAACTGGGAAAATGAGCATCGTTTTTTCACAGATTGGTTAAATTTAAAAAAAAATCTTTCAGTCACAGTAAAGTTCTGCAATACATACAGCCAAGCTTGACATTGAACGCCAATATATAAATTATTATTGAATTTTGAACAACTCATGCTACCACATTCCTATAATTTTTTTTTTTTTAATGTAAAAATGACTCACCTCTTGATAAAGAGACTCGATGTTTTTCTCTTCTTTATCGTAATGATCGTTGACTATCATGATTTGAGTGAGCACTCTCCTCAGCGCCCTCATCGCCGGGTGTCGAACCAGGGACACCGGGGCGCTAGTCTCTTGTTTGTTGGTGCCACACGGGTGGTGCCATTGGTTGCTGTCTAACGGCGCCGCTAAACAAGGTGGCGCGAACAACGATCCTGTCAGCAGTAGCGCCATCAAATGGGCAAGTATATCTGAGAACAAAATGAGAAGAAAATATTAATTAGTTGTCGTATATTTGTAACTAATATTATTATATATAAGGTTACATTTCATTGAGTGGGGTTCTCTCTCTACTAATCTATAGGTTTCTTCTCCCCTTTCTTTTTTCACATATCCAACCACCCTCTCTCTCAACTTTCCCATGACGTGGCAGCGTTTTAATGTCTTCGGAGAAAACACTTTTATTTACTATACAATGTTAATTTATAGTTGTGATAAAATTCTTCAATTCATTTCATGGGGGGAAGTTATTTTAAAATTGAACTTATTCACTACTCATACATTTTTCACCTTGTGTGCACGAAATCGAATATTTTGTTTTTAGTTAGACTATATATATTTATTTTTAAAAAGGTGGCCCCAGTCAATAAATTGTGAACTTTGAGATGTTTATATTATTTAATTTTTTTTTGCGTTACAACATATGTTATGCCTGTTGAATTGTAATAGATCTATGTGTGGTTTAGATTCAGAGACATCAAAACTTATCAGTCACATGGATAGAATTTCGAGAAGGAACAGGCAAAGTTCCGACCTATTATTTTACGTTGTTTTAAAGGTACATTAATGTTACTTGAATCGTTCTATCAATATCTGATATAATAACTTGAATATATATTTTCTCACCTCGTCCGGGGGTTTATTATTCATACAACCTCCGGTTTATGCATAAATGAGAAAAATTGTATATATAAATAAATATATGAATATGAGGATGAAGTTTATTAGAAAACTTGTCCCCAAACCGATTCACTTGGACATATTAAACAATTTATAAAAACAATCAATTATTTCACGAAAACGACAAAATTCAATTTTGGAAAATTTAAAAGTGATTTCGTTGAAAAAAATCAAACAGGGTAGATTTTGAAGCACGTGAACACTGAGCGGAACGGTTTTAATGTCACATTTGAAATATTATCACCGGTGAGCGTTCACATACAAAATATTAATAATAGATTATAGTGGATATGGAATATATTATTTTATACCCCACTTCATTATTTTTGTATATTTGTATTATTCAAAATTTTGGAAATGAAAAGATTTTGGAATTTGTAGTTAGGATTTTAATATTTCCAGAAAGAACACAGACAAGTTAGACCAACAGACAAGTCTGTTTTGACTTTGTGGGTCTACGATATTTGTAAGCAACTTATATTTTGTGAAATAAAAAATGTTCTCAAAAAAAAAAAAATTTGAAATCCATTAATAATTATCACAATATTCAACACAATACCCTTTATATTTTGTTCAAAATAGTTTGTACAATTTCAGTACTTTATACCCCACTCCAATATTTTGGTATATTTATATCATTTCAAATTTCGAAAATAAAAAGGTTTCAGAATTTGTAGTTCGAATTTTAATATTTTCAAAAAGAACATCATTAAAAATCCATTAATGATAATTATCACAATATATAACGCTGTATATTTTGTTGAAATAGTCTGTACAATTTTTAAGTATTATACACGATAAAAATAGATAAAAACGGTAGTACGTTGAAAACTCATAAATGTCCGATATATTAACACTTCCTAATACGAATATCTTAACCTACTTGACTCATCACTTCTAGCACCTACGTATAATTGGCACCCGACACAACGGCTACTAATCGGTAAACTGTCGAACAGGCTCGAAATATTTCACTTGATGAGAGGGTAGGTTGTGTCTTGTGATAACGACGAACTTGAAATAAATCGGTCACTTTTTTATTTACCTGATATTTTCCTTGTCATCTTGATGATACACAATAATATTACGAGTAATTTCACTTTAAGAATACACGAGACAAGTTGAAGGAGTTGATTCCTTCTCTATGGAGGCTGGTGACTAACTGTGATGATCCAACAACATTGGCTCCATTTATATATATAGACAATCAAATAAAACGTCTACTATTTTTTTCCCTCCTTATGGAGTGGGGAGAGGGACTATCTAAGGGGGAGGGTGGGTGGGTGTGTCTTGTGGATTCCCCGTGAATTCGTCTGTATTCTAGTGAATTGGCAAAGATAACACTACGCTACGTCACCGCAAAGGGTGACGCCCCCTTTCATTCATAAATCCGCCGACCGCGTAAAACGTCATTTACACACAAACTACGCTCATTTTCAACACAACTTCCGTTTCGATTGTTTTTTTTCAATTCGTTGTAAATTATAATACATATTCAACTAATTCTTTGTATTATTCCAAGAGATTAATCGTCTACCACTAAGAATTGATTAATGAGTTATCAAAAAGGAAGTTGGTTGAATTAATCAGTGCTCTTGAACTACACACTAAAGTTCAGCTGCACACTACGAGAAATATACTACGTCATAGTGTTAACTCATCACTAGCCAGGCCGGATCTGGAGGCAGACTGATTCGTTATATTTTG
>OZ023326.1:14109652-14257152 GCA_964007535.1 Brachyptera risi
TAAATCCATACCTATAATATCCAGTATGTTGTTATATATATTAAAAAAAAAAGAAACAGTCGTCTTGTGTCTTTTCAACATGCCTATTAACGTTTGACTAGTTTTTCTGTTAGTTATTATTGTAACGAAGGGACTGATTAGTGTTAGAGTCTGTGAAATGTGCTCGTTAAAGTTTTTATTGCGTGCTCTAATGCTGGTTCATATACAGTGTAATCATCTCCACGACACCGACTAGAGAATTCACCGCATATAATACTGATATATTAAATATGAGATGCGACACACACTCTATAGGTAGAACTCACGTACAGACTCAATATATATAGGCCTATACATACATATTGATATATATATATATATATATATATATATATATATATATATATATATATATATATATATATATATATATATATATATATATATATATATATATATACACTACGTTTTTAAACGTTTTCAGAAGATTTGTTCAATAAGAGAAACAAACCTGATACGTATATTATATTTATCCAGAAGCTTTCTCTTTCAACGACACCCTGCAATTATGCACTAGCTCATTATGATTGTTGTATAAAGAAAAATGTCCTCGACTACCAAGAGTGCGTTTTTTAATAAGTATATATTCAGATTATTTCAGATGTTATTATTGTTAATTGTATAATTTTTTATGGCACTCATATGTGATGTGAGGGGCTCACTTTGGGTCAATACTATGCAGTTTTCTTTTCGTGTGTTTAATTCTGATTTTAGGTAAGCGAATCGAGAGATGTTCCAAGTCGCGAGTGAATGCTGCTGCTGCTGTCTATACCGAAGAGAACAGGATGCGAATCACTAATTACGTTCCACAAGAAAATGATGTCCATTTCTGACAAATATAAAAATTGTTTTTAGTTCTATCTCTTCATATGTTATTCAGCTGCATAGATTATGTAATATTGAAAAAGTGTCACTATTTCATAATTGTTTATATTTATATTAGTCTCACTGAATTAAAGAAGTTATAATATTTATTGAAGTTATTAAATACACACTCGAGAACTGAAAAAAAATATAGCTACAGGCAAGTTCTTGTGATTTTTTTCGAATGCAAAGACATCTGAAAGTCACACCATATAAATATACTATGATTGTGAAATTCTCTGGACCAATTGCATTATAACTCAATATCACGAATTATATTCAAACCGATATATAAAATAAGGCCTAAATATTACATAAACGTAACAAAACACTCCCGAAGCAATTAATTGTATTGACGTCAGAGTGACGTATACATCTAGCACCGTTGTTAATAACACAATTTATTTGTCGTCAACGCAAATATCGGATCATCTCATTCTCATTCTTAATCCACACTTCGTTTCGATTATAAACCCATATGTAAAAGAAACACACACGACTACCTGTATTTTGCTCACTTTTTTCTTGGAACTGTCGTGCACTTTCGCTTGCAATATATTTCACCGCAACACCAATAATTGCAATGTTCTTTTGCCGTGTGTGAATGAGATATACACTTGTACTATTATCACAGTAACTCACCGTCACTAAGCATGGCTCCTCGCTTACGTTCAACGTGTTTCTGAATGAACAACGTGTTGATCATCTTTCTGTAGCCGAGTTTTTACTCCCGTATGATTGTTTACACACTTCACTTGTTTAGTATCACCTCTATTACGACGGCCACTGTCCACTACCTGACTAAACCTAGTCACCGCTTTGCTCCGTGTTTATATAGCAGCCATACCTATCCTCTCCCTACCTTTACCGTCATGCTTCTTCTTCACTGTCATAGATCATTTTATCTCATCAATAAAAAGCCCGCCAAAATGCTCGGGTTGATTCATATCGAACTTTTGTCTAGAAATCCGAATGAAGTACACTATCATGTTACTTCTGCGAATAATTGTGATTATTCTAAGAAAATTCGCGCTTTTTTCTTGGTAAGTAATTATATAAACCACTTTGCAGGTAATTTCTTCTTTAAATGCCATGCCAGACCGCAATTCATTTGCATTAATAACACAGTAATAATACCATGACCGAACCGATGTATAAAACTCAATTTGAATTTGACGTCTTCTGAGGAAATACCTACTGTGTTCCCGCGTTTCCGGATGCGAAACAGATAATAGGAGGATTATGCAATATTATGAGTGATGATATCTCAACGCCCCCTGCCTTTCTGACCTAGTCCACACCCATTTTACACAAATTCCATACCGTTTCATGGAAGCAATATGGCTTCAGCTTATAGAATGAGCAGTTTAATTGATTTAAAAGAAAATCATCGGAAGTAATTTTAATTTAAGATTGATGTCTACACTTACCCTTGAATTTTTGAACGATTTTCAGAGTTGATGTCTAATCGTCAACTTGGAAGATGTGCTTGTGCTGACTTGAATTACGAGAGATTGCATCTTATAAACCAATCAATTACAAGCTATTATGAAATACTACGTGCTTCTCGATTTTTCGATTCGACAGCGAAATGACGCGTGCCGCAAGATAGCGTGCACAGTAAGTGTAGATAAAGTACAGCTGATTACTCCGTATGACGAATCTTCATGCTCATCTGTCAACAACCTAAACTGATGGTTATAAATGGACTTTAGATGTATTGTTTCCTTCATTGCTGACTGGATAGTCACCAGAGCTAAAATACGTATTCTCTCAGTTCTATAAAATGAAGTATAAAATCAAATATATTACCAAATTAAATCTAGGATTAATTCTAATTATCCAATGAATGATGATGCGTGAAAATAACAATGTTTGTACATTTATTACGTAGCGACCAACAGGTATAGTATACCAATTTGATAACTAGTTTAGATAATTAGCAAATTAAAGTCTGGCAGCGACAGATATGATGTTATAATATAAAACATTCATTTTGACATTTAAAATACATATGGTATACGCACACTTTTTTAAAAGTAATTAGTGATTTTAATGTACGGTGTGTAGTTTGAATAATAACGTATTTGGATGTGTTGCTCACAGTGTTTCTCATCAGATAAGGTAGACAGTCAAATGATCTATAAAAAGAATAATGACGAACTGTATATATAGGCCTACAATAATATTTTTTTTCTGTGATGACGCTATTTTATGAATTGAGATGCCATACAGTCATTTAAACGTCGTCAAAAGTCTATATACAGCCGATGGATATTAATTGAAAAGTTTAACAGTACGAGATTTTTTTTTTTATATATATATATAAAGGTAAGTCACTTCAGTATTTAGTCATCTCACAAGTGAATCACATGTGTGTCCAGACTTTGCAGATTTTACCTTATAAAGACTGGCGAAAACAAATTCTGATTCATTGTATCGATTCCGTCTAGATTACACTTTTCATTTCTTCAGTCGAGGCGCCATCGTGTTTGTTAGACGACGAGTTTCCTTGATGATGTGCGAGTCTATAAAAGTTATACAGGGATGCAGTCTAGCTCTAGTTCTAATTGTATCACCGCAGATTTTCACTTAAATCCCCCCAGTTCTGCATCTATCAAAATAGGAATTTAGTACAGAACGTCATGATATGAAAATGAACATTTTCTAAAATACATTGAATTTATTTTCTCTTGAGAGCATTCAAGACGATTTCAATCGTTCGCAGAGTCAATCGAGCAGTGAACTTGGTACGTGATTTTGTTAAAAATTATTTTTCAGAGTAAGGACCGGTATTACCACGGCCAGTTAGTATTTATCTGACAGTTGGTGAAAACAAATAACATGGGTAACCATGGTGATAACAAGTTTGAACTGTCAGATAAAGGCTAAATGGACTTGGTAAAACCGGGCCTAAACCAAATGTATTTATTCATACGAGTCGATGTTTTTTTTTCAAAAAATAACAGTCTTAAAAATTCACGGCGTGAAAGCTTACACGACAAGCTTGCCGAAATATATATATTTTTTTAAACATTCCATTATCTATAAAATTTCTATACAGGTTAATGTATTTATTTTTTAATTACTATAAACATATTTAAAATATTGATGGTTAATCAAAATTTGAAATTCTCACTCTCGACTGAAAATCACATGACGATCGCAGCTATAAACAGAAGCGTGGACGGCGAAAGTGTTCCAGCATAAAACGTCTCTCTACTATGACGTTCGCGCGATCACACATACATATCAGCCATTGCACAGCGCACCTGAATATATTCTTACCTTGCCTGAGGAGTAACAACTCGACACTACCCCCCCTCGAGGTCGGACAGACAGACAGACAGACAACACACAGTCGGACAGACGGACACAATCATTTGACGCCTTTATGACTTTCATTATACATGTTGTTAATTACCTTCTGTTACATGACATATACCTTTCAGTCTACAAGCTGGAACACGCGATCGTCGGATATTTCTGTGGAATGCCAAAAACAATGGTATCTATAGTATATATATATATATATATATATATATATATATATATATATATATATATATATATATATTATATATATATATATATATATATATATATATATATATATATATATATATGTGTGTGTGTGTGTGTCACATCATAAATGATTAGATTCGAGGCCTGCATAATCATTCATTCATCAACCGCTCATACTTTTTTTTTTCATATTGGGTTTTAACGACGCACTGTAATGATTACTAAGATCTATTGGCGTCGGATGAATGATTAATGAGATGGTGGGATGACGAGATGAAGGTTTTTATGGGTAGTGGGAAGGATAGTGGGAAAGAAGCGGTCGTGGCCTATATTGTGGGAACCATCCCGGCATTAGCCTAGACTACAGCTAGGGAAACCACGAAAAACCCCTGTAAAGATGGACGGTGGCGGGGATCGAACCGGGTCCGATATGTCCCTTCACCTCCCGGATCACACGAAGCAAGTGAGCTAACCACTCGGCTACTGTGCCGGTCCGCTCATACTCTAAATAGCCCAACTGTTGGTTTACCCAACTATTATTGTTATTGTGATTATTGCTAAGCAAACATCAATAAGCATCATCATTACATCAAAAGAATGAGAATATCACTCATTTCGATCATTATTGAATGTGCGAGGTGTTGAAGCATTTGTCACATCAGGACCCCTATTCCTGAGATGAATGAGATGTGAGAAAAATAAAAGTGAGTGAAAAAACGATTATCTCACTTAAAATGGCCGATTGGTATAATGGTAAATCGGCCATATTAAGTGAGATAATCGTTTTCTCACTCACTTTTATTTTTCTCACATCTCATTTATCTCAGGAATAGGAATCCAAACATTAATCGAAATACATCTATCTGTCCTATACCGGGTGGTTATACATGCATGGGTAGGCCTATTGGTGAATAAACCAGCTAAGAAATATGAGTAAAACCATGGTAAAAACAATATTATTGTTTCCTCAATTAAGGTGGTCAATGTGCAATCTAATTTGAAACTATCTAGCAAGAATGCAAATTGATGAGAAAATCACAAAGAACTGTAATCCCAATCTAATATTACAATTATTATGAACCTGCCACCCTCGGCAGCTCGGTCAGCTGAGGCACAGCTTCAGTAACTGAAGTCAGTCACTACTGGCCGTGGATTCGAGTCGCGCATAAGGCATGGGTTTTTGTAAACGTCCTTTCACTTATCATTACATCACGTTTCATGATAACTTGCTCATTCGTACCCCCGTATAACCTAGCTGTTGGTGGGCATGTGAAGCAAACAATAATCAACCAATATAATAAACCTGTGACGCGTCAAAAGTCGACTGTCAGTTGACGGATAGGGCGTAATTCTCTAAAATTTGAAATTTTGAAAATTCGAACTTGGTAACTTCAATCTGTATGTACCATTACACGAACATTAATATCATTGGGAGAAACCCATCCCATTAGCTCAGATGAACAGTTGTGTATCAAGCAAAAGGTCCGGAGTTCGATTCCCCGACGATGTAGTATTTTCCAGTGATACAATCCATCCTGCCAACATCACGTGCTGTACGTTACAACAGAAATTCATGTACTCATATAACTATCCATCTCTCTCTCTCTCTCTCTCTCTCTCTCTCTCTATATATATATATATATATATATATATATATATATATATATATATATATATATATATATATATATATATATATATATATATATATATATATATATATATATATATATTATGGTGACACTCTGGTAGGCCTATTAGTGTGTATTAAAACTCGGATTATATAGCTATTCTCAAATAGCCAAACTCGACTATCTCTATGTGATTCTATTTCAGCAAGTAGTATTGTTTTATTATAATATTGTAGTATTGTTTCATTGAAGCATGCATGTTTTCAATCCTTTTGGAGGAAAACAAAAAATAAAAACAAAAGATGAAATAAAAATTTATCACCCACTTTGTTGAAACACTTGCACGATCTTTTGTCAAGAACGATTAGCACAAATTCCATATTGATTTATTAGTCTTTAATTACCTAGCCACTCCTCTCTCCTTAAGGTAAAACGAAAAGTTTATTAGGTTCTTTGACTGACTATCTGGATATTGGTTTTGCATACTGGTTGAGTGAGTTTTGCCTTATAGTGTATATCATCAGTGTGCATATGATTTATCGTGGAAAGCCTATGACATGTCTTTGTATTGTTTTTGAATACGTTCAGTGGGAGTTGTAACGCGACAGATAGCTACGGTGGAAAGTATAAGCAGAGTTCACAATGGCACTGATAACAAGGAAAAAAGGCGAGAGAGAAGAATAGGCGAACAACTGAGTGTGGTACAAGCAGGTAAAGACCGTGAACTGATATGACGTTACATATCAAGTATAGATGAGGAAAATGAGACGTAATCTGTCGTCAAGTGGTATTGTGATTTAGCGGGCGAACAATTTGAATATATTAATATCTATATGCTCTGTACCCTTATTCTCGATATTATGAGATTATGAGATGCGATTATTTAGGTGGAATTCTGGTAATCTCACTGAAAATGCTATGAAAATATCGTAGCATAATAATCTCATCTCATAATCTCATGATCTCGAGAATAAGGGTCCTAGGTAGATAGGTTTATCACGTTTCGCCTTTTCCACTTGCCTCCTAATTCTAAATTTAATTTTCATTTTTCCTCTCTCCTTACTATGACCAACAATAGCACTGTATGTATATTCATTTTCAAACCTTATTCACTACTGATACACAAATACAAATGTGTCAAATTGAAAAAAGCTTTTCAAAATCGAAATTGCCCGAAATAAAATTTCCAATATTTCACGTTTCCAATGGTTTTTCCAAGCGAATTTCTCAATTATAGTGTGAATCTTCCTCATAATGCGGAATGCTGAGGAACAGGTTCCGCATACGGATAACATTCGGTAAAGCAAAAGCCACGTGTTTTGATAGTAATCAGATGGCAATGCTTTAGTTGTACTATAAAGTAGTGTATATACCTGCTATAATATGACTAGATGGTATAATAGCCGGCATAGCTCAGACGACGCAAAGATCAAACTGCATATTATATTGTTTCAATTGTGTGGGAATCATATGGAGAGCTATTGTAAATGATATGCACACAGCACTTAGTGGCTGTGTCGCCTAGAGTATTGAACTAGCGCGTTCAAATCAAATGCACTTGACAACTGTGATTTAAATATTGCATAAATAGACGAGATACTTCATGGTACGTGTTCGAATATCGAATAATTCGAGAAATGCAACCTTTTGTTATAAATGATCTTGTTTTTATGTTCTGTTTGTTTATTCTTGTTAGTCGTCATGAATAATACATGTATAGTTACATGTTTAGAAAAAGGGTGAATTATAGAAACTGTGAATGTGGATGATAAAGTAATTACCTTTGAATGAATGGAATCAGCAGTTATACAATTTTAAAATGCTGCATGATAGTTTGGACTGAATAACTTTCGAACATTTTTATTTTTATATATTTTTTCATCATTTTCATATATCAAATATACCGGTATGGATATATATATATATATATATATATATATATATATATATATATATATATAAACATATATATATATATATATATATATATATATATATATATATATATATATATATATACATATATATAAATATATATATATATATATATATATATATATATATATATATATATATATGTATATATATATATATATATATATATATATATATATATATTTATATATATATATATATATATATAGGCCTACGTATAATATTCCCAATTATCATGTTGTCTGATCTATCATATATAGAACCATCATTTTTAATAATGAGTGATATGCCTACTACGTTCAATTCAACCAAAATCCATTTATTAAAATGATTGAAGTGGGTATAATTATTTTATCGCGTTACATTCCTCATAGATTGGTGATTCATAGCGTGAATCAGTCATTATCTCTATTCGCAGCCTTGAGGATATCCCCATATAAATACCGTTCAATATTATTATCGATAATCTTCATTTTTATAATCAATTAAATCATTGATATGAAAGGACATCCAATAAACTAATGTATACATTGTCGTAGATTCCTTGTGGGAATCATTATAGGAGATTTGATGGAATTAGTGAATGCAGGAATCTTAATATGGGGCGCCTGAAAAGCGTAAATCGGAATTAAATCGACCCATTCAAACTCTCTTTCTCTCTCACTCTCTCTTTCTCTCTCTCTCTCTCTCTCTCTCTCTCTCTCTCTCTCTCTCTCTCTCCATATATATATATATATATATATATATATATATATATATATATATATATATATATATATATATATATATATATATATATATATATATATATATATACATATATATATATATATATATATATATATATATATATATATATATATAAATATATATATATATATTTATATATATAAATATATATATATATATACATATATATATATATAATTTTCATATATATATATATTCTTCATAAATATATATATATATATATATATATATATATATATATATATATATATATATATATATATATATATATATATATATATTCTTCATATATATATATATATATATATATATATATGTATTCTTCATATTTATATATATATATATATATATATATATATATATATATATATATATATATATTTAGTCTATATATATATATATATTTAAAATTATATATCATATGGGTGTATATATATATATATATATATATATATATATATATATATATATATATATATATGTATATATATATATACATATGTATAATATATGCATACAGAATTAATTTGTGAGCGCAAGTGTATTTTAGGTGTATAAAGAATTATATAAAGTACCGTGAATGTATAGCAACAAAGTAATAACATTTTTGTATACATCATTTGAGAAATAGATCGAGTATAAGTTTTTGCTCGTTTTGCGCGAGTGATTTATTTGATAAGGTTGTTAATAAAGAGCTGTTGATTGAAGGGAACACCGAGCATGAGCCATCTGGGTAAATCCTGATTCCTGAAAAACTGTTGCTTCATTCAATCGATTATTTCAATTAGCTCCACTACTAAGCGGGTAGATTTATGTTGTATGCAAACGAAATTAGAAGTGGAAAGTGAAACAACTATTGAACTTATATAAAACTAGACGTGCACATTCGGTGTCGTAGAAGTACGAAAAAGTCGAATCGGCCTGAATGCTTGATTTTTTTTTCTTTAATTTATTTAATGGTAATGCCCATATACATAATTGAATTAATACATTTGAACCTATATAAACTCATATCAGTTGCAGACATAATAGGCCTAATAATAATAATAATAATTTTTTTTTTTTTGAGAAGATTTTGTATTACACAAAATATGAGTCATTTAAAAATATCGTAGACCCAAAAAGTCATAACAAGACTTGTCTATTCAATTTTTAGATTTATTTTCTTAGATTTAATAATTTAATGATTTTTTTTATAATAATAATAATATATGTATATCTTTCTTCATCACTTCTAATCGATACATATAGATACAATTATAATAATAATAATGATAATAATTTGAATAATACAAATGAAATTGAATTTTAGTACTCATTATCAATATTATGAGGCCCGATATTACCAAGTCCAATGAGCCTTCATCTGAGATTTGGTGAATATTATGGGTAACCATGGTGATAAGTGATAACGACTTTAAACTGCCAGTTAGGGCTACTCCCACGTGGTTCATCTGGCACTAAGAAGAATAAGGAAACAAAACATGTATTCTTTGATTGAACACTTGTTGAAAAATGTAGTAGAATAAATCAAAGGCTTATATATTAGAGTTAAAATTAGAAAAATTGAATATTAAAGGTTCAACCTCATGCATATAGGCCTATAGATTGAAAGTATAATTATGAGTAGTCTTATATGTGTGTATGATTGAACAGTAACTATTGCTTTGTGCAGGAATCACCAACCTGCATGGGTTGTGTAACCCTAACCGTCAGTTAAGCGTTGTAATCATCTTTTGTTGTCACCAACTCTCTCAGAGCTTGTACTTGTTTCGTACTATACCGAGACTTAATTTTTGACGTAAAATTCCCACTGTTGCATATATATTGAGCCCATTCACAAATAAATTCACGTTTATCATAACATTTTCCGGTTGAAACAGAGTCATTATATAACGAACTATCTACATTCTAGTGAATTGGATATTTTATTGTATTTGTATTTGTATACTTATACTTATCCTTTTTTTTTAATAAGTTTGAAAGTTGATACAAAATCATTGTTCCCCAATTGAGGTTAAGGATGAGAGATAGGATCGTTTGGACGGGGCAAACCAATGAACTTCAACACCAGGACTGCGCTGTCGGTGACCATAATTTTCCGCCGCAGTCTTTCAGTTTCCGAATTTTATATTATTGTTATGAAAACAATTTATATAAACAATTGAATTTATATCCGTTTTGTATTGTATTTGTATCCACATATAGTAAACATTAATTAATTGATTGCTATTCAAAATATTAATACTTGAAATTTGAAAATAATGTTTTTTCTTGAGTTTTAAGGATCGAAAACCAATTCTTTTCTGTATAAGATCAATTTGAGATATTTTACTTTTTATTTACCTGTGGTTTCTCTTGTCATTTTGATGTACAAATTGATATTTTTTGTGGAGTCGAGGTGTCTTCTCTAAATTGAAGCTGGTGAACAACTGTGATGGTGATTCGAAAACAGATCGCCTCCAATAACTACATTTCCCGTATGCATGACAAACAAATGTCACCATAACGTCAAAGTCGATAGGGAGGGTGGAGGGGGGGGGGGGAGTGTAAGGTAATATTGTGTTTTACAGTGAGTGCATCGGCCTATTTGTGAGTTTCAATGATCAAGAAATATAGAAAGTATGCAGAAAATAATATAAGAAAAAGAACAGAAAGTAGTAGCAAGAAAATCACCAATTATAGAATTTAACGAATCTTTGAAAATGCCGCTCTCCGTAGCTAAGTCAACCAAGTCACTAAGTCAGAAACTTGAGCTACCGTCAAGCGTGAGTTTGAGTTTAGCATTGAGAGTATAATTGTAAACATTCCTTAGCTATCATGATTTCATAGTATTATTCGTACTTGATCAACAATAACAATAACAATAACAATCACCATCTGCTTTGAAATTATGTAGATTGTTCACAAATCACATAATTTGTTTCAATACTTCTTCTACTTTTAAATACTTATTACACTCAATTGAGGACGCTGCTAATATGATATTAAATTTCATATTATATGTATATATATAGATATATATATATATATATATATATATATATATATATATATATATATATATATATATATATATATATATATATATATATATACATATGACAGAAAACGAAATAAAAGCGGGACAAATGTTATAGAGCCCATGACACATCTTTGTGAAGTAGGTCTATATATGGGAAATCGTTGCACCACGATTTTTGAGATGTAAATAAGTGACTTATTTATTTTTTTGCACAAACTTCTGAATTGGGCACCAATATTTTATAACTTATTTCAAATATTATAAACATAAAAAATGTTCGCACATCTGTCTATGATCTCACTCCACAATGACGTCTATACCTTCGTCTTGTGATTATTAATATTTGTATATTGATACCGTAACTGGGGAAATAAACGTCATTTTGACACTTTTATATATTTGGTTTCCAATGAATACCAAAAAAAATTTGTCCTACTTTATTTGCCGACCAGTGAACTTTGCACATGTTCTAGCAGGAAATGACGTGCGAAATACAATAAGTCAATACAGTCTTTGCATTACTGTTCGTAGTTTATCTGGCGACGTGAGATAAGACATGAAGTTCTTTGCATGATGCGAGGCGCCAAGGCGCTATGATTGTCATCCTATCTCATTGTCACATTTATTTTGTTTGTTTTCTAAACTACCCCACCGGCAACTAGATTAAATGGGGAAAACATTCATGATTCATTCATAGTCACATTTATGACGCCTGCAGCTTCGAAAGGTTTATAGCAATTATATACATCCTATACGGATGTAGTATTTTCGTATCAGTTGGAAAAAGACGAAAAAAAAAACTTTTTAAAATACCGGTATTGAACATTCATCGCCTTATGCATCTTTTTTTTTTTTTTTTTTTAATTGTCACAAATTAAATTATACAATAAAGTAATACAGTTTGAACTCTCGTCCACTAAGCCATAAATGGCTTATCTGTGGTTTAAACGATGAAAAACAGAACACTAAAATACACTGTGATTTACTATGCTAATATTTAATAAACTCATATTAAAACATAATTCACTTCGATAGGTTAAATGATAATGAGCATGAAAATGAAAATAGGCAACCAATTGGAAACTAATTCTAGAATTTCCATATTGTATCAACATATGCTGTGATTGACCCTAACAAAAAATTAAAATTAATGACAAAAAATATACGGTACCATAAGTAATTAACGTAGACACTAAATTATGTGAAATTAACTGAATTTATGATGAAAGCTTTAATTTCTTTTTTAATTTGAGCATATCTATTCATTTTTCTTAACTCAACAGGTATGTCATTGAATATTGAAGGTATTGCATATTCCAATCTTCTTTTACCATTTTTGTTATTGAAAAGAGGTAATCGGAATAATTCAAGTTTTTGGAGCCTGGTATTAAATGGAGTGTCAACTGGTGTTTTATATAAGTCAGAAAAATAATATTTAAGAATGAATCTATACTTGAACAAGTAAATAACTGGTAAAACATTTAAACACTGAAAAATTCCAACTGTATCTTGATGGAGAGATCCTAATTTATGAGGAGGTACAATACTTTTAACAATTCTAGTTTGAACGAATTCTATCAATTTCATATGTGAATCTGATGCGTTACCCCAGGCTAAGATTCCATAATTAATTATTGACTCAACTAGAGCAAAATACACAGTTCTGAGCAAAGTGAAAGGAATTATATGTTTAAGCATGTGAATTTTGTATGCACAGGACCTTAACCGGCTACAAATATTATCAATGTGTGGTCGCCATGAAAATGATCTATCAATTTTAAGGCCAAGATAAACATACTCGTGTACAATTTCAATATTAGAATTGCAACCTAAACAAGGATTACCACAACTTGTAATGTGCAAGCAATCATAAGTGTGATATAAAATTTGAAAGGGTGTATTTCTATCTTTATTTAAGGCAGTGCAAAAGTGGATAATTTTTGTTTTTGATGAATTAATAACCAAATCTAAATCTTATATATTGAATAACAGAAAAAATATCCTGAAAAAATCTTCCCGAATATAGATTCCCGGATGAAATTCCCCATAAAAAAACATCCCTAAAATATATAAAAAATATTCCCGGAAGAAAATCCCTTGAAAAAAAATCTTCAACGTTTTGGTGCAAAATTATCAAAGGAGAAAGTATTCTTGAAAAAAATAGCCCCTGTGAATAATTTTCAGAAGAAAAAAGTGAGGGCTTCACAGGCAACTACTCAACCTAGCCTAATCTAGACCGTAATCCGATATGAAGAAAAATTTGAACACTTTTCACTTTTGGATGAGCTTTTCAAGAATTTGAACAATTTTTTCAGGTCTATTAGACCTAATGGACCCAAGTTAGACCTAACAGATGTAATAGGATTAGCGAAGGCAAAGACACAATTTTTTGTTACTGGAAAAAGCTCCCTTTTTGCGCGCCACAGGTCAAATGAAACCACAAATTTTGTTGAAACTTGGCATACACGTGTGTCATTATCTAATTCGTAGATACTGTAGTTTTGACAATCGGTAGCACCACTTTCGAGAAAAAAACTTATCAAAATGTTCAAAAACCTCATGGGAAAAGCCAGAGGAAAGAATTTGTGAAACATATTTCTTCAAATTGATTCTCATTTCCATGGGATTCACACATAGACCTACAAATTATTATTCAATCATCATGAAACTGAGTACGGTATTCATAATTATGATTTATGAAACCTATTATTCCAAAGTTCTATATAATACGGATCACCCCGTTTTGTGAAGACTAATTTTAATGCAGTTTTTTCAGATCAATTGAAAAGCTACTGAGGCTATTCATCCATCTAAAAATGAGAATTTCTTCTTCTGAGAAATGAATGGATCTTGAGTTAACTAATGCATGACCATTGAAGGAAATTGATAGTAAAATGATGAAAAAAGTTCGAAATATTTTTCCATGTTTTTTCCCGCGTGCCGGCAAAATAACCAAAAACGCTCGCTGAATACATGAATGCCACAAAAATGATTGTAGTGTTTTGAAACTTACCAAAGTTATTGTTCACACTATTGAGCATGTCATCAGATAATTAGAATTTCCATAAGTCTTGCCGTTGTATCGATACAGATTTAATTAGAATCGCATAGAATTTAGTGAACTTTCAGGCAACTAAATCTGTGATGATAATCAAACGCTAGGACTTATGAAAATTCTAATTATCTGATGACAAGCCCAATAGTGTTAACAATAACTTTGGCAAGTTTGAAAACTCTACAATCATTTTTGTGGCATTCACGTATTTAGCGAGCGTTATTCGTTATTTTACCGGCACGCGGGAAAAAGGAGAGAATATTTCGATTTTTTTTATCATTTCAATATCAATTCCTTTCAATGGTCAAGCATCAGTTAACTCAAATTCCAGTTATTTGTCAGAAGTAGAAATTCTCATTTTCAGATGGATCAAAAGAATCTTAAGAAAATCTTAAAAAATCTTAAGAATTTGATCTCAGGAAGATCAAAAGGTAAAACCAATAGTATCTGAAAGGATTTGAAAATGAGAAACAAGTTGAACAGGGAGGCCGCGACTGGATAGTTTGAAAATCAAGGTGTTTGTGTTTATTTAGCTTTGGTTTTTGCACAAGCATTTTTCTCAGTAATTCATTGTGTGCTTACTTCTTTCTTCAATTGATTAACTTTGCACATGTCTCGTTTTCTTTCGTAATTCTATAGGTTGCACTTTTTTTCCCCCTATTTTTTAACTCATTTTGTGTGTGTTTTATAGAGTTATTTTATTTATGTTATCGCCACAGTCAAGCCCTTATAAGGCTTTGTGGATCAAGCGATGTGAATTTTGTTAATTGTAATGTTTCCAACTTTTGTTTTCCCAATACAAGAAAAAAATCTCTCATCTCACAACGCATACGCTGCGTTTTCTTAGTTATAAATGACGATCATAATTGGGCCTACGTTATATCCAATACGCGAACTTTGTTATTTTGTGATAAACTAATAAGTAATCTTTTATTTTACATTCAAGATCTGTCTTTGAAAATGAATTGAAGTCTCCTATATAATTATTCAACCTATTGCAGTAAATTCCAACAAAACCCACTTTGCTCGATTTATAGGAAATGAAAAAATACTCATTATTTTTAATTTTATTTTTATTATTATTGTTTTCCTTCAATATCCCGGGAATATTTCATTCAGAGATTTTCACTTGGATAACCCATCCTGCGATTAGTGCGATATTATTATCAGGATATTTTTTCAGGGATTTTTCCGTGCACAATTTTTCCGAAAGAATTGTGAACTCTTATCACACACCGGTTTCCCGGCTTATTCACTGAATACAGGTTCAAATAATATTTTCTATGAGGAACCATGCATGTTTTTTTTTTTTTTTAATAACATCGAAACTTGATACAAAATCATTGTTCCCCAATTAAGGCTAAGGATGAAAAGTAGGATCGTTTGGACGGGGCACCACAAGGGCGATCTTACCACCCCATTTCAAATATTTAAAACTAATGAACTTCAACACCAGGGCTGCGCTGTTGGTGACCATAAAGTTCCGAAAGTCCGGAACACATTATAAGTAAAAACCGTTTCTGTGATAAATATCCGGACATTATCAGCATTGGTATTAAGAGTAAACAAAAAACACGAATGTTGATATCTTCCACTTTGAACTAAGTCTCTTTCGCAATGATCACTTCTTCTCATTAACAGCAAATGTAAACCATGCATGTGAATATTTTCTATGAGGAACCATGCATGTGAATATTTTCTATGAGGAACCATGCATGTGAATATTTTCTATGAGGAACCATGCATGTGAATATTTTCTATGAGGAACCATGCATGTGAATATTTTTTTGAGAAGATTATTTATTCATCATTGAGGGAGGAAGTACATCTCGATTCGATTGTGCATGCGACGCTGATATAAGTGTTAAATACATGTATTAAATTCATTGTTATAATATAAACAACCTTTATTAGTCCCTGGCTTAGAAAAAGTTCACAGGATAACAATCAGTACTAAATACAATTTTGATATCAATATATTTAGTAATGAAATATAGTTAAATAATTGAAAAAAGTGAAAAATTGAAAATTGAAATAAGTAATAATAACATCAGGCTTAAAAAATTAAACTAATAATAAAAATTGAGAATATAACTGAAAAAAATTAATGAGGGTGAAAATATTTGAGGTTCTTAGAGGAAATGAAAAAATAGAAATGAAAGAAAATTAATTATTACAAAAAAAAATAATTATTTCATATTTTCTGTATCTATGCATTGTTAATTGGGCCACTGTATTTTTTCTAATGTGAAATAATTCTTATATAGGGCAATCGATGGTATGAGTTTATGTGTAACAGTTTGATATTTTCAAAACCAATCAATTTTTTTTTTAATGCTCTGCAGTAACCAGACAAGTATTATTTATAATTGAAAATCTCAAATACTGTTCAGATGGGTTCATTTTTTAATATTTTTCATTATAATTTCCACTAAACCTAATTCGGAAACAAAATGCGTATCAAGATTTTGATGTAGATAAAAAAAACGCGGTCAACTCATAATTATGTCACAAGCCTCCGGCAGTATGTGAAATTACGACATGTATTGTCCAGACTCAACTGGATTATTAAATAATAGTGCAATTTCATTAAAACTCTACTAGGATTACGAATGCACTTTCAAGAAATGAGTGACTGACTTCTCGAAACTTGCATCGAAATACTCGGAAATTTATCCGTCAAATACTTTCTCGTTGTGACTAGTTTATTGCCCGTTGAGTCTTCGGTCTAGACTTGACTTAATCAGCTAATGATCGATTAGAAGGTCAGTGTTCACAAATCTCACGGACAAAAACGCCAAGTTTTCAACTTATTTTCTTTTCAACTGTAACTGAGACGCGTGGATTAGTGGCTAGTTGATAGCAAGATAAACTGTCATTCAGGAGACCGATCTTCGATTGCAGCAATGGTCGACTATCCTGATAGGGGTTTCACGTAGTTCCTCTCTGTCACTAAAGTACTTAACAACAGCCACGACCGTTCTCTTCTTCCCACCATCCAAAAACACATAATAAAATTACCTTTCGTCTAATTTTCACATCTCTTTATTCATCATTCACCGACGTCAATAGATTTTAGTAAACTCAGTATAAATACAAAAATCAAACCAAAGTTCAGAGTTTCTATGAGGGAGAGGGGGGGGGGAGGATAGTTCACTCCTGAAAAATAGTCAATACGCAAGTCGGTTAACAGATGGCAATCTTCTCAAAACGTGCCCAAATTAAAGCTATATTGGGCTGCGTATTGTACATTTCATATTTACGTAAATCATTGATCTATTAATTGATCCAATAGCGATCACAACAGCAATGTGCAATTATCTGTCTAACTCAGTAAAATAAGGTACACTGTATTAGAAACTGAAGTCCAGTTCGAGTCCTACATAAGAATGAATAAAAAATGAAAATAAAAAATGAATACATTTTTCTAAGCTTCGTTCATCTATCACCACGTACTTGGGTGAGCGGATAAAACGCCAAAAACACATGACACTTTTTACCAGGCCATGATCGTTGGCAGGGTGAAAAGGGGGGGGGGGGGAGGGGTGCACTTTCCCCAGGAATACTAGTAAGAGAATCCACTAGAAAAATGGATAGCACTGAATTAATCTCCAAATTTTGAAATACAATGAAAGACACAGATTCATAAAAATGCATGTATGTTGTATAACTTGTTACATTTCCAGCTGAAAATTGATGATCAAGATTTGAAATTCGTTGAGGCGTCGTTAAACAAATACCATCATCGACAATGGCCTAAAAATGCCCACTCCTGTATGCATGTTTACCATAATTGGTATTATACTAAATTAATATTGAGTATATATATATATATATATATATATATATATATATATATATATATATATATATATATATATATATATATATATATATATATATATATATATATATGTAAATATATATATTATATAAATATATATATAAGTTATAAATATATATATATATATATATATATATATATATATATATATATATATATATATATATATATACATTGAAATTTAAATGATATATATATATATATATATATATATATATATATATATACATATATATATATATATATATATATATATATATATATATATATATATATATATTAATATATATATGATATCAATTATATCAATTAATAATTAATATTAAATATATATATATATATATATATATATATATATATATATATATATATGTATATATATATATATATATATATATATATATGTACATGTATATATGTATATATATATATATATATATATATATATATATATATATATATATATATATATATATATATATACATATATACATATATAATATATTTATATTTATGTATATGGGCCCATTTCTATATATAAATATATATACATGCTTGATATATAATATACTATTCTTGTTCAGCGTGAGGAAAGGTGATCTTGATAATAGCACAGATAATCGAGCTTTGTGATAATAGGTGGCTACTTTATCGACTAAGTTAAGAATGAATGATACCGATAGACAGGATGGTTCACGTCCCGGTGAACAGATGTCGATCTCCGTCTGTCATCATCATTCACGTCTCATGACAAAATCCCCGTCATTCAAGCACAGATCAGTGCATTCAAGACGTAGATCCGTCTCAGAGTCATCTGATTCTCTTTCTGATTTGCGATTGAGGGTTGTGGTGATGAAGGCTAGACTGCTGCAAACCGGATTCAGCGTGCATGCAATGAGTGTAATGTCACCACGATGTAGTGATGCCAACCTATTTTATCATAATATGAAGAAGGTGACCCAACTCGGGTCTTGAAAGTGAAATATTTCCGGGGTCTGAAACTTAGTTAAGCGTCCCGATTGGCTGTAGCGCAAATATCGCTTTTATATCGAACTATTTAAAACAACAATGCTCAACAATGCTATACACGGCCCAGTAGATTACGAAAATTATAGATTTTGTTAGTTCAACCATGGAGTTGTATTGTTTCAACAAATCCACCGGTACCGTAGCCACTCTTATTTACATCTAGTTCACAAGGGGATCCGCTAAATCGCGACAGGCAATCGGGAAGATTGGCTCTGAACTGACCGCAAAAAACCACAAATATCGTCCATGCTATCAGTATGTGAGTTGAAGCACCTTCTAAATATGTTAAAATAGGTTGGTATCACTACATCGTGATGCCACCATTATATGAGCCCATTAGCACCATAACACGTGCTAGTTTTATTTAATGTGTAACGACCTCATCAACAACCGAGTTATATGGGGGTAAGAATGAGGTGGGGGGGGGGGGGGGGTGTTATGATGAATTGATGATAAGTGAAAGGGAAGGGACTTGTTTTCACAGCGGGGTTCGAACCTGCGTACGCCTGGCTGCAGATTCCAAAGCAGTCAACTGTCATAGACAAAAGGACGGCCATTAGGCTAGTTGAAAATGATGAGTTTCATTTGTTTTCATTTACCGATTGCGAGTTGCAATAGGTTGAAAGTTGCAAATGGTAATTCAATATTATTCTGAAATTTTTAAACACATCTCGTTTCGGTTATATTCTAGCCAACGAATATTGTATTATCATTTACCATTTTTGTTTTGCTCGAGACTACAAAAAAAATCCATGAATACAAATCCATGAAATTTTTCAAATGTGAAATAAATAAATACTACGATCTTTTAATTATATATAGTTTTTATTTAGTAGCTGTCTTAGGTGGGTTAGACATGCTTGTAAGACATCATGGGAATACGTAAGAGGGGTTGGAGAACAGAGTGAACAAAAAATAGAGATGCGATTTTTCAATTATCTATTATGATACGCATAGCTTAAGAATTGGGCGTACCATCCAAGCGAATTAGATTGTTATTTTAATAATAATATAATTATACATAAATTATGGTGTAGCTCCAAACATCAACGCAAAGGCATCTCAAGAATCCGAGAGAAAAAATCTGAATGTTCATTTGCCTGAGCAGGGATGGGTGGGAGACGTTCAAGTGCAAGCATGAGAAAATGAGATCGTTATTGGTTTCCTGTGCCAAAGATCGCCAGAGATGCCCGTAGGACGTGATATCAAGTTCATGAGAACTGAAAGCGACTTATAGCTAGACCGAAATCGAAACATTTCTTCGGGAATGCCATCAGGGTGTGTGTTTGCCAGTGAAATATTGGCTCTTTTTTTTCACATTGTGAATGCCGACATTCCTGTCAGATAACCTATATTATATTCTCTTCTCGACTTCGCATACTTGTGGACAAAATAAAGGGCGCCAAACAATGTTTTATTATATTATATACAAAAAATATTCCACAGCCCCCTCCGGTGTTCTTTTTTTTTGTGCTGCCAACATTATAATAATGCTGCACGGTCACCTAATTCAAATAATAGTTGTGAAGATTTTTCATTACACTTCATTTTTACATATTGATCAAATTTTTCTTGTGGTCTCTGACCATTCATATACATACCACTCTTCTCACCACAATGGTGTTGAAATTACTGAAGGCCGCCTGAACATGATGGATTTTCGTTTGTCTATCATTAATCATTTTCTATAATGTACAATAGAATTGTTATTGAAAAGACAACGATTGCAATAACCTTCGTTATTGCAAGTTACCTCTGCAATAATGCAATCTTTCGTCTCTCAGTAACCATGTGGAACGAGTGTATAGTCGGCTATCACACGTGTATGTGCCTAAATATTGCCTAACAGAGCAGACTAGAGGACATGTATCTACTCGTCTTCTTGTCAATCGTCATGTCCGTAATAGTGAATGAGTGAGACAGATATGTGACAAAAGGTTTGGCCAACGAAAGCTACCTGCTTGTTGGAAGAGAGTGACGATTGCCGCCGTACATGACCGGAAACGCTGCCTTGTCACCTCCCGCTGATACGAAAGAGGGGACCACTTTATTTAGGTCTGTGAAATATCTTGATTATCTTGATTCTCAGCGGCGCTAAGGTGAAAATGGTCAACACTCTAGGTGGCCACAACTACTTGTTGACTTATCTTTCTTTCTCTCACATGCTAGCGCCTGCGCACAATAACTTGTCGTATCTTGGTTCATTGATGTTGCGGACAAAAGAGGCGGCATAAACTTGTTCAATCCAAAACATTCCTTAAAACTGATTTGACATGTTTGTTGGGAGCGAACGCAGGTTGAGAAGTGATGGCCCTAATTGTTATGGGTGTGGAAATGAGCGAGCTGGAGAGGAGACGAAACTAATGTTTGTGTTCGCAACCGATTCGCTACAGATTTTGTTTTATATAGATGTTTGATCAAATTACATTTTTTAATTGGTCGTTATTGAAGTTCTTGTCTGCTGGGGATTGACTTCATGGTGTTCACCTTTCCACAAATACTAGATTTGAATCTTCCTGGTAGTTCTGGAAAAATATAATGATCTCATTTCCTGCGACTGTCATAAGAACAATGTCCACATCATTAGATAGAGTACATCATATGAGAGAGATCTTCGAGGACTTTGGCTCATAACTAACCAACCCTAAATAACTTAATCTTTTCATTTGTTCAATTTCTACTTATTTTAAGCTCGACTTCCTCTGTGGTGATTTCATGGATCGTAAATACTGGGAAAAATGTATGATATTATTGGTCAGTTTTAATTAGTTATTGATAACAGTCTCGTGGTTTATCTATAGAATATCAATTACTGATTCCTGTAATATTCATTCACGATGTGTATACACAGGACTTCGAAATATACATACTTTCAGGGGGTTACTGAAACCCCCTTTAAGGGGGTATTGCTGTTATGATATTTCTGTATACACATGCGTATGCTTTTACCCTATATAGTAGCATACATTTTGTTCAATAATTTACTATTCCAAAGAATAAATTCATCAAAAAACATTTCGTACACTTAAAAAATTAAAATTAAAATTAACTATTGCTCGCATGACCTGAGCACGACGAGTGTTCGAGTTACATTCTCTTTGTATATATTTTTTCCGTTTTTTTTTTTGTGTCTGTTCGTGGCGAGAGTTAGTTCAATATTAGCTAAAACTAAGCGCGATTTCCGGTGTCCAGAGTTGAAGATGAACTCTGAAGATGGCCAGTTCGTAAACTCCCTTAAAACAAACACATGCAACCCTTTGAGTGACGTCACTTCCGATACAAACACTTTGATTACAGACGCACGCTGCAAGGGTGTCAAAATCAGAGATAGTCAACAATGTCAAGAAAAGACAAAAACCTTATTCAAATATTAATTGTTATAATTTATAAAGTTACAAAGTATCATGTGGTGAGTGCCTGAATAAATTAACTGGTCGAACTATTTATAGGGGAAAATTGAAATTTTAGTAGATGAAATAAAAATTTGTAGGCATATATTATAATAATAATATTTAATATATATTTTGGGGAAAACCATGATGACCTGAATTTGTAATTCGTAATTGGATTGAATTAATTCCGAAAAGATAAATTTATCGTTAAGTGTTTTCTGACATAATTCAGGACATACACTTGGGAAACTATTGTTTCATTGTGAATAGGCCCTAATTATATTGACACATTATTTTTATTGACATAATTGTCTGTACTTTATCAATATTTTAAATATACCCAGCAGTATATGCACAAGTTTTGGTGAAGGTTAATATATAATTCATTTTTTACTATTTAAAGTTAATGAAGCTAGCTCACTAAATCATGTAAAAAAAACAATATAACCGGTTGTACCAGCAGATAATTTCATATTGATTTGTTAAATTATAACTCAAGGTACAAAAATGATATGAGTAACGATGATAAGTTAATGACCTAATAATTGATTAACTCACTATGATTACCATTTGTACCACCAGCTCTTATCAAACTATTTGTCGGTCAATAATTAGGCATATTTTAATAATTAGTCGGGAAAAGATTTTGAATCCAGCATTGGAAGATGGATCTCTCTCAACATGCAGTCATCTGTAACCAGTCCGTTTCGTACCCCCACATAACGTAGCTGATGGTGTGTCAAGTCCAAATGTCAGTCATTGATGGTGGGATGACCTTCTATAGCGGCAACTCCATGCTAGTATAACTCGCATATTTGTTATTTTATCAGTTGGGTGTAGTCCTGTCACGGTCTCTCTTAGTGTATATACTGATGATGCAGCCAGTTCAGAGAAAACCTCTTCGATTTCGTGGGAACCTAGCGTCCAATTCGCAGAACTGTCGTATAGATTCTTATGTTCTGCTGTGCTCTGTACAGCAATCAGGAAAACCCAGCTGTGCATTTTCATGTAATTAAATAGTACTTTTTAGCACTGTATTAGTTTTTCGCTCACTTATATTTAACATTAACATTTTGAAAACTTTTTTTGATAACTATTTAAGTGTATAAAAAGTACGAATTCATCAGAATGAAGTATCCCTAAAATCTTCTTTCCGTAACTTGAAAGTGTTTTTTTTTTGGCGTGTTAAAATAACCCGTGACGATCCGGCAGTGCATAATTTCATGGTTGATATCCGAACAAGGTTACAATATAAAGTCTTTTCCATGATGTCACAAGTCCGAATGTAAATGGCAAATTCGAGTATCGGGGAAACACGGATAATTTGCTTCTCAACTTGATTAATACCCATAGTTTTTATCCTCTAAATGTATCTGTTTCATACTGTTGTGATTCATTACGTGTATTCTGTTACATACACAAACCTTTCTTTGTTTTATTTGCACATTACACTCACATCAGAGTGCATTGCAGCTAGTGCATTGCTTTCAGAGTTAGAAGGTTTGAGCTTTGGGTACAACAATTCAATTCAAATTCAAAAATTCATTTTATTCTGTTACAGAAATTACATTGTTCATTTCATACATTGTTATAGGCCTCTTGAAGAGCACAAAAAAACAGATACAAATAAATACTTGAAGTTCAAAACTTAAACACAGAAGCAATTAATTTTAAAAGTATTGAGCAGTACACAAAGAAGGTAACAGTAATGATCAATGAAAAAAAAAATTAAATGGTAATAGTACCAATGCAATAATCAGCTTTTATAAATGAATATTGTAGATAAACTGATGCATACAGATCAATAACATTATACAAAACCAAAACAATTTAATACAGAACACATATTATTGGATGAGCAATAGCGAAGACTTCCATACCTCTCTTATGGAACTTTGTCAGTGTGTGTGTGTGGGTGTTTTTTATGTTTGTTTGTAAGCTCTGCACAGGTCGCAGAGTTTGATTGATCAACATGAAACTTTTTCTGTACACGCAAACTTAACCATACTTAGAACTTAGTTTTTGGGTTGAATCGGTTGGACCAGTTATGAGAAATACCACCTCAAAGCTTACTAACAAACAGAAAAAAGCATAGACAAAGTTCCATAAGAGTAGGATGAAGGTATACGCTATCGCTCGTCTAATGAGTCAAGGTGTGTAAAGTTTTGAATTATACTTCATATGGCTGTATAGGCTTCTGTCAAACAATCGTTATTATGGCAACACAGCGAACTGGTGGACTACTAAATATTCTGACTGGTCAATTCCAATTGATGGACATTGTTGCCTGTCAGTTTCAACAATGAGTGACGTCACTTGACAGACGCCTATTGCTTATCTTACAACGCAATACTGCGTTTGCCTATAGTAAACATACATTTTGAATTACATCTTACATTCCTACTCTTTTATCACTTTATATTACTTTTTCAATTACCTTCCTCTCACAAGCAATACGATTCAAAATTCACTTGAAACACTTTTATTGATCAAAACCCGTTTAACCTCTTGATCCTTTTTTAACCGTGAAATTTAGTCACAGAACCAGGTGCAAATAGTGAAACATCAAAGAACAATGACGTGAATTTGTTCTAAAAACGCTTTCAAATATCTTTAACTCACAGATTAGGGAAGAGCTGTATATTATCGTGTACTCGTGTAGTAAAAATGACAATGATTTGCGAGCCCCTAAATCTACTAAACTAGAAATAATCTTAACAAATATTTACGTTTGTCGCCATCAGATTCCCTGTGTTTGACAGGTAAAAGTGCCGATTCCAAAATAGCTTGCACTTCTCGAACAATAGAACAGACTGGCTGGCGCCCTCTCAAGTACTATTCGGACATATATTGGGAGGTCTATTGCCTCTCACCATCAATGAAGTAAACCTAGTCATTGAATGGAAAGTTGTCAACTTTACTTTTCGACCTATAAGAATTATCTGTGCCGTATCTAGGGTTTGTTAAGCATAATTTTACCTGGCATTCTATATCTTAATCAGCAATGGGTATTGTTCACCTTAAGGGAGTAGCCCTGTGGTGACTTTATCGCTTTATTTTCACGCCGACTTCGCAACGACCCCCGTGTTAGCAAATCGGATAATAGGGAAGGTGTGCCCCACCTATAAGAATCCCAACACGATTTTCTACGCTACTTGTTGAAATATACGAGCTACCCAAAACACCGGTTTTAAAAGATACTTTATAATATAAGAAACTCCACCATTTCTTATATGTGCCAGAGAATTTTATCGGTAGTATAATTTATGTAAGGATATGTTTTTACTTTTTTTTTTTTTTTAATAACATCAAAACTTGATACAAAACCATTGTTCCCCAATTGAGACTATGGATTTAAACTATGCTTAAACTAGCTTTTTAAGCCACCCTCGGTAGCTCGGTCAGGTGAGGCACCGCTTCAGAATCTAAAATCGTCCGTTGGGCGTAGGTTCGAGTCCCGCATAACGCATGGGTTTTTGTAAACGTCCTTTCACTTATCATCACTTCATAATTTCATAATCACCTGGTCACTCGTACCCCCGTATAACCTAGCTTTTGGTGGGGTCGTTGAGCGAACAATAGTCATCATCAGATTTTATAAATATAATACTTTGGTAAAATTATAGTTGGTTGGAAACTGTTTTTATGAAATAGAACAACAATCATGATATCTGCGAATCTCTAAGTGGAAATAAGTTATTACTTTCTTTATAACACCACTATGAGAATAGTTAGTTACTCTTCCAGAAGCTTCCCATAATTTTTTTTTTCAATAACATCGAAACGATGATAATAACATCGATAATAACAACAAAATCATTGTTCCCCAATTAAGGCTGTGGATGCAAGATAGGATCGTTTGGACGGGGCACCACAAGGGCGATCTTACCACCACATTTTGATTATTCAAAACTAATGAACTTCAACACTAGGACTGCGCTGTCTGTGACCATAATTTTTCACCGTAGATAAAAGTCTTTCAGTATAAACACACGTTCGTTGTTCGTTCCACTTTGAACTAAGTCTCTTGGGCAATGATCACTTCTTTCCATTGACAGCAGATGTAAAGTTGATTAATAATTTATAATTATTAATAATTATTTATCCCATAATAACAGTAAAAAGCTACCAGCAGATTACTTTTTGTATTGGGTTTAACGACGCACTGTACTGATGACTATGATTTATTGGCGTCGGTGAATGATATATGAGATGATGGTATGAAAGGTTATTTTTACTATGTGTTTTGGGATAGTGGGAAGGAGACGGTCGTGGCCTATCGTTAACAAACCATCCCAGTACTGACCTGAACGACAGAGGGAAACCACGAAAAAACCTTGACAGGATGGTCGATCATGGCAGGAATCGAACCCCGGTTCAATGTCGGTTCATTGTATTAACCACTCGATCACTCGTTTCAGATTTCTAATTAGTATAAACTGTGGATAACCAAGTGACTAACTCGTATGAGTTGCATCATGTGGCTGATTGGATAATGACTTGACTCGCGACGCACGTTTTATCTATACCAGCATGTTATTTACATGCACTTGACGTCAACCAAGCTGACAGACCTGATCGATCGTCTTCCCTATTGATTAGTTTCAACAGTCGGGTGTGTCGGTCCGTCAACTTGGCTGGAGAGATCAAACTTTCACAAAACCGGCACTTCCACTATTCTGTATATTATCTCTTCAAGAGATATTTTTGATTAAACCTTTAGAGTGCTATATTTTTTCACTGGAGGAGAGTACAGTTTTGGAATGGGCTTCAGGACAAACCTCCGTGCAATCGATGAGACATCACTTTCTCTATGTATTATGAGACTAAGTATTCCAGTTTTACCAACTGATTGTTTTTTTAAAAACTCATAAGAATAACATACAGAGGAGAAAATTCGTGAAAAAATATTCCTTCCGGAAGAAATATAAATTTTCACGGAATTTCTATTTATTAATGGAACACATTATTCCGAACTATCATTCAAACTGGAACAGCCGTTTCAATGTAACAATGTACGTTTCAATGTAATTTTTTTTACATTACTCAAAGTTAATAAGATACCATTGAATCCAAGCAACAGGTGTCACCAATTAATTAATAACGATGACAACAAGGCATTCTTTACTATCGAAGAAATTAGATATAGATTTAATGAATGAAAGAGGAGGGCAGTGACGTAATTGTTTGAATCTCAAGGTGGGTATAAAGGCTTATATAACCAACCAAAGACATGTTGATATGTTCTAGCTCATCTATCAACGCGGAAACACATAACGCGTTTTCCTAGATATTTTATCTTCCTTTCTAGACCGAAGACATTGATGAACAATTGAACACGTAATAGTGAATAAATGTACAGAAAATGCCCTACATATTGTAATTAACACGTAATCAATAATGATAATTGTAATAACAAAACTATACTGTATACTGTATGTAAGTTAGTAAAATAACATTTAAAATGATGGTTGTGTAGATAGAACCAAAGTACTACGCAGCATCTTGATATTCAACCCTTACGGTAAACTGTCGAAATCAAAGATAGAGGTTTTGCAAGTACGCCAACTCGTCACTATCATGTTCGTAGTACAAGAACAAACTGATAGGTTTCTTCTGAAATATTCTCCGAAATTACGACGGGTGTCCATCCTTCTATCTTATTCACAAAACCTAATCTTCATTTTCATTTCGACAGTATACGTTATCAGAAATTTGTCTGTCTAGGATTACACATATATCATTATATTCACTAGCTGTGCCCTTTCCGTCCAGCAAAGTGAATGTTACCATCAATCCTGTATACCTTCATCGCTGGAATGTTTGGAATGTCGCATACTTGTTGAATTCAACACTAGGAGATGGTTGGTATACGTGGTTCTTGGTGCCACATATACCCACTGAATCGGTAAATCAAATAATACATGTTATTTTATGAATCAACACGATTTCAATGGCTTGACAAAACGAAAGAATGTGGTGGATTGAATCATCACCCAATAATACATTATTGGGTGATGATCGCACACTTTGATTATTTATTTATATTGGGTTTAACGACGCGCTATAATGCTGACTAAGATCTATTGGCGTTGGATAAATGATTAACGGGATGATGAGATGATGAAATGAAGGCTTCTTAGTTAATTTGAAGGATAGTGGGAAGGAAGAGGTCGTGGCCTATATTGTTGGAACCATCCGAGCATTATATAGCCTAGACTAGAGAGGGAAACCACGAAAAACCCATGTAAAGATAGACGCGGTGGTAAGGATCGAACCAGGTCCGTGTTCCCCTTCATCTCCCGGATCACATGAAGCGAGTGCGTTATATATATATTTATATATATATATATATATATATATATATATATAATTATATATATATATATATATATATATATATATAAATATATATATATATAATTATATATATATATATATATATATATATATATATATATATAATTATATATATATATATATATATATATATATATATATATATATATATATATATATATATATATATATATATATCAGCATATGTATTTTACCGCTGCGACTTTGAGTAGGCATAGGAATCAGTATTCCATAAAGTTTTGAACTTTAAATGATGAAAACCTTGTATTTTGATAAATGTCATTTGTATATAAATACTATATGAACTTTTTCAATCCCAAGACCTCTATGTTTCCCGCCTAAGATGTTAGTCCACTATTCTCAATCATTATTTGCCCGGTACACTTTCATCTCGCTGTATTAGTAACACGCAATAAACATAATCAACTTGACAGCGGTTCGACCACACATCTCTTCCTATCATTTACCACTGACAAGCGTTCGTGTCTGTACGTCATGTATCGTCAGGTATTGTGTTGTTGAACACCACACCCCCCACTTTACGAGCATACGACCCCGCTCACCTGTGTGTGTGTGTGTGTGTGTGTTGTGTGTGTGTGTGCATCGTACTCCACTAATGAGCCGTGAGTATTCAGTAAGCCGTGTGCCAGATGTAGGAGTAGAGTCGAAACGCACGAAATCGCTCACTCGAAGGTCGGATATTCGATGCCAGGTGGACAATATTATTTAGGATACTTTTGTATTAATTTATGTTATTGTCAATTATAGATTAGTGTAGAATTAAGAGGAACCCATAGCCACAGTGTAATATTTTTCGTGTGGAAAAAACATATAGATACCTACTACATGATCGCAGTGACTTTTCGGATGAACATATCTTTGTGAAACTGCTTCACCGTACCATTCAGAGAAGTATATAATTGCTATACGACCCGATAAGAAGAAAATAATTATTATGGACCACCATCTCAAGTAAACATTGAAAAGACAGCATTACATTCCATGCATCACAGACTTGTCAAAAAAATACCAGATTGATGTTAAGTATTGGGATGTATGTGGGTTAATGGTTGAAGTTCGTGGCACCATTCCTAAATTTGTATGCACATTTCTGGATGGATCCAAAATTTCAAAGAGTTATTACAGAACATTGTCATCTCTTTGTTGAAAGATTGATTCTACAGAATCACTTATATTCTTTTAAATAACACTCATTATATATTTTCGTCTCTATTGTTTTGTTATATACAGTTAAATTAGTTCGATATTGTCATTATTGATTTTGTTTCTTAGTTATTTGCCATCTACACTTTTGAAAAAATTCTCACCATTATACATTCATGCACTGATTTTATCACGCTGTATCATTTTGGTAACCCGCTTTGCGGACAGCCATCTGGATAAAGACTTTCTCTCCGAAATAATGTCTATCCACATCAAGTGTTTTGGGTCACATCTTATTTGTATGTAACTGTACGCGGTGAGGTAAAAATCGATGTGAAAAATATCGATTTTTACTGTTATCCATCTTCAAATTTCCATCTTTATTGTTATAAAATTTCAGACGCTCGCATTTTTGACAAATATTGTCTGCATTTCATGATGTTGAAATTTTATAATGATTTATATCTGTGAAATCACCCTGGCGAGAACTTTTTGGGACGATGTGACGAAAACGATGGGAAAAACAGTCATGGCCTAGTATTAAAAACCATCCCAGTATTCACTTCAACGACTGAGGAAAACGAAGAGCAACCGATTCACAGAAAATCTCAGGATAGATAGTGGACCGTGGGAATCGAACTCCGGTCTCCTGTCTTGGCGATTCAGCGCGTTAGCGACCGATATCAGTTTATAGAGATTATAGGATGTCAGTACTATAAATACCGGTAAAGTGGGGTGACTTTGACCCACTGGTGTGACTGTCCTTTTGTTGTTGCGAGAAAGTTTCAAACTGCTACAAATAAGAAAGTTTTGTTTTTATCGTATCTATTTTGATACGTATTTTGATTTTGATCAGTATCTATTGAGATACCAGAAAATGGATACGATAAAATTAAAACATTTTCATTTGTAGCAGTTTGAAACTTTTTTCAGCAAAAGGACAAAGTCACACCAGTGGGTAAAAGTCACCCCACTTTACGGTACTGCAAAACTGAGGCGAGTGAAAATTGGCACTCTAAACAATCATTCAGGAGACTGGGGTTCGATTCACTCCATGGTCAACCATATTTACTGGGATTTTTTGTGATTTAGCTTAGTCTTCGAAGTGAAAACTGGGTTGTCTTGAAAGTGGAGACTGCATGGGATAGTTAGCATTCCAAAAGACTGACGAGGGCTACTTACTGAACTGATTGGTCCTTACACTGCAATAAAATAATGATACAAATTGGGCCCACTGAACAATACAGTCGAATCTATGTAAGGTATAGAGAGCCAACTCACAAATTCAACCAAGTGAAGAACTTTTACTGTGCCTCCTCCCAATTACTATTGTTATTTAAATGTTATTATTCTGTCAAAAATATCAGAACTATTATTTTAAGTTTGTACATTGAATTCAATTGTGTACAATAATTGAATGTGTACAATAAAGATATTGTGTGAGACAGACAAGGAATTTGATGTGAGAGAAGAGTCGATTTGTTTCTATTGGGGTTTAACGGGGTTTAACGGGTTTAACGGGGTTTAACGGGGTTTAGTGGGAAGAAGTCGCTCAAACTTCTCGGTTGAGACAAAGGAAAACCATTCAAAACCCCTGTCAGGATGGTTGACCATTGAGGCAATCGAACTCATGTCTCCTGAATGACGGCTCAGTGTGCTATCTCCTCGACCACTCGTCTCCATGACAAGGTTCGGTTTTATATCATTTTTATATCACGAAATGCCCATTGGTGTATATATTTTGCCGATTATGTTTTATGCTCGCTGTTTATATATATATATATATATATATATATATATATATATATATATATATATATATATATATATATATATATATATATATATATATAAAGTGGCATTACCGCAGAAATAATACTACCAACTACCATCGGCCACGAGAACCTACGTAAGCATATATATATATATATATATATATATATATATATATATATATATATATATATATATATATATATATATATATATATATATATATATATGTATATATTCTTCATATCTTTATTCAAGATTCTGTCTCACAATGAGATTTCAAAAAAACACAGAATATAAATCAATCAATTAAAATATGAAAAATTATCAATAATAACATTTTAGAGAGAATAAAAGAATGAATATAATAGGACGAGAAACAAAATATAAGTCAATTAAATCTAAGAATGGTGGACAACGAAATAAAATGATAATAATGAGAACTTTGGAAAAAAAACGGAAATAAATGCTTGATGTTTGCATAAAAAAATGAAGAAAAAAGAAATAATGAAATGATGATAACGAAATCATACAAAAATTAAAAAGAAAAAAAAATTAATCCTCTTCATGGTTCCTCTCCATCTTTATATCCTGGTGAATCTCAAGTCACTAGTTATTGACTCCATATCAATTGGTAGTTTGAAGGATAATTATCAATTATTTAAATTATGATTATGGAAGATTATTTTCATGATATACTTCGCTGGAAGACCATGGCTGATTTAAAACTAGGAAAACGCGGGATTCGCGTTGTGAGATGAGCTTATAAGTATGGAAATCTAGAATGAAAATATTTCGTCAGCTCAATCCACATTTACGGACCTTGGATTACTTCAAACGTTCAAAAACCTTACCTGCAACTTGTTGATATTTATAGTGCTGCAACCTGTCGCATATACACTTTGCAAAACCAAATGATCTAAATATTCAATAGAATGTACACTTTTGTTGCGTTTTCTCTATTATTTCCCATCCGATTGTTGCAAAAATCTCTGAAAAGGTGTATAATAGTATTGTTCATATTCGCATGTGAAATGGAATCTTCGCTACGCTCATCTAATGAACACGTACGATAATAACAAAAATGAAGAAATGAACATTTAAAATAGGAAATCACAGCTTATGCTTTGTAAGATGAGCGAGATTTTATATGTAATGTAATGGAAAGTTATATAGGCCTACATATCCTGATTTTGAACTCACTTTTGAACTCACTGGGTGATTCACCCATCGATTATTTCATTTGAAATTATAGTATATGGTTAATGATCTATTTGGTTAACTTGTTGATCTCGTTGGTTTTCTCAATAGTTATCATTAGTTGATAAGTCTTATCCGATTATTGTAAGACTTTGGAATTAGATGTAGGCCTATAATTTATGTAGAAATTTGAATTCATTCCGGTATTATTTTTTCCTAATTCCCCTTATGAGTTGGTCTCATATTTTTTTCAACGTTTCGAATTTTTTTTTTTTTAGAAATGGTTCAATCGATTGCGCCTCAAAACTATACTGTATCTAGTCAGATGATGACATAATATGTATGTGTATGCCAAATTGAATAAAAACAATTGTTTTTGACCTGTGGAGCACGTACAAGAGAGAGAGAGAGAGAGAGAGAGAGAGAGAGAGAGAGAGAGAGAGAGAGAGAAGAAAACCTACTTTTTAGAATCAGAATATCTTGGAATACATCAGAGAGCCTTATTCGTATTAGGGCGTATATAACGAGTATAGTCTAAATTATATGAAGTATACTATATAATATTCATCCGCAAGAGTTCTCCATAACCTTAGTCCGATGAGCGAAGCGAAGACTTGCATGACACTTATCGCAAGAAATCGGGGTTCGTTTTTAGGTTTATTTATTCATTTTTCCTTTTTTTCTGTGCGCAGAATTGACAGAACAGACAGTTAAAGTAACCAATCGACGTGATTGTTTTTCTGTATACGTTGGTGTCGTACCAGAACAGATTCTTATTGTTTTGAGTGCATCGAGTTGACCATTTTTCCGGAAAAATGGAATAATGAGAATTCATAAGAATGAAATTGAATCACATTTGAATCACATCCGAATATAGCATTGGGTTGAATTTTCACATTCTCAATTTCAACTCATTGGATTGAAAATTTCAGAGAATGTTGGTATTGTTTTCATATACGTTTCTCCTCTGTTTAACCTAGCTTTCGGTCGGGTCGTTGAGCAAACAATAATCATCATATATGATAGGCCTACTATCAGAAGTTTCAAAAAAATTGGTTCAGTCTTCTTCGAGAAAATAATTGTAGGCCTATAATGGTGTGAAAATGAGAAAAAAGAGTTTCAATAAGTTTATTATGGATGATCAACAAGTTGCCGCATATAAGGCTGGTTATTACGTCTTGATATTTTCAGAATCAAGGAGTGTTCATGGGGGCCTGTAGCTACCGAGTACACTAATATAAATATCTCCCCATAAGCGTAATCTTGCGTTCTCCTAGTGTTCCTCAGATGAGCGTATAGCGATGACTTCCATTCCATTGGCTGGAAAATAGTGATTCGTTCTTTTTTGTGTATCTTTTTGTACGTGGCACAGGCCGTACAAGTCGACAAAGTATCAAATTTACATATTTTTTCTGGACATTTTTGTTCATACCAAAATAGCTGATCCCCACGTTTTTGAACAGAATCGGTTGGGAGTATTATTCCAATACACGTTTCTATCAAGTTAAAGAAATTTGACTGAGACGTGTGGTCGAGTGGTTATACCACTGAACTGTCATTCAGGAGATCGGGGTTCGATTTCCACCATGGTCGACCATCTTGACAGGGGTATTTTCCATCTGTCGTTCAGGTCAATACTGGGATGGTTCCTTTAAAAGCAGGCCACGACCGACTCCTCCCCACTATCCAAAAAAACACCTGATAAAATAACCTCTCATCTCATCATCCCATCATCCCATCATCCCATATATCATTCACCGACGCCAATAAATCTTAGTCTCCAATGCATTGCGTCGTTAAACCCAATAAAACTAACTACCGTATATCTTAAAAAAATTTGTTTTGATAGAATATAAGAATATGTTTTAAATTTGAAAAAAATATGAAAAATTCAGTTTTAGGTTCGTCAGGGTTGATCAACAAGGTGGATTGAAAAAGGGAGGTTGTGTGTTCACTTTACCCAATAGTTTCAGAATCCAGGATATCTCTCGAGTATAGGTATATATACATTTCATGTACATTTTTCTCGCTCATCTTACAACGCACATGCTGCGGTTTTCTCGTGTATCCCATGTCGAGGGTGTGTAGTTTTGTGGTAGGTTTTCATTCACTGTTCACTCAGGTTTTGAATGAAAAACATACCACCACGCAAAATATATGGAAAATCCTTTTGAGATTTGTAATTTTTTATGTCTTCAATGGAAGACTAGTCGTTGTTAGGACCGATAGTCAGAATAGCAAATTTAATGTCAACTGAATTGAAATGAAAATTTCATTATCAGGAAAAGGACTATTTTTTTAATTCATCGAGATCTTGTATTCAACGATAGGAAAATTATCGTTGTGGATAAGCTTTTGGTGGAAGTGCCGGGTTTCTTCTCAAAGCTGCGAGGCATTTATCAATAAAATTGGCCCAATACTCAGACGCGAGTTTTATTCACTCTGTGGCTGTACACTGAAATGTTGAATTAATTGCTCTCATTAGATGAGCGTAAGCGAAGATTCCATCCCACTCATATAGGGCTTTGTGTTTTTTTTTTTTTTTTTTTTTTTGTTTGTTTGTTTGTGGGCACTGCACAGATCGCAGGGGTTGACTGATCGACATGAAACTTTTTTGTACACGCAAACTTATCCAACTTAGAACTGTATAGTTTTTGGAATGAATCGGTCGGACCGATTTTGAGAAATATCATCTCAAAGTTTCTAAAAACCCCATAAGATTAGGCCGAGCAAGAAAATTTGAAAAATAAAATCTCTACAAATAGAATAAAAATTTCTGTGAATGTGTAAACATGAATGATACACATTATCACGATTTTGTATGCAATTCGAACCAACCGTTCTGAGGAAAAAATTAAATTGACTGTTTTTATTCATCAAATATTATTATAATAATTAATTAAAGCAGATTTAGGTTGCCGAGACTCATTGCTTTCTAGATTCGATATTTGCGCAGCAATGGAGTATTTTTTATATACGTCAAGGTGTGTAGAATACTAGAATCGATAAAGTAGCGAGGGTTCTTTAACGACTTTTAAACCTTATTCAGATATCTCGCTCATCTTACAACGCTTATGTTGCGTTTGCCTAGTACATAAAGGAAAATTACGTATAAACTCACTATAGGTACATAATAATAACAAATGATGAAAATATATAGAACAAACAAAAAGGTAAAAAAGTAATGATCATTCAACTGATCGTTGAACTTAATAACTATTAGGCCTATTTCCAGTAAAAAATTCATTCGATTTTGAATAATATCAAATCTTGATGGTAAAGTCTGCGTTATCTTTACAAGCAATAGACGATGTATTTGTACACAAATCGAATTTTGTACAATTTTCGTCCACCAGAAAGGTGCCTATGACATGATTTCATTCTCGTACAAAGGCTTAAATCTACGTTCTAATATTGAAACATATAGCATTGATCTACTACCAGGTTGAAAAATTAAAATGCAGCAATGTCAAAAGCCATGAATTTTGCATAAGTAATATATAATATTAATATCAGATGATTTTTGCAGTTATACTTGACCTGAAATAGCTTCCAACTGGTGCGTGGTGAAAGACGAACAAAGCTAGGTGATGCAAATTGTCTTGTCTGTCATAAACTCAATAATAAGTAGTTTGACATTCTTGATCGCTGAGCAAATAAATAATATATTATTGTCTTTTGTTTGTCGTCGCGCATAGGTACAATCGGTTTCCAGACGATTGCAAGTCATTGAACATTATGATATAATAATGTTGTTATTATTAATTACGTCATATGAATAGTATATGAAACGTGTTACGCCCAATATGTTCCGTTCTTCTAAAACCGAGCCGAATGAAGCACAACAATACGGCGCGAACACTGTTGTTCAATATACTGCCATCTTCTATTAGATCTTTTGACAATATATCGACGTTTAAAAAATATTTTGAGGCAGTTTCTGATTAAGAGTGCCTTCTATAGTGTTGAAGAATTCATGTTGGGGTGTAAAAATGAGTTTTCAGAACCTGGATTCTAATTTAGTGTTTCAATGTACATAGCATGTGTGTGTTTTTGTTGTTTTATTATTATTCAATTGACTTGATAGATGCTAAGTATTTATAAAAAATAGCATCAATCATATTATATTCCACCTCATCTAATACTGTATACAATTTTATGCATTTTACAACTTTTCAATTTTTCAGTAATTTTGCATTTTTAAGTGACTGTCTATATGATCTACATTTTATTTATTGTTGTTTTTTCCATGATAAACTTGTAAATCCTTCATTAGACGAAAATAAAATGAAATGAAATAAAATTTGCTATTGATTATAGATACTTTGAGCGATCTTCTATTTTCATATGTGTTATGTGTAACTTTTATGAAGGCTAATTCAAACTTTTTTAAGTAGCCTATGTTTTTTTATTTTTTGGTTGAAATTTTTAAAAATTGTAGATTTTTAAATTTCAGTTTGAATTATGATGCTTTGAATCATAGATGTAATTGACTTGTTATCTAATTTGACCAATTTTAAAATGTCCACAACTGATGTAAACGCGAAATACGCGTCATACGCGGTACAGATTTATGTAATAAAAATGTGCATATGAGTGACAATTATGAAATAAATATATTGAAATTGAAATCCACTTGTAATTTAGACTTTATGCTTTTATAGATTTGAATAATGTAAGAGATCTGAAACATCCGTAGTGATTGACCAGTCTGCAGAACTGTATTGGTTAGAATCCCAATATATTTCCAAAAAATATTAGAACATCTTTCAAATACTAAATTACTATCACAATATTATGCGTAGACGGCACCCTGTATCGCCCTGGCTCGGCTTCATAAATGTACCAGGGCGGCGCCCTACCAGAGCAGAGCCCTGGACCGCCCTGGCTGTATTATATAACTTCATCAACATATACATGATTGTGAATTATGTTATGGAACATGGAAATGAAGAAAGGAAGTTTCAAGGTGAAAAAACAATTTCGTAGAAATATATTCAAAGTTTCAACTCTTGAAGTCTTAGGGTTTATTATACCAGACGATAAATTAAATATCTTACACTCTTTGTCTAATAAATATATTACATATAACATTATAACACTTCGACTAATACAGATTGACCAATGAATATAGTATAATGTGGATTGTAGAGGATAAAATGGTGAATGAAGCAGCAACCACCATTAAAGATATAATCTGGACGCGGTTTCAATATTTTCTTCACATAAATAGTGGCATAATTGACTTAAATATGTTTTACTCGACCGTTAAGGCTGATGCATAAATGTCGTAGTACGGAAAATAATAATATTATAAATAAGGATCACTGAATTCACTGATGTAACAAAGATTGAGAGACCAGTCAGTTGTTCTTTCCGACTCAGACTGCTACGCATCCACCTTTACCGACGACAATATTGTAGACCAATGGCTAAGACACGAAAGATTACTAACATATTGAAATGAGAAAATATACAGACAGGAAAATCTACCGGAGTAAAGTAAGAATCTATAGGATCAACACTATATTTTTACCAAATTATGTCACATTAATCCCAACCACTGACTGATGACAATATGAATGAGATATGCAATAAAATGTAGTTGAGCGCTCTTATAGTTTATTGATGACTGTGGTTGAAGGTGAAATTCTTTCTGTATTCATTCATTACTGTGAGCCTCTTAATGGTATCAATTATACTATAAAGATGCTTGATTTCGAATAGTTTGGAGTATAGGCCTATTGAACTTATACGTAAACCATTTTCCTATTCAACAATGAATCTTTTGATAGTGTTCAATAATATAATATGGGCAGATAAAATAATACATACATATCACAGTTGTCTAATTAAATTATTAAAAACTAAAATTTAAATAAAAATCGACATCTTTAAAAAATAATTCACAGTAAGGAAACAAATTATGATAATGATTCGTTTACAGTGAAAACAAAATGCGAAAAACGTCGTACATACAAGGAACGAGTAGTCTGATTTCAAGAAAATAGAGCAGACAAATCTAATCAGAACATTTTTTCTCCATAAAATGTTTCCTATACACAACAAATGACGAATAAAATATATGATAATGTTGTAATAAATAAATAAAATATAATACAGAATGGAAATTCTGATCACAAGACATATAGCTGCCATATACACAGACACTCATTTAAATAATAAATTATAATAAATTAATAATTGCATAATCTTAGATGGCTTGTAGCTTGATAATAATGATGATAATAATATTGAAGCGGATTTCAAAATTGACATGAAATCACAATAAAATCAATCAATTGAAATAAAGTCATGCGTTCTCAGCTCATACTGGGATGAAAGTAATAGTTAATACTGTACAATGTTCAATAAATATTTAATATATAATTAGCATCGATGATCAGGAACGAAAATGTCCATTTTAATTCAACATTTTCAATCATGCCATGTTCAGAGCCACATTCACTGATTATTTTGATTTACACTTTACTATTTCATCTATGAAAACTACCTATAGTTACGGTACACCACTGAATTGCCATGAACAATAGTTTGCTATACAATCTATCCATCAAGGAACTATACAGTTTATTCAACATAAACGGATAAGGGAATAACGTATTATCCTGTTACTACCTAACATGTACACTGATCTAATATAAACGACGGATCAAAACAATTATAATCCACATCAACAGTTTTCTCAGATTTCATTCCGAGTCGGACATTTTTCACTCCACCGATTTAACTTCGAGATTCACAAGTAGTCGATCATTTTCCACAGGGTATATCTGCACTCGATATTCAAGTTCGGTATAAGAATCACTCTGTTTAACCAACTTGGCGCGAGGACGAATGGCATACCTATTCTGTTGGCACTACTTGTTGAGGCAAATCCTCCTCGAAGTAAACTGCGCCTCAGGAGTTCAACTTATGTTTGAAGTATTCGAACACTTGGATCACGTACTCCAGGCCATTCATGTAATCCCGGAATATCAGCCAGTCCCGCAGGTTCCTGTAGGAAGCGTTGTCCATGCGTCGGTATTCGTCGCCCATCAGGTCACGGGTCACATCGTCGTGCTGTTTGACATTTCGCTCCAAGATGGCGACTTGGATCTCGCACAGAGTCTGAAAAACAGAAATAATGTGTTATTGGTGTGGAAATAATAATATGTTTTTGGTGTAGAAACAATTAAGCTGCTAACGTATACATATTGACAAACTGTGGAGAAGCTATCCCACATGTGGCATAGGTTCTTGTAAACACTATTAATCCCAAATAATCTAGCTGTTGGTGTGGTCATCAAGCAAACAACAATAATAATGATGTATTCATCTATGACAGATTTTTTATTTTTTTTTAATAACATCGAAACTTGATACCAGATCATTGTTCCCCAATTGAGGCTATGGATGAAAAGTAGGATCGTTTGGACGGGGCACCACAAGGGCGATCTTACCACCCCATTTTAATTATTTGAAACGAATGAACTTCAACACCAGGACTGCGCTGTTGGTGACCATAACTTTCCGCCGCAGATAAAAGTATTTCAGTTTCCGAAAGTCCGGAACACATTATAAGTAGAAACCGTTTCTGTGATATATATCCGGACATTACCAGCATTGGTATTAAGAGTAAACAAAACACACGAATGTTGATATCTTCCACTTTGAACTAAGTCTCTTGGGCAATGATCACTTCTATCATTACAGAATGTTACAGTTTCAGTTTGGCGTCATTCCAAAGTTTGATTGAATTGAAATCTGCTGCCAATCGGTCACGGGTTCGAGTCCGCCTGTAGAAATGGGTTTTTGAACCTTCTTTTACACTTCACATTTTTTTCATCATCAACAACTAAACTAATTCATACCCCCATCTAACCTCGCAGTTAGTGAGAAAGAAAGTAATGCAACAGAGATTTCTGTTTTTCACTCATTGTATATTCGAAATCGTCAACAAAGCAGTGAAATGCTTGCTTTGGTAGATCCATATACTTGAACATTTTACCACCCTTGTAATATTTGACAGATGCATTTTCAATCTATTTAAAGAGAGATAGTAAACAATGAACTATTACATAGTTATCCTCACTACAAATTGACTGTGACAAAGGCTTTATACAAAGGCAATATCGAGATGTTATTCAACAAACACTTTTGATTGTACTTACAGCTCTGAGTTTGTACTCTGTGTCCATGAACTCCTTATGGTAGTCGCCGTGTTCACTTCCCTGGTCCCAGACGACTTGCTCCAAACCCACAGCCATCTTCTGCATATACGTGAAGGTGTCTTTCAAGGCTTTATCCAGCTGAAAATACACAAACACAATAAAACACGAGTTCACTTTCAGAGAAGTAATGAAACGCGCTTGCTCCATGTGACCGGAAGGTGAAGGTATAGATTGGTCATCGATTTGATTCCCGACACTGTCCATCATTGAAGAGGTTTTCATGGTTTTCTTTTGTGGTCTAATGTCGGGTTAGTTATAAGATCCCTATAATATAACACACGACCGCTACCTAATCTTTCCCACTATTCAGGCCTATATCTAAGAAACATCTCATTGATCATTCATTCGTCGCTAATGAATCTCATAGCTGTACTTATAGTTGTCATGGTCGTTGAATCCAATATAAGAAAAGAAGGAAGTCAAATGGTGCTGATGAGTGATATTCGAACATGTGAAAAGTAGGCCTACACATAATTCGACAAGTTTACAATACAGATTATGACAACTCGAAAAAAAATATGGCCTGGCACGACTTTATTAGTTGATCCTAATTCAATTGTGTAGTTGTTGAAAATCAGCATGTATGGAATCATTTGACGAAAGTATATATATATATATATATATATATATATATTTCTTAATCTATGCTCATTTTTTCTTGAGAGTAACAATGAATGTGATCAATTTATTCATTTTTGTGTTGATAAAAGAATGTTCACTCACCCCTAGACTCTTCAAGTGCTCTATAGGAGTTGGTTCGCCGAGTTTCTTCGGAATGTCTTCCTCCGACGGAAGCCACTCGTAGTGATTCTTTTTCCACGAGTCGTGGTGTTGCTGGAAGTCGAGATTGAATGTGTTTTTCACCTGAACAAAAAAAAGTGAACACAAATTAATACACTTATTTATCAAAGTAATTTGCGTATATGAAATTCGTCGAGGAGAAATCAGAAAAATTCTAAGTATTAATTCGGTGGTGGTGCCGTGATTTTTATTGATTTATTTTTCAATGGATGCAAGTATATTAATTGGTACCTATGAACGCATGCAAGATCAAACGTTACGTTTTTGAGTGAGAACTATATAAAAATGTGTGAATATACAAGAAAATGTTTATAAATACTCCACACTAAGGTAGATATTTTTGGACTTAAATGATGTTAAATCAATCAATCAATGGGATCGTATGATATAAGTATCTCTGTTCTGATTTATCAAGCAAGTATTGTTAATTAGGTAAATTGCAAATCTTTTTAACTAGCACCCATTAAAATGTCATCCAATTTCATCAGAATTATTATGTGAAAGATTTTATATCATTTGAAATATAGCCAAATGTTAACCAAAACATTTGGATATCCCCATTAACCATAACATTAGTTACTTTCTATGACGACTGTAGTGTATGTATGTTTCCAGATATCACTTTATAATTGATGCATCATAGTTTAGACAAGGCTATGCGTTGTCCTGCGGGAAGAAAAGTCAGGAAGCCGAGACAGTTTTCGGGGAATTGTTTTGACCGCATTTATTGGCACAGTGCCAAAACATGTAACCTATTAACTCCTCTGCCAATCGTATGCCTACTACATCGTAGTAAAAACAAATACAGTTAACTTGTTATAGGCTTACTATGACTATTAGGCGAGCGAACACTCGTGCATCCTATTAAAACTAGTAAACTGTTTCTGAGAAATTACGGGAATCCACAGCTGAGCAGAAAATTGAACCCGAATACGAAGAAGCAATGATTTTTAAATTGGAATGATAAAACATGTCCAATTGTAATGCTTCCCACGTTAAATATAATATTGTTTTTGTGTTGGTATTATCGACATACGAATTCGAAATTGGAGTTTTGCATGCTACAACATAAAAGCTTCGTTTACATACTCGACAACTGGGTACGCGGACGCCGGAGACTGGTATAATTGCTTACTATTTCAATGGAATAAAACTAGGAATTAGCTTGCTTCAGCGGAATATCTCCACAAGCAATGAAAACAATCCTTTAGTCTAGGTTCAATCACACGTTCGTAATATAAATAACATATTTTCAGCTGTGCTTTTCGTTGATCAATGTTCAAATATATACTCAACCAACAGATATCTCATTTGAGGGTGCAAATAAGCGGATGAATAATGTTTACAAAAACTCAAGCGGTACTTGAATCTATGACCAACTTGACTTAAATTAATCTCGTTTCGATTTTTTTCGTACAAATAATCCGATTTTGACTTTTGATATCATCAATGCGTGATAGTCTCTAATACATTGACAGGATGTGGAATATTTTATAATGGTTTTAGTTAGTTTGATAGCTATCACGCTTCCCCCTGACAACCGTTGAATGAAAGCGAACACGATTCGATTCTGACAGTTGAATGCCGAGAATGCATTGAACAGGTAGTGGGGTATGCAAATCATTTCCGAGTAATGGCAAGAAAGTTCGAAGAAGGTTAGCTAGTGTTCGCTAGAATCAAGTCTGGAGATTTCTAGGTCAATATTTAGACAAGAAATCATGCGTGCCTAGGTCATGGACGAAGATTATATTTATGAAAAATATATAAGGAAAACCACTAAACCAAATCTAACTTATGGATGATCGACAGTATTAAATTGATTATGATCATCATATTCGATACACTATTATCAGATGAGCGGATGAGTAAGAAGAGCGTATGAGCGCGGTCTGTGCTTAAATTGGGTCTCCCAGTCGATAGCAATTATTGTTAAGTTTAGATTCGAGAATTTCATTGCTCATCAACCTATATTCTAAACTGCTAAGTGTATTGAATGACGACGGGTACTGAAAATTATGATCAAAATTACATTTACTGGATTCAAATTCTGATTAAATGACAATCAATTAACATTCAAATACTTGAGGATTTTATCAGGAGTGAGAATGAACATAAATAGAGCTACGAAAGTCACAGTATTTTTTATGGTGCGTCAATTGACATTTTTTTATTGCATTTTGTAAATTATTATAGACAAAATAGACGAGAGGTACTATAAATACATTGCAAATAAAATGTTGATATCTCATTCTTATACGGTCGTTTTTTTTTGCGTATGAAGTACTGTTAGATAATGGTTCATTCAGCGTACCAGACACGAATTACCTTTGGTTAATTTGTACCAGAACGCACCGGAGTGGCGTTTCCGGTTTCAAAATTACAGAAAATCAATGATAAGGCGGATTTTCATTCATTTGTCAATACTTTCAGCATGCAATATAATTTTTACAGACGATTGAATACTTTCTCATTCTGAGAATGTTTTTTTTTATTTCTATGAAAAATAGTAAAGGATAGCTCACGGTCATCGACAATAAGGGACGGAAGTTGGATCGCGATCTATCTTTCTGTTCATCTGGAGTTGCCTTGGGGGGTTGACTTGGGTTATTTATTAGAATTGACGACGGACTACCTGATAAATATCGATGATATTCTATTTTTACTCATCTTATTGTGAGTATACTGGATAGGTGAATATATTTTTAGAACGTCTTCGTTTAGTTGCGATCAGTACTCTCTCGAGTCTCGATATAAGTGTGTGCTAGTGATGCTTTGACGCAGCAAGTAGGCTTCAATATAGACGTCGATGTTGAATGTTTCATAAACAACAAAAAGCGAAACAGCGAGTTGTGCCAGTGCCGAATCAAATGTGAACTACAACGGAAGCTAATAAAACAGTGATAATGATATAACTAATAGCGATGTGTCTGATGTTACTGAGAGCTGGACAATGACACAAAAATGTAATTTCAGGAATAAAAACAAGTGGTTGGTGGTGGAAAGTGGGAAGTTAGGATGTAGTGTGTGTAAACAAATTCCGTGTTTAGTTTGAAGGAGTTCATACAGTAAGGATGACATATTTATTAATATGATATATTCTTTTAATTAGATTTTTTTTCGATGTGATTGTGGGGAGGGGGAGAAGGGATGGTTCACTCAAGAGGTGCGTCCCGGTTTCTTTTTATTTACAAATTGAGCCCTGCCGGGGTCTATATATATACATATACGAAGGAAGTTACGACGTCTATACAGAAATGCACCTAAAAAATACGTATAATTAGGGCTAGTTTGCCGTGAACCCAAAATTTGCTTACATGAAGTAGTGTTCTGACCCTTCCGTTTTGACCACACAAGAGTCATTAGATATGAGGTCGTTTATTGAAACAAGCGCAGAAGAAAGAAGCCGCTTCTCAACATGCATAACTGGACATCGCATAATGTCTATAATATTATATTACGAGACTAATTATCTTAGGGGACATAACAAAGAAGGAGATATACGAACTCCATAAGAAAGAAAGAGAGATGTGTCTGAAAACTTTTTACAACATCAATATGTAGACGTTTTGTTTTTAATAAGACTCATTCCCACAAGGTCATAACTTCGGGCTATTAAAACATTTGAAAACTAACATTGCCAATTGTTTCTGTAGAGATTTGCCGTGTACGTTATACGTGTATTCTCTACACTCGAGTATAAACCTCATTTTTTTATGTATTTTTCTAACAAGATAATTTTGCTCCGCTAAACGCAGTACAGGAATGGACATTATTATACAAACAGAAAATATTAATACAAATGCTATACAATGAAAAAACACAGATTCGTTTGGAGCGAGGGGTGAACAACTAGTACAAATTTAGTGTACACCTGATTTCAGATTTGGAGGGATTTCAGGGAGATTTCAAGGAATTTCAAGAAGATTTCATGAATATTTCATGAGGAGTGTACACACCAGATTTCAGGAGTTATTAACCCCTCGGTTTGGATGTCTTCAACATTTTTGTAGTAAATTATTTTTGTCATTATTTTTGAATGTTTAGATTCACCCAAATACGATGAACATTATCCAATTCAATCATGCACATTCAAATATAAATTAGTCCCAACCGTACGCTTAGACTGATCCGAGTGTGTGACGTGCTCATAACACAATGATCCTAAAATGATTTAGCTCCTCGAGGACTATTAAATATTTATAATACGATGGCAAGGACGGGTATTGTGTCCGTGTACCTTGTCCCCATACAGATGCTGATTACTGAGCGCAAAGCGGCGACACGCAATGCCAATTACTACACAGTCCCATGTTCTAGTCATTGGTTCTGGAGTACTTCGGTGTTCTCATCACATCATATAGAGAAACTAGACGGCATAGCTCGAGACTTGTCTTCGTCTCCAATGTGTGACGATCGAAGGTTCCTAATTGTATGGTTTTGTATGACGATTAGAACTAATTATTTAATAATAATTGATATCTCTCATCACTTTTGAATGTGAAACTCTTATGATGAACCCAATTATACATATTTATTTATTGACCACAAGATTTTTTTTTCTCTATCTCGTTCTTACCTAAATATCGTTTCCTTCACACAGAAAAAGAGAAGCGTGTGAATTTTTACTTTTCGGTAATATAACAGAAGGATTTGTTGTGGAAGAGACAAGAAACACAGAGAAAACGGTCAATCTTTTGAAATTGGAAATTTTATTGGGAGGTGACACGTTTGTCAGTTTAGCATAGCAACAGATGAAGGGAATTAATAATTAAACCAATACTGAAGAAGTGATTGGAGAACACAATTTGGTAGGCATTAAGGTTCGTTTTTTTTTGTGACATCATTTGAAAAAAGCCTATATATATATATATATATATATATATATATATATATATATATATATAAATATATATATATATATATATATATATATATATATATATATATATATATATATATATATATATATATCCTTTCATTTCACCATGAAATGTACAAAATTGTCAACGCGTTAAAAAAAAACAGTCAAAGCTACAAAAAATGAATATAAAAATAAAAACGAAAACCCAATTCTTCAGAAAACTCTCAAAACCTGCCACCATAGCGTTATCGTTGACACTGCGGTACGTTCGCCATTTCCGTTTGAAAAAAGATTCATAAGAAAATGTGCTATGAAGAAAAGGAATTCGCATTATCTACATAATATTCACGTTACAGCAATGTCATGTAATTCTCGGTTTCTGCGTCCTTATCAGGTATTCAGGCGTCAAGCAGTCTGGCAATAATGATGATGACGACTGCGCTTGGACCTCCTCTCCCCCCCTCACCCCTCCTCCCCCACTCCCCCGCTCTTTTGTCTTTTATCACTTCCACAAACAGTTCCCAGGGTGCAGTGAACGGTCACATGGTGTTTGCAACACACATCAACAGGTGGTCGTACGACATTTTGTTTTGGGAATGCGAATATATTGTTATCCCCGAGTATGGACATTCTTCAATGAAAGTCAATCGTCAGCATTCAGCCAATCAGAATAAATGTCTCTCTCTGTCATTTTGAGATGCAACATATTCGAATCATAGCAACGTGGTATTGTTATCAAGTAAAGTCTGACCTGAAGGTCCATTGATCTTGTTTTCTATAAGGCACAGTATAGCAGGAAAAGTCTGATAGATATTATTAATCAGAGGTTACCAATTTTGCTCATTTTAATACATTATTTTATATATTATCTTCCATGTATTCATAAATTTTCGAAGATTTTTTTTCTTTCAAATTGGTAGGTCATGGAACCAAGTAAGGCGTATTTTGTTTTGGATATTGCTATATTGCTATGCGTAAATATAATTTTTTTTATGATCTCTCAAAATCTAGAACAAAATTGACGTATACTGTGTTGACTTTTAGTGATGTCTGAATGTAGGGCCTATAGTCACATATTTTCAAAATTCGTGTCAACATCATAATGGTTAATCGTACACTTCAATGTATCAATGTATACGTGTAATTCCTGAATCCGCAATTTTCCATCATTTTAATTTACGACGAAGTTACATTTCTATTCCACGCGAGTGTCCATTGATAAGAGATGATCCAAGCGGCATGTTATCACACTGTAACAGGGTCAAGCGCAGTGTGTGCATACGCACCTGCACGCTTGCACAGGATATAATATGATACTGTGTGTGGCGTGTTGCCTATGCTGAACCGTGGGAGCAAACATGGCATATTGTTATTGCATTCAGAGAAATTATTAGGTCCTCATTATATACTGCATAGACATGAGACCTGTGAGTACTGATTTCATGCAAACACTTCTATTACGTGCTATCAAATTGATCTGTATACAAGAATTTGACAGAGACTGACTGCATTTTTGAATTTTTTTTTGAAGTTTGAACACATCGTTTTCGTGTTGTTGGAAAAAGTTTAAACCGACTTATCAACAATAGGTCTCATTTATTTATGTATTCATGTATTCATTCATAGTTAATTTCCGACTCTAAAGATGGGTTTAAGACAATTTGCAATTTTGAAAATTTGGATTGACAATTTGCTACTATTGGAAGCTGAAACTTACCATCTTATACGTGTAAACTGTACAGTAGAATATACACAAATTCGTTTCTGACAAAAAAAAAAGAAAAAATATCGCCCTGATGAATAATAAAAAAAAAATGGATAATTTCAAATGAAAAATATGAAACAAGACATAAACATAATATCTTTGAAGAGGCGACGTGCAACGAAAGTACACAGAACGCACCCAAAGACTTCCTGTGTCTCTCGACTAAGGCCAAAGCTTCAAGGGGTATACAACCCAATCTTCGATCAACACTGAACATTTATAGGCCTGACGTGTTAATTGAGCGATTTTAAATGTATTTTTTCCTTCAAATAAATTCCAAAAATATAATTACTGATACGTCAAACAATATAGAATAATTCCATCATATCGATGAATGAAAATTATTTTTCGTATTTTGCTCTTATTTACAGTGACTTGTCAAAAAATTCCCTCCAAAAATGGTAGACCTGAACATGGAATGAAGTTTGAATATATTTTGGATAGTCCTAACAGTTGTGTTGCTTGAATGAAGTCTTCAAATCTCTCTCGTCTCTCTCTCTCCATATATATATATATATATATATATATATATATATATATATATATATATATATATATATATATATATATATATATTTGTTGATATTCAAGTTAATTCCTTGATCCGTATTTATATTAATAATCGAATTCCGTTATATTTTAATTTTCGGTATATATTAGTAATTGTACTTTATATACCGGAATTCAATTATCAATATATATATATATATATATATATATATATATATATATATATATATATATATATATCTATATCTATATCTATATCTATATCTATATATATATATATATATATATATATATATATATATATATATATATATATATATATATATATAGATATATTTATATATATAGTGTTTGAAAAATAGTCGTAACCATATGCCTTAGAGTATCGAAAATATTCCATCTCTCTGATTTATTATTCATCTTGTTATGGCCGTAATTCATCTCCACCACCTTTACACCGAGGGGTGGTCCAGTGTTTCTTGAGCTACGAGCTCACACGAAATTCTTTGTTGTTATGCGCTTTGAATGCACAAAACGACGATTGCATTTCAAGATGAGACAAGATAAATCGGCGATCAGAAGTATCCATTTCCAGGCCTCGCAGCTCTTGGTGAGGTTCAAAATAGTTGTAAAAGTAGCCAAATGTAAGGAAAAGGTGACTAAAATTGCGCTTAAATATGTGTATAGAACGAATGGTCGAGCAGTGTGTTTTGGCAGTGCAATTTTTTTACGTCACGATGATATTTTGACCAGTTTTGGGTAGCGATGGGTCAAGATCGGGCTCTCAATGTTTTTTAAAGTTGTGCTGAAAATACACAGGATTTGTAATTGAAGAAGGATGTTTAATTTTCAAAAAATTAACTAATATGGTCCAACTATTCAATATTAATACGTTAATCGAGAAAGTGTTTTAAATTCAAATGAATGTGCGATATAAACAGGCCCAAAAGTTCGGAATAACTCGAGATGGATCAAACAACGCGATAAATATTATTCTATTGAGTTGAGAGAAATTATGAAAATATCAGAATACTTACTAAAAAAAATGTAAAAAGTGACATTGATGACCAAATTCCTAAGATGACCAAGGTGTGCAGTTTTAGAGTACACTTTATACAAATATCTCGCTCATCTTACAACACGAATTCTGCGTTTGCCTATAGGCTTCTCTCAAGTGACGTCACCCATTGTTGCAAGAGACAGACAACAATGTCCACCAGTTGGAATTGACCAATCAGAATGTTTGGTAGTCCACCAATTCGCTGTGTTACTATGGTAACGATTGTTTGTCATTTGTTACTTGACAGAAACTTATAGTTATATTTATAGAACTCAATATTGTTCTCTGGTACATCGTAAGCGTACTACATGTTTCTATCATTAGTACAACACTTCGGGCTTTATGCAAACAATTATGTAGTTTATTTTGCATTTCGATATTTTAATTATTCTGCACGTTTATCCACCGTAGGAAGTGAAGGCAGTGGGAAGTTTATATTATTTATGATATGCACCGGCATGTATTCATCAAACGATTTCAGATACATGGACAAGTAGGCCTATTATAAAAATCAATTAAACCGAGTTGAGATCTCAAATGAATACGATTAAAATATATTTAATTATTTATATATATTCATGCATATATTATATATCAATTTGATGATACGAATGCATTGGATAACTCCTGTGAGATAATATTGAGCGCGAAATATATTTAGTTGATATTGTTGTATTCATGAAAGCAGGTTCCGAGAGTCGTTGTCTACCCATATTATACCACTAGCGCACGGGTGGTTTGCGCTTTCTTTCGTGGACAGAAATATACAATAAATCGTATTGTATTAGGAGTCTATAAGAGTCGATTTATCGAAATATCAGTTTCTTGGTGATAACTTTTGAACGGTATGCGATATCAAAATTCTAATACGCGAGAAACACAGATAATCATAATAGCTTCAAGATAATATAAGGTATAACTATCAAACTATTTTGATATATCATACCGTTCAAAAGTTATCGTCAAACAACTGATATTTCGATAAATCGACTCCCATAGACTCTTCAGCATGAAAATATAAATTAGTCTAGACTAAACTTTAGCCAGAGTTTTATCTATAAAGATTTCAAAATGTCATGATTTTCATCTAGGGTATATACTTCAAAATCTCATCCACTATAATATATGGATGAGCCATGTTGACAAAGTCTCTAACTCGCATATTTGGAGGCTGTACATACGTACGAGGTGTTAATAAATGACAGCTATGGTCGACGGAGCAACGGAAGTGGAAGTGACCCATAAGGAAGCTGTCGTCCTGCTAAGAGGTGCTGATATGGTTGGGGATGCACCTCACGTAGGTGCACATGCACGCCGGATTACATACCCATCAGGCACAGACGACGGAGGTACATAGACGGGAGGTACTAATGAGTGCGTGCGCACGCATGTTTATGTCGTTTTCACACAAACAAAAAAAAAACAATGATTTTTAAATTTGTGTCGTGGGAAAAAATTGAAGTTGAATATATATTTTTAGAGGATACTATCGATATAATGAAACAAATAGGCCTACGATTTATGTAGATGTCAGTTTTCAACTCAATCAGACGAAGTTGCCTGTAAGAATAAGAATCTACCTAATTTTATATTTTGTTCCAGTGTCGATATAGCATGGACAATCGCAATCGCAGTGACTTTCCGGTTGAACATACTGTAGTGAAACTGCTTCACACCATTCAGAGTACTATCTTCTCAAATAATATCGATCCATAATAAACATTCACAATAGGTCACGTTTTATTTGTACGTAACGGTACGCGGTGAGGTAAAATCGATGGCAAAAAATCGAGTGCTACTTTGATATATAAGTGTTACCTATACAACTGATCTTTCCACATTCGTTATTATAAAATTTGACTCTAAGAATTTTCGACAAATTAGGTCTGGATCAGATGATTTACTTGTTAATTTTGTATTCAGGTGGTTGTTGTGTGATCATTTATATCTGACGGCAACTTTTTGATCTATGGAGACTGGAGACACCTTAATATTTATAAATATTTCAATAGCATATCAGTCAACAAAATCAGATGACGCGTTACGTCAATGTGGCCATAATACCTTGATTTGATATACGGTACAGTTATCAAATATCAAAGTTTTCAATGTTATTTAATCAAAATATATATATTCTTTCCCGAATCATCAATCTATCAATACTTGACATTAAAGTCATAAGCAAATTATTTCTAGTGTCACAAACAGACATAGCAATGTCATTCTAATATTAGATGAGACTTTTGGCCCACGCTTCGATGACAACGCACACATATCCATGACAGTGACAGGACCAGTATAATGTGCTTTATCCGGGATTTCCCTTGTTATGACTCAGGTGACAAACCTTGGTGGTATCTGAGCCAAAAGGTGTGTCAATTTGTATTGGCGAATGATGTTGTACTATCACTCAATAAGTAATGGACTTGTGCGCAATACTACCTATATGTAGCGTAATTGGGAGGCAATGCACAGTAAAGGTATGACGGACGTGATTTGTTTGTGGCTACTTATTATAGGGCCACGGTCGAATTGCTTTAGAAACCAAATCAATCAAAAGGCTGACTCAAGAACAATTGACATTGCATTTATGTGTTAAAATGTAAAACTAATACTTTGATAGTGAGTCACTGTTAATGCCAAAAATGAAATATTTTCTAGTTGTCTATATTTGGAGGAATTCTATATAATTCCTGTAATTCAATTATAAATAATATATAGACGATCAGAAAATATTTCATATTTGACCTTGACAGTGACTTGCTATCAATGTACTTGTAGTGTAGGCCTCCTAGTTCTAAAATATATCAATAATTTATTATCATTCTTATTGAAAGTTGAAATGATTTAGAATAGTATCGTATTTGGATACTTGGTATTTTATTTCAGTTCAAAACGAGGACAAACTCACAATTTGAAAAATGAAAATTGAAAATTTCGTTCTATGTGAATTAATGTTTGACATGTTCCACGTTGGTAGGCCTACAGACAACAGTGGAGCAAATTAAAAGACGACTAGTATACGTTATTTAAAATACTCAATCAAACTCAGACAATTACAGGAAATGTTGGACCGGAAGTTGTCTGTGATTGGTTGATTGATGTTTTGCCGCTTGAAAGTTGTTATAAAAATGTTACAATGTATTTCAAATCGCACTTCCAAGTCTGTGGGTGATTGTTAATCCAAACAAAAGCAATGCATTTACTCATTTTTTAGCGTATTTTATTAACACAAGAAAGTTGAATCAATTTTAAATATCACTATGCAGTCAAATCTCATTGAATTCCCGAATCATATTTGAAAACAACTTTAAGAATTAAAAAAATGAACAAAGTTTTTTCAAAAATAATTTAAAATTATTAGTATGGTGGATTCTAGTTCAAATACCTGATTAGTCCGATAGTTGTAGGCCTAACCTGTAATGGGTTCTTACAGAATTATAATGTTCGTACACCTCGTTTTTATACAAATATATAGATAAAATAACTGGCGAATATTTAATTTTACACAATTTTCAACAGCTGCATAACCAACTTGTTGGTACGCTTATACACACTATCAACCAGAAACTCGATAACAACTTGATTCAAATTGATTCAAAAACTATTCAACAATATACAGATTTGCCACCCCCGTGGCTCAGCCAACTATCGTAGATAGTAGTAGGACCGAAGTCAGGTCGGGCTTGGGTTCGAGTCCCGCAAAAAGGCATGGGTTTTTTATAAACGTCCTTTCACCTATCATCACTTCATCATTTCACTATCACCAGCTCATTCGTACCCCCGCATAACCTAGCTGTTAGTGAGGTCGTAGCAGCATAAAAAATATATCCACAGATTAAGATTTAATCACTAATTAGTGTACTTACATAATCATCTTTGAAAAGATCTGCGTGCATGAGCGCGTTTTTAGCCTGGACCACAATTTGTGACAATAGCTCTTGGTCGTTGAGTCTTAGACCGAGATCAACTAATTCGGAGTCGATGTCGACGCTGGAGCCCAGTCCACAGGGGTTGACCCACTTCGGACGGGAGTGAGACGGCGACGCCGGTGCAGACATGGTCGGACTGATGAGACTGAGCAAGCACACTCCTATCACCACTAGCTCGCTTAGTCCTGCAGGTACAAAACAAACATAGATAGGGTTAGATAATGGGGAAATACAAAATCATAGAATAATGGATGATTAAATGCTAATTTACAACAAGTTTTGACGGAGAGGAGTTTAAATTTATGTGTTTCAATTTCGTCTTGATGAGTTGGTCTCTCAAATCGTTTAATTATATTATTTCGATATTATATGACCGCAACTAAGAAATGGAGCCAAAATGTGATTCGTTCTTTAAATAATTAATTCATGTAGAAGATTCGCATTTCTTACTACTTTTATCTTTCTGTTTCGCCTAACGTATTTATTAAGACATACTCATTTGTTCTAACCAATTGATCATATTATGTCAATCCTCGAAATTTGACGGGATTATTTTGGATCATTATTAATAATTGCTATTTTTAATAGATAATTATTGCTATTATTGCTATCATTATATATTATTGCTGAATAATTGCTATTTTTCTCGAAAGAATCTCAACGACAAATCGATAAAATTTGAAGTTATAATAAAATACCTGCCAACTATTCTATTTTTCAAGTATTATTATTCTTTATCGAAACAACACATGAGACAATACACAATATTAATTTTATTGTTTCGTTGCTAAGAAACAAAATTTTGTTAAATATAGCTGCCAAATAAGTTGCAATTTGGATTAGAACAAGATAGTGCTATTACCCCTTGAATTGATGTTTGATTTATGTCATCTGCGATGACTTATTGAACAGGACTTGGAGGTAAGTCAGTTCTATGTTCTATTTATTACATATTACAGCATTCATAACAAGACTATCACCACTAATCTCATGGTAGGACGAGGCTGCATCGGCTACTCAATTACAAAATAATCGACAACCAAGTCAAGTTGATAAAACATTATATTATATACCATATTACAATTTCCATACCCATTTCATGAATGATAATATAATATAGTATATAGGCCTACGTCTACACATAATTATACCATTATCTTGGCTTTTGCATGGCTCCCACCCATGTTCTGCTGTATCATAATACTAAATGCATCTGCCATGGGCTGGGCGCAGGACTGTGACTTACTGGGTTCGAAGGGGATACCTTATAGCTGTAATAAACATATGATGAAGAGCCCTACCCATGATCCAGTTGTCACGTCAAAATACAGAGTCGAACTGTGTAGGTGGCTGCGAAACAATGGTTATGTACAATATTTGCAAGATGAAATTTGCCTAGCGTGGTGAGATAAAAGCTTTTTGTCGGTAAATGCGCCCACCGACTACACATAAATTAAAATACTATGATATTATGATTTAAAAAACGTTGAACTGGATTGGAACATTGATACAAAGCGTCGGATGAGGGATGTGTTGATATAATATATAATTTCATGATTATTTTTGTGAAGTGTACCTTATTTATTTCAGTTAATTTTTTAATTATACTGATAGTATGGAGAAGAAACAAGAGAGAAATGAGAGAGAAATGGAAAGAAGTAGAAGATGTATGTTGGTGGGAAAATAGAGGGAGATGGGAAGAACTATAGTTGGAAGTAGAAGAGAAAAGAAGTTCGGAGGATACGAATGAAGAGACAAAATGATTCGGGAGTGGATGGCAGGCACTCACTCGGGCAATAGCAACTGGTTATCTGGGTTTGAAAATCAAGAAATTTAATTGATCAACAGTATTTAAAAAATGTACACCAGATAAAATGAAATGTGATTAATATCATTTAATTTCTTTTTACAATACATTTCAGTTAAATTAACATGAACAGGGGAGAACCAAGAATTGAATAATAATCAAAAATAGGCTCAACATATATGCAGTGATATCAAAATGACCAGCTAACCAATTCCAAAGCCCATTTAATTCTTGATTATAAATGTTGACAGAACGATTTCTTCATTAGTATATCCTACTGTATTTAATTTTCCTATATTAAAAGGACATGCATCCGGTTGTAACTTATTACGATCTTATAGCGCATTGATAAATAGAAATAATAACAAATTCTAATGAAATATATTATTGGAAAATGATGATACAAAACACAAATGAGATAATATCGATTATGGAGACACTTTTTGCGAAATAATTTAGTGAATGGACATATAATGAGGACATTTTTATGCGAGTATGTTTCATTATTATGTATATTTCTGTTCTAGGATATTTTATTATTGAATATTATATCATCAAGGTCTAGAAGCTGTATAACTTATCAAGTTATCAGCACAGCAAAGCATAATGAACTCCATGAAACCGCAATCCGCGACAGTAAATCTATGGATTTCAAAAAATCAACCAAAACAATGGATTCTACAATTTTCCAGAAGACTCTACGTTTTGGAATTTCAATTACTGGAGTCACATCAAGCAAATTGTGAGTAAATCCTTTGTTTTTTCTCGGAACCGGAATTTCTTATAGTTGGATCGATTATTCTTGTTAAAAAGCAGTGTTTCGTGTATAAAGCTTGGCTGGAGATTCAAGGCCTACCTCATAGGAGACTCGCATAGGCATTTCATGTCCACGACCTACCGCAATAATGGAGGATAATTACAGTCTAATGCGGTTAATCCATCAACACTGCAGACTAATGCAATTAGCAATAGCATAAGGTAGGTTGTTGAGTTTTACCTAACAATTCTTCTTTGGGAAAACGATAAACCGTCATTGGGTTTGACGGGTGAAAAAGCAGACATTTTTTTACAGGATTTTTTTCTCTTTTTATAGCTCGAATTCAAAATAATGCAAGCAAATAACCAAAAAAATAGAACGCTCTTTGGATAAAAAACAAACTTTTTCAACGCTCATATTTTTTCTTTCGAACGTTTAGAACTTTGAATTTATGCTTGTCGATGAAAGCAGATCGAACCCCACGTCGCACCACGTGAGATTTCAACATTTTCAACTGATTAAAATATGATTAGAATTCCTTGAAAGTTGTCAAATCAAGAGATACTAAGTTGATGGCAGATACACGCAGCACTTATCTCTACAAGACAATTTCATGACTATGAATCTAACCAATCCAATTGAGCTACAGAAGCTCTATTTTATCTCAGATTAGTATTTTATTCTGATTCAAGTGGTAAAAAGAGTGTCAAAGAAACAGTCCGAGTGCACAGAGTGGTCAATGGCACAATGCTTTGGCGCATTGTCGTCAACAATGCAGGTTCTTGATATTTATAAGAATATGCTGAGTATTTGACCTTCAGAGTAAGAGACACGCGGTTTTCCTCAAGATGACATGGTATTTAGTGTCCGTTCGCCGCGGGTGGCCGGGTACTACTATTGCTGATGGTGGATGCTACTGCACTATTATACCGATTTCTGCAAGTGCTCGGTCTCACAAATAATCGATGCTAATTTACTTCGATTGGAAAGATTGGATGGTTATAGGGTCTACACCCATAGACGACTCTCGTATAATATAATATCAGCAACGTATATATTTTAAAACTGAATTTTCAAATAGGCCTAATATAGAAAAAATATTCTCATCCCAAATTGTCATCAATTTTTTGAAATTATTCAGTACGCTCACTTCATATTTTGATTCAATCTCTGTTGATATTATAATTTCGTACAATTCAAATTCCAAATAGAGGCTATAATTAGTAGGCCTATTTCGATATTTTCCTAAAGTTTATGGTTGAACAGCAGAAGTCTTTGATTTACGAATACGGTGAATTGAGGGCTCGGGTGCTCTCCCTCAGCTATTTACAAGCACTTGTAAAGATAATCCATCAAATTAAGTGATAATCACTTAATTTACCTCAACTTTGAATTCTAGTGTATGCTCTGCAAGAACATGATAGAAAAGCAATAAAAATATAAAAAAGAATCAAAAATAGAAAACAATTGTATAACTATAATTACTTATAGTATCATTATGAATATAACCAACAGTGGACTCAATAAGGGAATATAGAATGGTAAATAATATTAGAATAGCATTGCCAAAACTGTAGTACTATTGGAAATTATTTATATACGAATAATTTCACAATAAGTTAGCTCTAGCGTTATACATAGGTAAACAAGTACAAACTTCACTTAACCGTAGATTGCGGAAAAATATGTCGCCTCAGCAGAAATGCATGAACACCCCCTTCCTTTCATCATCGTCTTCCAACTATTAGTCCAAGTGTAAAACTCATGTCTCATAAAACAAGCAATTATTCTCGACAAAGGGTAGTTTTGAAAGGTTCGTATTTATAATGAAAAGGGTTTCTGTGTAAGTGTACTAGTCTTGCGAGTGAATGAGCGATGGTCAAGTGAAGGAGGGTGGCGGAAGATGAGGCGATGATCGCCGGTAACTCCAACAGGTGGTCTCCCCGTACAAGACGTGTGCAAACAAGAGCTCGGCGTTGAGTATTGCATAGCGGTAGCGTAATGTTGCACCATACATTGGTGTCTCTCGAGCCCTACTTATTCTTTGACGTAAGATCCGTCTCATTTTTATGAACTCAAATTGAAAACATTTAATGTCTGAAACTATATTTGAGCAAACGAAATTAAATACGTAACTATATATATCAAGTATTGAATATACGTATGCTACTGTCAAAATAATAGTAGATGACAACCAAACAGAATTATTAGAACAATGTGTAATTGATCAAGAATTGAAAAGTGTAGGGGTGTACAAACGGTCATTATTACAATTTTATATTCCAATTGTTGTAGGTTTCAAACGTAAACTTGCGGTCACATGGAGAAAAAACGGAATTAAAATTTGAAGTAAGCACATTTAGAACATTCAAGCTTTGTATGCACATTTCACTGTTTTTATTCTTCACAAACTGTATAGGCTACCTGGAGTACATTGTCTGATTCTTTCAGTGTGATGCAATAAAAGACTTTAGTATCTAAGTATTTAGTAATGAAGTTAGATACTAAGGTCCTTGATGTAATGTCACTGCATTTGCTTCAGGATGCATTTTATTGTGTCGTTGGTCAACCACTCATGTGATTTATTCATTTACAGGTAACAAATTATTTGAAAGAAAATATTCACCCTAGTTAATTGCCTCAGTGTATTCATGATGATAATTCAAATAATTGTACCGATAAACTTGCACATTGAACTTCATCAAACGCGTGCTGAGAAATACGAAAAATATGAACGGTAAGCGTCGAACAAAATCCAATTTGAAAATATAAATTCTACTTCAATTAGTCCAAAGACAAGACTAGTATAAAGTGCATAATTTTTCAAATGAAATGATCAATGTTGCATCGTTACAAGTGCTGATAACATTTTGTTTTACACAGAAAGTTACATGCTCGTAAATGCACCTCGGTATACTATATGGCCAGAGATCTTTGCTATCTAATTTCCATCAGAAGTTCTCATATAGTATTTTATGACCTTTAGAAAGTTGGTCACACTTCTCGATGTTTCTATATAACGAATCCAAGCAATCAATCTATTCAATGTACTTACTGTGTAAACTTCTTTTCACTAAAATGTGTGGCCATCTCGATGTACTAATGTTTGACTGTAGATGACGTTGTCTTTGACTTTGACGTTTCGTTGAACTACGGTATGTATTGTTATGATTGATGTTATCTGTTCTGACTTGAAACGCACTTTCTGCTATCACTTGATCTGCCCACATATCATCGTAATTTATCGACATTGGAGAGTTGCATGTCCTTTGATCGCGTTCCAACACTTCCACCATGTAATCAGCTGCGATCACATGATCAATTCCTCGAGAGGCAATCTCAACACCGACTTGCTGACGGTTCTTCATGGTTCGAACTTTTCTTTTTCGAAGAAGAAGCGTATCAACCATTGTCTATCCGTGATGCTTATTCTATTAATTTCCTTTGGAAACAATAGCTTTGAAAACTAATATTCAATAAAACATATACTCATAAAAAAATGCATTTGAATAATAACACGATGGGTAAGAGTCGAAAGCACTATATACTCGTCATAAAAATAAAACGAGAACGCGAACGCACAATGGCACACGGAACAAACAGTTTTAAATATGAGATACTAATAAAATTAATGTCAAGCTACAAGTAATACCAGTCAGTTGTAATTGACTAATGATTGCAATGTCGCACAGTACAGATGTAATAAAGATGTAAAGATGGCACTCCTCCGTATCCGTTGAAGGGTCGAGATGTGTTTGACTTGTTGGCTAGCTTGCCGACAACTACACCTAACACCAAAGTGACCGAGACATATAAAGTTTTGCTTATTGTCTAGAACACTCATCTATCCCTTCCATACTCGACACACGTATTTTCTCTTCTCAGAGCACACGGGGGCTTTTCCCGGATAAGCCAATCCGATCGTGTGTTTGTCGAAGGGGGAGGGGCTTTCTAAGTTCCCATTCATAACAGTTCTCTTTTTACTATAATTCCCCCCTTTTCTCCGACCCCCCTCATGATTCCACCTGTTTGAGAACCCTCCAGGTGACGTCACGATAGCCTTTCACTCCCTCATCATTACCACGTCATAGAACTCGACGTCCGTCCTGGACCAAGTCTCTTCGTCTCGGAAATCTCGTGACTGCTGTCGGCGATCTGTCAAACAAGTGTTTGCACTTTGCATGCTGCTTCGATAAACCGCCTAGCATTCGTGATGTGTGGTGGCTTATCTTATTAAACGATTTCCGCTCAAACCTATCGATACTGGACCAAATTTTCTTCACTCCTTTTCAAAGAACTATGGGCGTCATGTCCTGGGTTTCCACTCTTCGTTGGTTATTCCACAGCACTCGTTTTTTAAAACGCTAGATATACAATCAATTACATATATATTGATAAGTGAACGTGATGTGAGAGTCGGTAATAACCTTCCTCTCTCTCAGATTCGATCTTCCCGGTATAATGATGGTACAGATGCTTGACATAATAACTTAGTGGAATTCCTTGTGGTCCTAAGTTCGTATCTTTGCAGCATCCCGATGTGTCATCTTGTTATCATTTGATTGGATGACCTTCAGAGTTGAGTGGAATGTTGAGAGTTGGTTGCTTGAATGGCCGGTAGGCGTCTCTCTCTATCTCCGTTATAGACCCACGTGTGTGAGGCACGTGCTCATATAGCCTTTCTCTGACAACTCGGAAGCCAATGTGCTTGGTATTCAAATCGCGTCTATACGGAGAGCAGATCTCTCAGGCAAACGTAAACGAAGAATGTCGAACGTAGGCTTACAAGTTCAGTCTGGAATTGTCTTGTCTTGGTTCGAGCTCACAGAATGACGTCTCAAAGAGTGATTGGTGTCATCGAACAGACCAATACCTTTCAGAAACGCATTCCTCGCTAATTTGTTTGTTTTTCCGAGTATGTAAGGCATATTCAAGAAGATTCAAGAAGATATGTGTGTGTGTATATATTTATATATATATATATATATATATATATATATATTCACACCCTTATACTCAGACAAACAAACCTATATATATATATATATATATATATATATATATATATATATATATATATATATATATATATATATATATATATATATATATATATATATATATATATATATATATATAGATTGAAGTCTGATACTACCATTCCTTCGATTCGTATCATTAGGCTATAGATAAATATATATATATATATATATATATATATATATATATATATATATATATAAATATATATATATATATATATATATATATATATGTATATATATATATATATATATATATATATATATATATATATATATATATATACATATATATATATATATATATATATATATATATATATATATTTATATATATATATATATATATATATATATATATATATATATATATATATATATATATATTTATCTATAGCCTAATGATACGAATCGAAGGAATGGTAGTATCAGACTTCAATCTGCAAACCTGTGCTCTCAGGAATGCATGTCATTCAAGATGTTACATAGCCCTATACGCTATAGTATCTAATTGTCTGGAGCAGCAGCTTACACAACCTAAACATATTCAGAACAGATATAATCTGAGAAATAAATGTCGGTGACATTTTATTTAATCTTTCTGTAATGTACTATGGAATTGAGTGTTATTTATTTTTTCATAATTATTGTTTCGATTTTGTATCATTTCATCAATTTGTTATTTTCACTCTGTTGATTTCTTTCAATTCTTTTCAATATTTTATATCTTACGATCATTATTTGGCAGTGATATTAATGTGTTCTGTTGTTTCATTGTTGGATTTTTGTTATATTTTGATCATTATTACTCTGGAAAAGTGAGCGACAAGTCTTCCGAAACGTCAGGCTCATCGTTTTATTAAAACAATTTTATTTATCGATTTGCCTCGGTGTTTTGATAATACGCGTCAAATTCCTAAAAATTTGTGATCATATAAAGCTGTCTCGAAAATCAAGAATAGATATATGATAGTCTTGCAAAATTAGGGGATGATCCATCACTTAAATTTTTTCAAACATTATGAAAAAATTGAAATCACCATGTTCATTCAAAATAAAAGCCAAAAAAGCGTTGAGCTAAAAATATGATTTTACCATAGGGTCTGCTTCATTAGAGCTTATGAGCGAGGAGACATAGACCCAATCATTCGACACATCGCTATGTGTACTTTTATTATTGTACAGGTATTATCACGATCCGTCATTGGCCATCCTCCTATAACTATTTCCTACAACTATCAGTTATATAACTATTAATTATCATAACCATAACTTATTCAATTATATTGCTTATTGTTTGCTTCACGACCCCACCAACAGCTATGTTATACGGGGGTACGAATGAGCAGGTGATTATAAAACCACAGAGTGATGATCATTTACAGGGCGTTTACTTAAACCCATGCCTTACGCGGGACTCGAACCCACGCCCAACGGTGACTCCAGATTCTGAAGCGGTGCCTCAGCTGACCGAGCTACCGAGGGTGCCAACTTTAATTATAATTATAGTCATTAGTCACTACATACGTTCAACTATTAAAACTTGAAGAAAAACTCTGTGAGACCCTTGGTAGCTCTGTCAGCTGAGGCATCGCTTCAGAATCTAAAGTCACCGTTGGGCGTGGGTTCGAGTCCCGCATAAGGCATGGGTTTTTGTGAACATCCTTTCACTTATCATCACTCCATAGTTTCACAATCATCTGCTCATTCGTACCCCCGTAAACCTAGCTGTTGGTGGGGTATAATTAAGCAACAATAATCATCATCAACACTATAGGCTATAGGCCAAGTTGTTGTAGAAATCTACACACTTTGGTGAACGCTTAACCTGATTCTTATAGAATTTGTGGGACAGATAAGTATTCACAATATCTCAAAAAAATAATTACGTTACACATATTTTCCACCTCTTCTCATCTATTTTCATCTGTGACCTCTGGAGCGCATAAAAATAAAATAAAATAAATAACAGAGAACGACCAAATGGATGACTCATTCATTTAACATTTTCCAATAAACTTCTATTCGATCATTTCAACTTCCTATCGCCATTTCAAGACACTGCGAACACCGTTACGATCCATCCAATACTCAAGGTTGGTGGCCCGATATTGCACCACTTGACGACACCTTGCACCTTACCAAGCCGACCTACAGAGTCACTGAGAGCGCTGGAGAAAGTTTCGGTGTGTTTGTGATTGCATCACTTCTGGTCTTCTGCACGTCATCGTTACGTATAGAACACTACCTATCGGAAACGCGCGATAATAGCGACATCCCCTAAAATAAGGGGGAGGAGGGAGGGAAAACGGATAGCAATGAAATATTCCAGAAAATCGCCCTTGGTAGACGAAATTAATCGAGGAGAGGGAAAAATATGTCGGGAAAAATGATTCCATACCCAGCTGTGAGTTTTCAGTATTTTTGGTTGGTTATAACGATAGCGTTGTAATTTTATCAATTCCAACTTTGTACAGAAACAATCTGGATGAATACAAATTTTTCACATTTTATTCCTTTTTTTAGCACTCGTTGTCCAGCCCCGTTTAATATATATATATATATATATATATATATATATATATATATATATATATATATATATATATATATATATATATATTGAAGTCTGCAGCTCAGGACACCGGTGTAGTCATTTCAAATGTACCCTTTTCAAAAAGAATGAGCCATCTAGCGGCAATCGTTCGAACTAGAACGGTATGTTCGTACCTGCGTTCGAAAGTCCTATGCTGCCCATGTTATTTAGCACGATTGATTTATATCATTGTATGTTACAGTGTTCGTATTTATACTTATAATACGATGGTAGCTTCAACAATCATATATGCACTATTCACTGAGAGACTCACACACTGTCAGAGTGAGTAGAATGAGAGACAATGCAATTTATATATCTTGGTGTTTTGCCTTTAACCCTTTGATAAGCGGCCCGATCTTTTGAATAGTAGGCCTACTAAAACTCCCAGAATGTAATACCAGCGATCTCGACCGCTAGGAGGCAGTGCGCGCCTGCGCATTGAATTATGAAAAGAGTAATTGTAAACCACTTCTTCAATTTTAAATATAGAATATTATTTTTGGTTACATTTTATAATAATGCCTATATATGGTTGATCGAATTATCATGTACCGGTATATTGAAAACCACTAAAATAAAATGTTATGTATTTCTGATAATATAGGCCTACTATAATGATATCGCATGAGAGGCACCACACATTTTGCTTAAACAAGAACAAGACTTCCTATGGTTGAAAAGTTGTTGGCAACAAACTGACACTGAAGTTGTGATTGTAGTACACAATTTGAGGGACATTGTTGTCATCTCATCACGACAATCACTTGAAAGACGCCTAAAGGAATATTCATTTCAATCGATAAAATATTTAGCTTTTGCAATACTCAGTTCAAATTAGGCCATAGATAATCGAGCTATTTAATCGATATTAGACCTATACGTGTATTGAAATCGAGTTGAAATATAATTTAGTTTAATTTATTAGTACAATAATCTATTCATTCAGAACGTCAAGTAACTTATATAGAGAAAAAATATTTTTGTATCTATGTTAATTAATTGAATGAGTATTGTACAATTGTATGTTTTCTACATTGTAAGTATAATACGTGCATTCCTAGGTGCATTCTTTATAAGGGCGGCGTGGAAAAGGTACTGGTATAAAATTCTAACTACAGTAATTCGTAATATGCGATTATAAATCCAATACATCTCGTACTTTCTCCAACAATTCCTCAGTCCTTCTAACATTGCTCTATTGCATTTTCAGGTGTAAAATGACCTCCCTGTTGTCGCGCCTCGAAACCCAAACATTCAATTGCATCCGTCTCTTCACGACGTGCACTCTGGCTGCAGCATCCGCCTCATCACGACGTGCACTTTAGCTACAGCCTAGGTATATTCAAACACTAATTACATCCGTCATTCTTAGTAGTGTCTGGCTTTTTGACAAAAGTGAGCAAATTCGTTTACCTCAATTATTGTCAAGAATTTCTTCACATTATATATATACCACAAATAAGGTATGGAATTTTAACCCTAATTTGTGATCAATATAATTATATTTGGCCCTACGACGTACTATATTGATAACTGAGATCTATTGGCGTCGGATGAATGTTGACGTCGGATGGATGATTAATGGGATCGTGGGATGACGAGATGAAGATTTCTTAGGTAATAGGGATAGTGATAGTGATAATGTATGGATTAGGGATAGTGGGAAGGAAGCAGTCGTGGTATATATTGTGGGAATCATCCCATAATCAGCTTAGAGTACAGAGGGAAACAACGAAAAACCCCTGTAAAGATGGATGGTGGCGGGGATCGAACCAGATCCTATATGCCCTTCACTTCCCGTAACACATGAAGCGAGCGTGTTAACCATTGCGCTGCATGTGCCGGTTCAACTAAATACGAATATATCATACGAAATTCCAAGTACTGAACGCGTTTTCACAATTGATCATGACGATCAAAAAATACAAACTTTTATATTTGATTGATGATTATTTTTTGCTTAACAACCTATATTTATTTGAGAAATGTAAGAAATAATAATAGGCTTACATCCTTTTTCATTCATCTCGATTATATATATATAAGAAGTAGTGGTCGAATTTGGATTGTTGAATGTGTATAACATGTGTCAGGACATTTATATATGCCAAAAATGACATTTCATTATGTAAGAACTAAGAAGTTGAGTGTTGAGTGTTGACTATAGAAGATCAGCCGTGCAACCTGTGAAGCGCACACAGAAGACCAACAAACAAACCCGAGTGAAGGACTCGATTCGGACTCAATGAATGCTTTTCCAATAATTCATTCAGTCATTCGATCGTCTCACCCCCCCCCCCCCTCCCCCCATAATACTTTCTACAATTCGAGCTCCACGGTGGAAACTGGCTCCTCTACCAATATCTATACCGCGAGTATCACGATAGTGTCTGTCAACTATTTCAGCCGATCATGAAACTATGAAGTGATGATAAGTGAAAGGTCGCTTACAAAAATCTATGCCTTATGCGGAATTCGAACCCACGCCTAGCGGTTACTTCAGTTTCTGAAGTGGTGCAACAACTGACTGAGCTACCGTGGGCGGCTAACTATTTCACAGGTATACAGAAAAAATGAGTTCATTTAGGTGTACACATGTCAGAATGAAGCGATATAGGTACCGGTATGAATAGTTTCTATTCATACCTTCTAGAAGGTACTAAAAATTCTTCCTATATCAGAATTTTGACACCTTACGCAGTTCAATAGTTATTACGCAAACAATGATATGACGCTAAATTGTTTCCCGTTCCAAATTGAGTGATGGTAAAGCTCTGTATTAAAAGATTAGTTACCCATAATCTGAGAGTTAGTGAAAACATATTATAGAATAGGTAACCATGGAGATAATAACTGCCAGATAAATCCTGTTCACATGTTGGTAAATCAAGGTGGATAACTAGAATATAGGATATGCAATTTAATGAACTACAAATTATAGAAAATTGATTTCAATTTGGATTATTCAATATGTTTTAAAAAATATATTCGAATTGTGTATATTTCATTTAGATAAGTTATAAATAAATTATTAAAATAGCATGTTGTATAAATATGTCCAATTGTGGTATAGTCTGGAGTACGGTCTACACCAACATAAGAAATGCCGTGAAATGTTTGTCAATTAACAAACCGAAATAATAAAAAAAAGTTCATCTCTTTCATTTTTTTTTTGTGAACACCTGAAAAGTTATTATGTACAGTTTCGGACAAACAAAATGCCCCAGTAATTATAGTTTTAAATGTTCTCATTTTCGTGGAAGACTTTATAATATTCATTCAGTCAGTGTATGGTCCATGATTTATAATTGATAAGAGTTATCATGATAATTCTACACTCTATATAATCTCACGTTTGTGCACATCAATTTGTTTAGGTACATTTGAACACAAATTGATAAACGACCACCATCAGGCCGCATATGGTGTTGTTCATGGTGAAAGCATAAGATGATCGTCTTGGAAAATAAAAATATTTCATAAGGTAAAGTATCTTATGTTTGCATCTTGTATATGTGTGTAATATCATTATTTATTATTGATATTACTTCCATTGTGTGTATGCATCAATGTTTTTATAATTGTGTATATAATGTCTGTTGGATGGTTTATGCTGATATGCTCTTGGTTTTAACTTTTAATGCTTGCTATATATGACCTTACGCAGGCTTATACCACATTTTGAAAACGTCAAAAATTAAAGAAAACATTAAATATAAACTCATCCTTCTCTATTAAAATACATATAGACAGTTTTTTTTTATCGCATCTATTTATGAGCATTCATTTTATGAGGGTTTTTACGATCTTTTGGCAAAGTATGGCTTTTCTATACCTTTTTGAGATTTATTTTTTTTTGGTCAGTAAACTAATTTAGTTAAAATATAATATTTTTTATTACACTGTTTTACGATAACTATGAACGTTATGACATAGATTTTCAAATAGTTTTTTATGGTATTGATGGTAATGAATGATGTAAATGAAAAATATCTACATTCATAACCTCGGGCGTGACATCAAAAACAAAGCGGCGTTGTAAAGTGATTTGTTATTTGGTATCACGTTATATTTCTGTGATCGTGACAAGATAAACAGGCCTATCTTTTAATGACATTGGAAGCTGGCTTTATTATGTGACAATTAGCAGCTTGTTTGGTAGATACAGACATTTGCGGTTTGGAATACGTTAAAAAAAAAGTACCTCCCAGTATTCAACTTGGATCCCTGTAATATAGAATATAACGTTTAAAAAAAACGCGAAATGAACCCGTCAAACTACTGTGCTCAACTTGCCGCAGACATACCGCACACGCTCGACCGCACACATAGCGCTAGGCCGCATCAAACGCACGCGGTACACTCACTCAACTAAGTTCAACGTGAGAAACAATAGAGGTTAGTTAGACTATTTAGTAACAATTTTATTTTTTCAATGCTATTTCTATTATGAGGATTATAATCTTATATGCAATATCATCATATGCATCATATACATTATATACTTACACGATACAGCGATACTAATTGAATGGTTTTCAAATTGTGATGCAAATGTATTGAATAATATTGAAATATTATAAACTCATGTGTCACATTTGAGAAATGAAACTAGGTGCTTTCCAAATCCAAATAAGCGATTGGTTGAATAAAGTATGGAAGAGAGCTCAATGTATTATTGAAGTTTTGTGTTATTTTCATTGATTTTTATTCATTTCAGGTGCAGGTACAAAATTGAGACTTATACGAGATAATTTCACTAGTTTATTTTGTTATCTATTCGAATTGATGAATATATAACTGATAATCCGGTTCTTTGTAACACCTTCCAATGGTAAAGATCGTTTTCATATATTGCTTTAAAAAATAGCTATTCCATTCTCATAATTTGTCATTAGAACAATTGATAAACAATAGTATAGAATTATACTAATTATATTGTCATTTTATAAGTGACTGTAGTCTTTATGGGAATCATTCCGAGCATTTCTTACCGTTTATAAACTCGACTGTTCCTTGATGTATCCAAATTCCTGTCTCATTCAGTATCTTATACGACAATACAAAACTGCACCACTTTGATGTATGACTACGTCAATAGATGCACTATTAAGTAGACAGAATAACGCGATGAAAATGGTTATAATTGGAATAAATTAAATCAATTTGAAGTAAATTCAATTGAATTTGAATAAATTAGAAGAATTATGTCTTACCGTATTATAATTATATGTATATTTATATTGTTATATTTTCCTGTACGACTTTTCCGATAGCACGTAATATGATAATTCAAGAAATACACAATTATGATTATTATTATCATTATGAACTTATGGTATGACCTTTTTACAGTCTTTCATTATTCAGCCCGAATCATTATATTTATTTCTAAAATATAACATATATTTTTTTGGGCATTATAAACATCTTTTCATATTTTCATAGCATAGATTAGAAACATTTGATTAGAAAGTGATTAGAACATAATTCGAATATTATAACATTTTTAAACTACATCAAAACCCTCAAAACGGTCACAATTACCAAAGATTTTGACAGTAGCATAGTTGGTAGATGACCTTTTTCCTTCCTGGATAGAAGGAAGAGTCCATACCAGTGTCGATCGATAGCATAGTTGGAGTCTATAGAAGATAGAACTACTTTATCGACTCTGTGAATATGTATATATAAATACTTTATTAGTGAAATAAAGTCTCTGCCTTACAAAAGGTTGCCCATTAGACACAGAATAATATAAAAATGAAAATAACAGATTATTAAATAGAGAAAAATGACAATACAACAGTGTTTGATGAAAAAATTGATGATAATATTGGGCTATAGTCTAGAAAATTAAATATCTTAATTAATTACTTATTTGGAAAAAGAAGAGATAAAATGAGATATTAAAAATGAGGAAAAAATATTTGAATAAGGCCCGGTATTACCACGGCCAGTTAGTATTTATCTGACAGTTGGTGAAAACAAATAGCATGGGTAACCATGGTGATAACAAGTTTGAAGTTTCAGATAAAGGCTAACTGGACTTGGTAATATCAGGCCTAAGTTATTTATAAAAGAAAAAGAAAAATACATATGATATAAAAGCGATTCATTTTGCAACAAACTTATGAACCATCTGATTTACCTGATAAAAATATGCAGACGGCTGTGACAATCTTCATTAACTCGGAACTCTGTATTATACTTGTGCATTAATTTATCTTACGAACGGGGTTTTATCAGTTTATTGGTTATATATTGCCACGTGCTCAAACCAGAGATAATATTCAATTTACCAATTTCACGAAAATGATCGAACTCGTCTGCTTTTTTTTTTACAAAAATCTATTGATTCTCATTCAATGAACATTAACTCACGGCTAATAAACTTCTGTTGTCAGCACCAAGCTATACGTGCATTTACATTACTCAAAACACACACATGTTTATATAAACGTACTTGCTTTAGGTGTAATCAAAATATATAATAATCAATTCCAGTTTTAGGTAAACTTTGTGTTGCTAAGTGTTATTAAGAATGATAGTTTGATGAATACAATGGAAATACAGTTGGACAGATGTAAGGCACAGAATTGTTGATATATTTTGTTGTAATTGATAATTTTATCATTATTATTTTTTTCAAATGTTTGAATCGAATAGTTAACACAAAGTCATTGTTACCCAACTAAGGATAAATAAGGATAAGGATATAAGGATGAGACTCTATGGGAAGACAATTCGGAAATCATCTATAAGGGTGATCTAACTATCTCAACGGGAATAATTCATTATAATTAATCTCGATAATCATGAATTCAATCATTAATTCTGTGTAAGGAAGAAGATTATCCGATATCTTCATTTTCTTTGAATGTTTTCCTTCCAAATCCCTCTATCTTCTTTCGCTTGAACCCATTATGAAATGTGTCTCAATTCTGTTTGAATATTACTTTATTTCATTCATCTTCATTGATTTAAATTTAAAAAACACAAACATGAGCCGTAAATGCGTTTTATATCTTTCAAAACAAGATCTTATGGCGTACTTTGTAGTCATAAGGTAAAGTGAAAAGTCTGTATGGGAATTTTCATTATTCATAGGGCCTATATATTAATAATTATTGAGCTGTTGCAAAAGTTTCGTGAATAAGTAATAATTGTTGTTCAATCGTTGAAATTATTCTGGGAAATGACTTGAAAACGTATCAGCTGAAAATTCTTTGGTACCTCTCATCTTATGCATTGATCTTTCACATCATCGACACACCAAAAACAAAAATCATCCGTTATTCTTGCTTTTGTTAATGATGAGTTAGATCGTCATGAATTGTGTTCGATTAATTGATTAGATACGAATTATTTATACAAAAAGTACGGTTGCGGTCATGAAAAAAGTGGGCGATCAAGCTACATTAGAATGCCATCTGAAGAAATTATGCTGATATTATTTTAACGCACTAAAACTACAAGACAATGTGTATATACGCGCACTCCACGCGTTCTATTGACAAATTAGCGGATGAATCTGCTCAGATTTTATGTAAACAACATTATTTATTTCGGATCAAACCATTTTATGTGACTGCAAGTATACATTGATCACATTTCGTTATATTTCGTGAGTTTGGTGAAGATAATATATCCTATTAAATAAACTTGTGCTTCAATTGGATCTAATCTTGAAAAATGTATCAGAATTTAGAACAATAGTTATACCAGCTAATATAATTTTTCCCTTGAGAAAATAGCCTCAAGAGGCCTCTTTACATCTTGCCTACCGGCTTGATTGCAGACGTTCGGGGCCCAAGTTGGCAACGGAAAACCAATCACCGTATCAACATACAGTTTTCGGTTAGATGATCACTAGTATTCAATACGTACTCGTACGAAGAGCTTTAGTTCGTGGTATGTTTTCAACCCTTTCAAAATAATTGTTAAAAATCAACATGTTTCTACCTGTTTTTCATTGTTTTGACGATTTTTATAGAGTAATTTAATAGAAAATCATGATTTTTAGTGAACGTAGAGGCACAGATATACTCATTGTTGTTTTATTGCAAAAATAATTAGACTGATTGGTTCTACCGTTTACCCACCATGTGTTGGGAGCTAAAGGCCTGTATTGACGCTTTTTGCCCTGTTTTGTTCGTTCCCTGCATGTTTTACTCATGATTTGTGAGATGTAAAGTAGCCTAACTGACTGAAAGTGTAAAATTGTAAATTCATATTTATCATCAAGAATGTGATTTGAAAATCGAATGTGTTCTCAAAATCTCATCATTATATTTTACTTCTGGTCTAGCATAATGAATTATTTGCACAGTGATTAGTTCGAATCGATGGAATGCTTGGGTAGAGGATGGGTGAGAAACTGAAAGTTAATATAACATTCTTCGATGTTGAATCATATAATGAAGGGCACAGCAAAAAGGTTATAAGCATATAGAATTATTCAATTCCGGACATTTTTATTTCATACGTGTTCTGTCCGTATGTATTTTTCATCATTTAGGGCCGATCTCTAGATCCGGCACAAAAAATCACTCATCAAATGATCGAACCCGGACCTTTTAAAATCGAGCTAGAGAAATAAAACGTCTACTGATAGAGCGGTATTAATCATCGATCATATTTATAGTTAATAGTTCAGTTAATTCATCGTTAATAGTCTTCATGTTTCTTAACTACGTGGTTAACTAACTGGCAAAGTGAATATGTAATGATACACGATGATATAATGTGTGTTGAGATAGTGTTGTGGTTTGTGATGTCATCACGTATAGTTCAGGGTCTAGGACGAGGTTTTAAGACACTGCTATAATACAACACTTTCACATCGTAATTGTCTAGTGAAACATTATTATTCAATATAGTAACACGGACCAAATGATGTTTTTCGCACTTGCTCCAACTATTACAGAAAATAATATAAAATGCAAGTAGGCCAATTGTATATTCAATATTGTATCTGAAAAAGTGAATACGATATACAATTCATATTATTATGAAATCACACAGTATAATTTTAGCGATCGACTATTTTCATTGTAATAAATCTACTAGGAAATTTAGTGGGCTTATAGGTATAATTTTGAAGTATTTGAATATAATACTTGTTTATAATTTGTTACACTTGAGTTTATTATAATATTATGAAAAGCTATTACGATACAATTTTAATAAATGAATGAATAAATATGACTATTATGTGAAATATGAATCAAATTACTGAGACGTGTGGCCGAGTGGTTAATACACTGAGCCGTCATTCAGGAGACCGGGGTTTGATTTCCGCCGTAGTCGGATTTTCGTGGTCTCCCTATTTCGTTCAGGTCAATACTGGGATGGTTCCTTAACATCAGGACACGACCAACTCCACCCCACTATCCAAGAACACATAATAAAATAATCTTTCATCTCATCATCTCATATATCATTCACCGACGCCAATATATCGTAGTTATCAGTACAGTGCGTCATTTTAAACTCAATATAAATAAAATTATTAAAATTAGGAAATTATAATAATTAAAAACTAATGCAATTGAAAGTGATGATTATTATTATAAAAAATCATTGCATATTATCTAAACAGTGTAATGATTCAATTATCGTTCGTCAAACATACACATCTTGATTTCTTACATCCTATTATAGGCAATTGAGATGTCAACATTTTCATACTGTCTTTAACCATGAATGAAATATGTTGTCCTTTTATTAAATTAACACTAGTGGAAATGTATTTTTCTGTTGCTAATAAAGACTAAATCATATTAGCAACATTTCCATGACCTCACTCCGTTCACACTGATTCTCTAATCTAAAACATAATCCAGCAAATCAAAACCACATTAATCTCGAATAAATACTGAATTGTATAGGTATCACAAATACAAATTAGCTTAACGAATGACGTACGCCATATTTAACGATAACCTACTTCCGGCATGATCGTGCGTAAGATCGTTCGAATGCTACACCTCAAATATAGGTCGACTTCACACTCTTGGAGAGCTCCAATTCCTAGAGAATGATCGTCATACGCTTTGATCAAACATACACGTGGATATACGTATCGACAAAAATGAAAGTTCCGATTTACCGTCTCTTCTATCACACACTATTAGCGCACGGGTGGTTCGAACCTCCATCTATATAGACAGTACAAATACAATAAATCCATTTACGGTATTCGTGTCAACTTGTGGTACGGATTTACCTTGATTGCAGATTTGCACAGAATCCTTCTCGGTCCATTGTTGATTCTATTACGCATGTAGGACTATATGTATACGACTATTTTATTGACATTTTTTTAAAAATTGGGTTTGACGATGAAGAAATGATGTATTTGAATTAGATCACAACCCTGAAACTAAGTTAACGAATAATACGATATTTATTTCCCTAATTTTAGATAAAATTAGAAATAATCATTTCAATTCTGTTTTGTTTCTTCTTTTCTTCTTAAATTCAACTGTAACTTGAAATCGTAATTTGTCTACTCGTTTGTTTACTTTATCGTCACATAACCTCTTGATGAAAATTATCTCCTGTTTTTCAACTGTCAATTGTTTCTGATGTTTTTTTATTTTAGTCAGCCCGCACACAATAATCTTTCTTATGCTGGCTCATACTTCAATTTATTTAATATCGATGAAAAACAATACGAATACATAATATCAATTGTCCCAACACAGTACTAATTTTAAGAATACCGTGTGGAAATTCAATGTATTTAAAATAATTATGTATTGTTCTGTATTATGTTCGTGCATGTGTTGTAGAGTGTACATAATGTATAAGTTGGAGAATAAAATGATGTCAAAATGAAAATGAAAAATGAAATGAAAATGAATGAATTTTAGAAATTATAATCGATTTATTTGTTCAATACAGGTTCCGACCTTTTAACCGAATCGTGACGTAGACATTACTGGATTCTGTTCATGTTCCTATGAAGAATCGATGGTGCCTACATCACGACTCATGGCCTCTGGTGGCCAGAAAAATAATTTACGATTTCTGAAATTGAGATTAAGATTTCTGGTTAGTAGTTTCATCTAAAATTAGAGATGTATATTTCGTAATTATTTATCAAAATCTATAGTTCCAGGACCCTTATTCTCGAGATTATGAGATGAGATTATAAGATGAGAATTATTATGCTATGGTATTTTCATAGCATTTTCAGAGAAATTACCAGAATTCCACCTAAATAATCTTATCTCATAATCTCATAATCTCGAGAATGAGGACCAGTGTTGTGTTTAACGATGACAGATCTATTGGCGCATGTGACATGATTGAAGGTGTTTGCAGTGGAACGGTCGTGGCTGGCTCTGAAGGAACTATCCCAGTACTCACTGGCTCCAGACGTTGCAGTGAGTGCTGGGATAGTTCCTTGAGTGCAGGCCACGACCGTTTGCTTCCTGAATGTCAAGGAACATGCATTATAGTCAGGAAGGTTGTGACTTTGGCAGGAATCGAACAGCGGCCACCTTAATGTCGGCATACTGTATATGCATTACAGCAACTGACCTACCCGTCTCCAAATGTATACACAAGTGTGCACGAAAAAAAAGATGGTCTACAAAGTACCAACCAAAACGCTTCGGTAATTATAGTAGTAGTAGTTATCTTTATTTTCAACTTGGAAATGCAAAGTTTAATAGTATATTGATACAATTACAATTTTCCGGTGGTTGCAAGAATCTGCTTTTCTCTAAGGCCCGGTATTACCAAGTCTAGTTAGCCTTTATCTGATAGTTCAAACTGGTTATCACCATGGTTACCTGTGGTATTTGTTTTCACCAACTCTCAGATAAATACTAACTGGACTTGGTAATACTGGACCTAAGTTAGTTTTGATTTATTTATCATTTGGGGTGCTCAATTTTTTTTAAATGTAGGCTTGATTAATTACATGTAATTTCGCTCCAACTTCAAGATTTCACCATCTTGAAAGATGCAGCTGCGTTTTTTCATCGTAAGCCTCGTCTCGAAAGGGTCATGATATCTTAAAATAATACAACTATGTAGAAATATTACGTGATATTTGTTTCGTCGGGTGTAAGCATGATGGAATGGAGCTTGATTCATAGTTCGTCTAGTCTTCTAGTGAAACACCCAGGAATGAGAATGGTTTTGTCATCGTTTATAGAGTCTGACTATACTGATCGTCACGGTAAAATATGATTCAAGAGGCGGCGCCAGAAAAGTTGAGCGTCGACATACGGAGAATAGCAAGTGTTTCTTCGGGGAAATGCTCTAATGAGAGGAACTCCGATGACTTCGTCATTTTGGTGTTTTGCACTATTACATTTTATTCGTGCGGTCAAGTTTATACACACGTGAGGTGAGATAGAATTCACCGTCATCACCTGAATGATGAATATAACTTCTTGTTGAATTTATGACTTTCTTATTTTTGTTTATATTGACATTTGTTTACATTTTTGTTTTTGGATGAGCGAAGCGAAGACTCAAATTCACCATACTCGGAAAAAAGTGCCTGTTTTTTTTTTGTTCACGCTTCACAGGTCAAACTAAAATTCAAAATCAGTTGAAACTTGACATACACAAGTGTCCTCATCTAACTTGATACTGTAAAGTTTTGAGGCGTAATCGATTCAACCACTTCTGAGAAACATCGTTTCAAAATTTTCAAAAATCTCATAAGAATAACCCAGAGGAAACAAACCGTCAAAAATATTTCCTTCGAGAGAATTCAAATTCTCGTGGAATTTCAATATTATAATTGAACACTTTTTTTCCGAACTTTGAGTCCAATCAAATCAGCCGTTCCGATATAAAAAATATATAATCCAATTTTTTTTAAATCACTCAAACCTATTAGGAAATCAACTGAATCCAGGCAACAGGTATCACCATCAATTGGAAACGATTAAAACCTCATTCATTATCATAGAAATCGATTAGGAAATATGATGGCAGTGACATAATTAATTGTTTGGATTTCAAGGTGTGTATATATATATATATATATATATATATATATATATATATATATATATATATATATATATATATATATATACACATTTTTATGTATATATAAATAACCAAACCAATCCAAAGATATAAGTTGATATAAGTAGCTCATCCATGAACGTGGAAACACATAACGCGTTTGCCTAGTATGGAAAAAATGATTCAGTCATAAAATATCAGTCGTGACGACTTGAACAGGCAATGTTACCAACTCAAGAATTAAGATATCACTTCTTTTCATCAGACGAAATAATTTGTCAAGTGATGTCAAAGTTCGGTATGTTCAAGTATTCTTTGATTTTGTGACTTGAAGAATTATCACTGATACGGGTAGATCAGTCGGAGGATCATTCAGAAGACTGGGGTTCAGATCTCTCATTGACCGAGATAGTATGAGGTATCCATGGCAATAAGCCATGGAAGGAAATTCAAGAAAGAATGATGAAGGCACAATACATTGCAAGAGGCGATCATACTGCCAAATTGATGTGTAAGACTGGAAGAACCGATGTTGGAAGATATTCATTTCCTAGTCGGTCTTTAAACGACTCGAATAAGCTTCTTAAGAAAGATCTGATGGGAAAATTGTCCAAATCGATGGCAACTTTCAGATGGAGAATGAAGAACGATACAAATGATGATGAATAGTGAAATGGATGGAATGGACTCTGTTTACGTAGTTTATTATTATTATTATTATTGTATTTCTTGATGTATAATGATATATTAATTTTTCAATTTCATGTCCACAAATATATAGATATACATATATTCGATTTTGTATTCCTTAACTATTGAAAAGTTTTCATTTATTTTCACCTTGTATAATTTGAGAGTTGTGAAAACAGAAATAGATGATAGACACATGTTGTATTTCAAGTAGGCCTAACCCTTGATTTATAAGACAGTGAAAAAAAGTAAACACGTCTTAGTGAACTTGTTTCATTGTTTCATGATATAAACCCGATTTTTGTCCAAGATATTAATTTCAATTTTCATCCCACAGATAAGCCTTTTTGGCTTTGTGGAAGAGCGTATTAATCAATCTTGTATAGTATTTATTATTTAAATCAAATGAATGAAAAAAAAATGTTATTATCATATACATAATTATATTATTTAATTAATTACATAATTAATTACATCATTATAATTACAATATATATTATTATATATTTATACATTCAACTGTTTTCATTCTTACTCCGCGCAGTTTTCCAAATATTTATTTTAAAATGAGCATGATATATGTAATATGTTAACAGTGTGTAGACCAATAGACAAGTCAAATCTTATGTGACTTTGTGGGTCTACGTTATTATCATAATGTACTAATAAAACATGTAAATAAAACGCCCTGAAAAAAAATCATCATTTTTCAATTTTGTCTTTTATTTGTATTTAATTATTAAAATTTTGATATTATTTAGAACTAAAGCTTTGCCACCTGTACATTGCACAAACTGTGAAGATAATAATAATAAACTCAAACTTCATCGTGTCAACCTCCAGATCGTTCAAGTGAGTACTGGGATGATTCCCTAACATTGAGCTAAATGTATCTTCGTTCTAACAGACAAAAGAGGGTCAGGCCTACGTAAAAAGTCGAAGAAAAACTTGATTCATACCGGTGAAATAAATAATTTGTGAAAAAAATCGTAATGAATGCATTGTGATGCATGATAGTTCTGGTGAATGTCAGGGTTTTATTGAAATCTTACAATATTGAGGTATTTATTTAACCCCTTGACTAAACAAATCATGCACTCTACCTTGATGAATCATGAACCACAAGAAGATAATAATATAATGTCGAGATGATCCAGCTATATATAAATATATTTATATGTAGCTGGATCATCTCGACATTATATTATTATCTTCTTGTGGTTCATGATTCACCGAGGTAGATAGAGTGCATGACTTGTTTAGTCAAGGGGTTAAATAAATACCTCAACATTGTAAGATTTCAATAAAACCCTGACATTTACCAGAAATATTATGCATCGCAATGAATACATTACCATTTTTTCAACAAATCATTCATTTCACCGGTATGAATCAAGTTTTTCTTCGACTTTTCACATAGGCCTGACCCTCTTCTGCCTGTTAGAACGAAGAGAAAAATACATTTAGCTCAATGTTAAGGAATCATTCCAGTACTCACTCGAACGATTTGAAGGTTGACAGATAATATCTCGGTCAATGAGAGAATTCAACCCCAAGTCTCCTGAATGATCCACCGACTGATCTACTTGTTTCAGTGATTCTTCAAGTCACAAAATCAAAGAAATCGAAAGATACCAAACTTTGACATCATATATATATATATATATATATATATATATATATATATATATATATATATATATATATATATATATATATATATATATACATATATTGTATATATATATATATATATATATATACATATATTGTATATATATATATATATATATATATATATATATATATATATATATATATAATTATATATATATATATATATAATTATATATATATATATATATATATATATATAATTCAAAATGAATACAAAATAACTTGAATAAAAAACTAAATAACGAAATGATATAAAATTCAAATGAAATTGAAATAATTAATATTAACATCAAATGTGATGATACTAATAATAACTGGAAAATATATTCGTATTCATATTGTTTGTTCTAATATTTCAATTCATGTGAATCACAAAATGATCTTCATAATATGTTTCATCATTAAAAACTATACAAAAAATACCTCACACATCGACTTTTCGAATATGAAAAACAATCACGTGCACAAAATCTCGATCACTGATTAATCTCCAGCTTTCTAGTACTCATGAAAACGGCGCCAATTCAATACCTTTAGGTCACCATCAATTACCTAAAGTAGAAGCTGTCGTGCCAGTAGAGAATTCCCTCCGATTGAATTCCTGTGGTAGTCCAATGACACATAGCATACCTTAGTGGCTAGCATACTATTATTTCACAATAATTACCTATTACTTTCGGGTAGGCGGCAAGTTTCCTTCATTCAGTATGGCACGTACATTACGAAAATGGTGATTTTTCATCACTGAAATATGTGGATAATTCGAGTGCGCGATCACTATTAATCTGTAGGATGTAGATGTCATAAGACCTGGGTAAAACGGACGTATGTATTGTTTTCATTTGGTTGACGGGTCGAAACTCTCGACCGATGTGTTTGGGTAGATAGGAGGAACGGTCGAGTGGAACTGCTCATAGTCGTGAATGGGATTCGTAGGAAACAGGTGGGTGAAGTGAAGATGTGTGTGGGACGATCTAGGAGGATTTAACTATATTTGATGAAATATAGTTAAATCCTCCAAGGGGACGATAGCCTACTATAAGACAACGATGGTTCATTTTGAAGTGCCTATTAATAATAAAAAATACTGACGCTTCTATTAAAGGTTTATTTTGAAGTGTTGTGATTAATTATTGTGATTAATTAATTAGTTCTTTAAAATTTGAATTAAAAGTTATCCAATTACAACGTCAGTATATTAGCTTGTTCGATTTGTTTAGTTTGTTTGTTGGATTTGCGCCATCCTGACAGGGTCTCCCTTTGTCGTTCAGGTCAATACTGGGATAGTTGCTCAACAACAGACCACAACCGACTCCTTCCCACTATCCCAAAACACCCAATCAAATTACCTAATTTGATTCAAATTATTTGATTGATTTGATTGATCAAATCAAATATTTCATCATATATATAACACTTACCGACGTCAATGGATCGTAGTTGAACCCAATGCAAATGGATGAATAATAGGCTACATAATATTGTTAGCCCCCAACTTTTCTGGTTGTCACGGTAACCTGTCTAACAAGCAAGCCATCTTCCCAACTTCCTGTACACACTATTACTCCAATAGGCCTATCGCATCATGAAACCCAGTCCGGTTCAAAAGTTCAAAAAATGCTTTTTTCACACACAGCCCTTTTCACCTTTGCACAACAATTTATAAGAAACTACCTGCCCATATAAATATAGCCTCCTGCGTTACCAATCTTTTAATACAACCTGAAATATTTTATACTCCAGAACCCCTTCTATGACGATGAATTCCTCACTCCAAACATAGTCAAACATATATATATATATATATATATATATATATATATATATATATATATATATATATATATATATATATATATTATATATATATATATATATATATATATATATATGTTTGACTTCAAGCTTTCACAACTCATTATGTGCTATAAATTGACAAATGATATATATACATTATATATTATATAATATATTTTTATATATAAAATTCAATTCATAGCATATATATATATATATATATATATATATATATATATATATATATATATATATATATATATATATATATATATATATATATATATATATATGGCACATATCTAATTTCAAGTTTTGATATTCCCTATATTTGTGCTGTGTGCAAATCATTTGGACTACCAATAATAAATGAATAAAAGTACAGTGTTCTAAACTACCCATGCCCATGCCAACCGGACACCGATTAGAGGAGCAATGCTATTCCACAGCTCATCAGGAAGTGAATAAGAATTGAGATAGGTCAAATGAGTCAATCTGAATCATACTTTGTCACAACTGCGGTATAAACGATCTTTTGACAATGTTTCTTCATTTTTTTATTTTTTTATATTGGGTTTTAACGACGCACTGTAATGATGACTAAGATCTATTGGCGTCGGATGAATGATTAATGAGATGATGGGATGATGAGATGAAGGTTTTTTTATGGGTAATGGGAAGGATAGTGGGAAGGAAGCGGTCGTTGCCTATATTGTGGGAACCATCCCGGCATTAGCCTAGACTACAGAGGGAAACCACGAAAAACCCCTGTGAAGATGGACGGTATAGCGGGGATCGAACCGGGTTCGACATGCCCACTACCTCCCGGGTCACACGGAGCAAGTGCGTTAACCACTCAGCTACCTGTGCCGGTATGTTTCTTCATGAACAATTTATTGCCCTATACTGTTACCTACGAGAATGTACTTTAATATTTCAGAGGAATAGTTGGGATCATGAAAATAAATGAGATCTTGGTTCCAGTGGGAGTGAAACTCGATATGTTCAAGAATATGATATCTTACCCATACAGTCAAGCCAATAATTTTGGCTTTGTAGGATTTTATGATGAATGTTTCATGTAATAATGTATTCAATGTGTGAACAATGAAAAAAAATGCCGTTTCAAAGATGCCATGTGGTTCATTTGTTTATTTCAAAGTGACTGGTGTTTAATTGGATTCCAAATATGAGGAATTTTGATGAATATTTAATACATCATAGCCTCGTATTTATCTTTGTCATAGATTGTTTTTCTACATTTTTCAGCATGAAAGTTGAATAACTGAAAAATAAAATCGTCGTTTTTTACTGGCTCAGAGGTTTTGAAACTAGAAAGATGCGTTTCAATAAACAATTACTACATTTGCTACATTCGCGATAATTGTATTCGCTCATTTTATAATTTTGAAAATCGAATAACGTGGGAAATGAAATATTTTCATCATCTATAATGTTGAACGATGAGAAATTTGTCAAATATAATTTGATTATATCGTAAAATTGAGAAGAGCAATTTCCATAGAAATATCTGACATCGACAAATACCCTGAAAAGTTCCTAAAAATAATATTTGGGAGTTCATTCATTTGAGGTTGACCATTTGAAATATTTTTTAAGACTTTTTAGTGGTTATCGATCCTTCTCATTACCCCAAGGTTGTGTTGGTGTGTATAATTATTCTTATTACATACTTATACTTATTATATACTTACAATTATACTGTAATTATTGTACCTTAATGCATGTCTTCTCACGATCATGACTGAAACAGCTGAGAAAAGTACGGGGAACTACATTTTATTTTTAAAGATTAACAAAGTGAATTAAATTGTACTGACCTTGATCGGATTATCCTGATCGTCGATGAGTCTCGATTATGGGTTGATATGGAGCTCGTTTGGACCTCTGAAAGCAAAACAAGACGATTGAAACGAAAGTGTTGAAAGGAGGCAATTGCCTTAGCAGGGCATGACTAACGTGAGTCATATGCCCTCAGGATGTTTTGCAATCATATTTAGGGAGCAAGGACTTGTCTTCTTTTCCTTGTTGATATTTTTTTTTTCAACTTGTTACCATATATACCAATTTGTTGAATGTATATAATTTATGTAACCTGTATAGTGTTCGGCATACAAATTGTTCCTTGAACGCTGTATAATCTGTAGATGAATATGTAAACGTTAATAAGTATACAAACGTTGAACAAGAAAACGCTATAGACAGTATTATATACATACAGAATACATTTCAAAGATATCGTGATTACATGGGCGATTTAGGAGGAACGAATTTTTTGAAACAATATTGATATTTTTGTATTCACAAAAGATGTGGTTGTGATTTTCAAGTGTGAATCTCGTTTTGAAAAAATCATTGACAGTCAAAATACCATGGTTTTGCCAATATATAACGATGATACAATGTGTAAAATGTGTTGGTGGACAATTTTCTCTTAAATGGTACAAGTAAAACTGAGTCAATAAACTGTGGTATAAGAGTGAGAACGTCTTGGAATGATATTACATCAAATGTATCCAAATATTTATATAAATATACATTTCATTTGAAAAAAAAAACGAACATGATTGTAACCATTTTCAATGCTATTGCACTAGATAGGGCAATAGAGATGGTCAATGGCTTATGCTCTACTTACTTTTTTTCAAAGTGAGTTGAATATTATTAACTAAAAACTATTATAAAAATCTTGGTATATTTAAAAATCTTGACTGAGATTTATTTTCAGTCCTGGTAAGTATGTTAACACTTAAATTCTACTGACGTTCAACAGTCGTATACGCTTTATGAGTAATGTATCAGAAAAAGTTTGTGCAATGTTTGAATCGTAGAAGGAAGGCTTGGCAAGCTAGACATCAAGCTGCACTGAATTAAAGATTTTTAGATAACATTACTATGTGCTTTTATCCACGAAAGTAGAAGGTCGACCAACATAACAGAAAGAAATATAACACCGTTAGTACACAAATATAAAGGAAGGTTCAGTGATCGTACGTATAGTATTTTGCGGATCAATGATTTTTAAAAATGAGAAATACAATTACGTTTTTCAAACTGAAGCTCAGTGAATTTCTCTACGAGTGTTCAAATGTTTACAATCATCCAGTTGGTAGACGACCTTCTTCTTTCGTGGAAACAAGTATATCAAATGATACTATAGATGCAGTCCTCAAGTTTGACGAAAAAGTGCACCGTAATGTAAATCATTATGTCATTGAGGGCAAACCAGTTTCGTTATACAACAATGTATTGTGAGTTTGTGATGATCTGTTAGTGATTTAGCTGTAGATAACTTTGACGAACGATGCGCAATAAAATATTGTTCTCGTAAATCGAGTTGAAATTTTATAACCAGAAACAATGAGGCTGTCGTGTATTCCCAAAGCACTTGGATATTCACCGCCCTTATGATTAGAGGTGGCACGTTGAGAAAACACTGAGTAATGATCAAATTCAAATTGAGAATAAAGAGATTTGATTATAGGATTTCGTTGATGAACTTGATTTTAAGTATTCGGTCAAGAGTTCAGTATTCAAATAATTGTACGACGGTATTGGCTTGCAGTTTGTTCTTGACCATGGCAACTCAGAAATACACGGAGACCAAAGTATATTGAATATTTTATCTTCAAGTTTTCCTTTAATAATTTTTTCGATTCATAATTATTGAATATTGGAAAACTCAGTCGATTGAAATTCATAAAAAAAAACACCTGTGCACTTAGAAATTTGATGGCATTATCCATAATTTCTAAATTTACTGACTTGAACATTGAATATTATTAAAGTACGCAAGTACTTTATTTAATTTCCTTATATATTGTAATATATGAATATGTGTATTTTGAATATATTTAATTGGGAGTTATTTTCACAACAGATTCGCTGGGGTGGCAAATAACATTATTTCATTTCCTTCTATAAATTGTAATGAATGAATATGTATATTTTTATTATATATTCAATTAAGAGTTATTTTCACAACAAATTCGTTGGGGTGGCAAATTTCTGTAAATCTTATACAGTTCAGAACAACGTTTCTTTGGCAGATGCATTTGCAATGTCATAATTTCAATGTCAAACGTTGAATCAGGAATTAGTTTTTCGTATCGATGATGCGATGTGTTGGACGGCGATAAAAGGGAATACACCTCGGGTATTACCGGTACTGATAGGATGCACACGGCCCGTCAGTCTGCACACGACCGTACGGCACAACTTTTGACATTACAAGAGGAGCGGAAGAGGAGAAGACGAGAACGAGATTATGACAAACACAAAGGAATGCGCATATTGTTAACAAAATTATTTAATTTCCTTATATATTGTAATATATGAATATGTGTATTTTGAATATATTTAATTGGGAGTTATTTTCACAACAAATTCGTTGGGGTGGCAAATTGTTAAGAACATTATTTCATTTCTTTGTATTTATATTGTAATATATGAATATGTGTGTTTTTATTATATATTTAATTGGGAGTTATTTTCACAACAAATTCGTTGGGGTGGCAAATTGTTAAGAACATTATTTCATTTCCTTATATATTTTAATATATGAATACATGCACTTTTGATATTTAATTGGGAGTTATTTTCACAACAAATTCGTTGAGGTGGCAAGTACCGTCCTTGTGATAAATGGTCGTAACTTATTATCAACTATTATAACTTATAGAGTAAGTCTTTAATATTGTTCTGTGATTGTGAAGTGTCTCGAGCCCAAGAAATCATAATACAAATTATACTATATGGGGCTTGAAGCATAAGTAAAAGTCTTTCTGTAATTTGATACCTGTTGAATCCTATGCAATATAACATGGTCGACTGATTTGACCAGCTAGCTAAGAGGTTTTTAGTTATGCATCAAGCTGTACAACACATCAGTTATATTTAAAGAAAAATACAAATTCGAATCGATTAGAGGTGTCGAATCGGTTTTTTGTACTATATATTCTGAGCACAATCATTCAATATATATTCACTTGGAGACGTCATACCTCATACTCAAATAGATGTTTTATCAAAATAGAATATCTTCAAATACTTTCATGAAATGTGTTCATAGTCAGACTAGTCTTATTGTCACACAAACACGCACACATAGTAGGCCTATATATATATATATATATATATATATATATATATATATATATATATATATATATATATATATCGTTATCGAGAAACTAATTAGAGATGTCCAGGTAGTCTATATGAACACCTACGCTTGTGTGACGATGCGTTATCTGTACTTCCGGCGTCGCTGAGTCTAAATATGAACATTGTGACGTCAGTCAGGTGATAGCTGGTCTAATAAAGCGATTCGATTTACTAGGTATATAATTTTCATGTTATGACACGTCAGCGTACGATAAGGTACATGGAAGGAAAACTGAGGTGAACTAGATTTCAAATTAAAGCATCACCGTGATGTCATACATTTTTTATTATTTATTCTTAAAATTTTCAGCCCAAGTGAAATTGTTCCCTCACATTGACGACGCGTTACACAGGAACGAAACTGGACGAGTACAAATGAATTTGTCTACGGTGCTAACGGGTACTGACGAATTAGGCCTATTGTACGGTACTAAGGTCCAGTATTACCAAGTCCAGTTAGCAGTTATCTGAGAGTTGGTGAACACAAATATCACAGGTAACAATGGTGATAACAACTTTTATCTGCCAGTTGGAGCTACTCCCACGTTGGTAATACCGGGCCTAACTAGTACTAACGAAGCACTAACGATTGCCGCTGGAATAACTAAGATCAGAAATATGTGAGGGACAGGCGTGAAGTTGGCATCTCAAAACATAGACAACGCTCTATAGTGACGAAACTAGAGTACAAACGAAAATCTTCACGGTTTTAACGCGTACTACCGAAGCACTAATGAATACCGCTGAGAATTCCAAGATTGGACTTATGTGAGGGGCTATTTTTTTAATTGTATCCTGTATCCTGATCAAACGAAATTTTTTGACGGTACTAACCGGTACTAAAGAAGCGCTAACGATGGCCGTTGGAATTTTCAAGATCAAAGATATGTGAGGACGAGCTACCATGAAGTTGGCTCCTCACGTAGACAACGCGTTATAAAGGCGAAACCAGAGGGATACTAACGAAACATTCTGCTGTGCCAACGTGTACTAACGAAGCACTAACGAATAGTAAAATAATATTTCCATATTCTGACATGTGAGGGGCCAATTTTACGGACGTCGGATTCTCTGTTATCCAAAGTATATTCCAATTGACGACTCGCAGTCTCCGCCCCCTTGATGTCACAAATCATACCGTTCACTCAACAGGGCTGTTAGAACTGTAGTCAAATTCAAATAACCAATCGGGGTATCTCCAAATGACAACAAATGATATAGATCCAACTGGCCTACTGGTGAAGCCACGCCCATTTCGAGTCGTCAGATTTGTTTTCCGGAGGTACTTTATAAATCTGTGTCTTTTGCGTCTGAGTGGCACTAACTCACAGATTCAGTGGAAGGGTTAGTGGGCCTAACTCAGTTCTACGAATGATACATTTGTTAGTCAAGCGATAATTAGGTTCAGCTTAGCTTACCTCTGGTTACCGATCCTATTTTTGTACCTCAAGTATTAATTAGCTTGATTGAGACACTTGACATATCCGTAAGTCTAATAGTGGAATAATCATGATTATTTGAGAAATAAAAGGATTTATCGATCACAATTGAAGCAATTTCTTTATGTAGTTGTTTCTTTTTCGACAGACCGCCTTCAAAATAATGACATATTTTGAGATTGCTGATATTCTTAGGCGGATGCCCTATGACTACTCACAAATGTAGCTTATATACTACCAGGAAACTCGCAGGATATGCGTTGTGAGATGAACTTATTGAAGTATAGAAATCTAGAATGAAAAACATTCTGTCAACTCAAACAAACTCTACAGGAGGTTCTTCTTGCGTCTGAGTGGCACCAAAGTCACATATTCAGTGGAAGGGTTAGTGGGCCTAACTCGGTTCTACGAATGATACATTTTTTGATCAAGCGATAATTGGGCTCAGCTTACCCTTTTGTTATAAATCCACAAATTCAGTAGAAGGGTTGGTGGGCCCAATTCGGTTCTACGAATAATACATATTTTGTTGATCAAACGATAATTAGACTCAGCTCAGCTTACCTCTTGTTAACGATGCTATTTTGCTACCCTAATTGATAATTAGCTTGATTGACACACTTGACATCCCCATAAGTGTAATTGTAGAAAATTATTATTATTTCATGAATAGAAGGATTCATCGATTTTAATTGAAGCAATTTCTTCATGCTTTCTTTTTCGATAGACCGTCTTACAAAATGATTACATATTTTGAGATTGCTGATATTTTTAGGCGGATGCCTGTGACTACTCACGAATGGCCTAAATACTACTAGGAAATTCGCCGGATATGCCATATACTATACTATGGGCCTACTATACTATATATATATATATATATATATATATATATATATATATATATATATATATATATACTATACTATACTATACTATACTATATATATACTATACCATATATATATATATATATATATATATATATATATATATATATATATATATATATATATATACATATATATACTATACTATACTATACACATACTATTCTATACTATATATATGTGTATATATATATATATATATATATATATATATATATATATATATATATATATATATGTTTATATATATATATATATATATATATATATATATATATATATATATATATATATATATATATTATACTATACTATAATTTATATATTCTGATCTACAAATGTCGGAGGAAACGCTCCAATGAAACGACCATTCACACAATAACATTAGCGCCCGGCAGTCTCGATTTATTAAAACACTGCAACTGAATATTCTTTTCTTTTCTTTTTTTAATAACATCGACACTTGATACAAAACAATTGTTCCCCAACCAAGGCAATGGATGAGAAATAGGATCGTTTCTTTTTCTTCTTTTTCTTCCTCTTCTTCTTCTTAAAATCTTCTCCCTTCTCTCTTTTTCTAAAATATCCGGTTGATATTCAATATGAACCGGATTTGGGTAACTCCACGATGGTGCAATATGCATTCTCTCTGCTCTCATCAGTAATACGTGAATACCATTTCAGAAAGTATAACATACCGCGGCTAAGATGTTTGTAGAATTGACAAGTCATCCAGCATTAGCAATCAGTTACATATAATCGGTGAACAATTGGAATCTTCGGCAGAAGTCTTCTCACCCCACCACCAGCTCACCCACATCGATGCATCTATATACCTTGAACTTGAAAAGTATTGTTACCTCCGGTTTAGGATGTGACAATATTTACCAGGATGCTCTTTGCCGGCGCTCAGAATCACACAGGTATGAACTTCGGTGACGTCATGCACTTTAGACGAGTAATACGTCACATTGAAATGCATATTGCTCAAGGAGTATCGAGGGTTGAGTTGGTTTTTGCCGATCTATCATGGTGGTTTTTATAAGAATCGATTTCAAGCTTGATTTTGAAAAAGTTGATATGACTTCTAAGAGCCGGCTTTGATGAATGATAATTACATATCAATTAGTTAATAAGTGATTAAAGCACGACAATAACACAAGTAGCCAATTAGGGTGATGACAATTTAATTTAATCTGCTATATTCACTGATCATTAGTTAGTAAAACCGACTCCTGATCTCAAAACCATCGCGATAAAATTGAGAATGTACTTCCGTGCCAATGAGATCATAAGTCACTTTTTGGGGGAATTTCAAAAAGATCGGATGAAAGTAAAAACTGAGAAATAAAAAAAAAAATGAAAAATCCAAAGTGAAATTTAATTTCACCAAAATTCCACATTTTTCTCCGTGCTATACTTAAATAATATGATCTTTTCAATTATAAAATTAATATACTAAAATACTCAACAAATGATGTTATCGTAATAATAAAAATTACCATTAATTATTGATAAAGATATAACTGTCCATAATAATAATAATGAATAATTAAATGATAACACGAAATGAATAATACATCATAATGAATAATAATACTGAATAATAATGAAGTAATAAAGTTCAGTAATTTAATAATGTCATTCCAATGAATGCACTTTTGTGATTAGAAAAGTCTGCATTTTTCACATTTTTATTATTATTATTACTCAACGACCGTCAACAAATCACGACTGACCATACAATGAGTGACTGATAAGGTCCATACTTCAGTCTTCAGCACCAACCCTCTCGACCTCGTCTGAATAGATTTGTCGCTCCAAATACTTGTACACTATCGGCATTTCCGTAGCGCGAGAAGCAATACGTCGTTCAACATCTGTGCATGGGGTCACTTTCACCCGACCATACGATCGCTTCACCTCGATTCACTGACTTTCAATTATCGGCTGATACAAATTATTATAGGCCTACTAAACAGATCAGGCCAATCAGAATACAAATACATATATACCTTGTTATTCGTTCAAATCGCAAAGAAAGTTATTACGGCATTGGTCAAAACATGAAGTTTACTATTACTATCATAGTACGTAGTAGTACAATTTACCACAGAGAAATTTATTTTATAATTACAGTGATAAAATGAGTGAAAAAAAAACTTGGCCGAAAGGAAATTTACTTAATTTGTATAAATGCGCAGTCATCGTCGTTGGGCTTGAGTTGATTAGCTTGCATGCTGCTTCTGGTTAGAGATGTGTCATAACGTGAACTTACTGGGTCAGTGTCAGTATGTTGCATTTACCTCCCGATCTCCCCCCCCCCTCCTTCTCCCCCCACCCCCTCCCCTTCCCAACAAACAAGACTATATATTTTTTCCGACGTCCTCATTCAGCGTCGTTACCAGCGTCTAGCGACGTCAAGACAATCATTGGCTATTTTTGGTATCAGTAATCCGCAGGCTCGATCTAGCAACAACATTATGAGATTTATTTCGCTTCAACGACCTTTACTCGTTCTGCTCACATCCGCTTATCGGTGAGAAATGCAATTCAGTCTGATCATTAGAGACTGAAATAAAACAACGCTATACCCACACAGTTTATTCGTTTCCGAAAAGAAAAACATCAGGAATTGTCTTCATTGTACGCCATATAGTCAAGTCTGTACACCGCGTCACGAGTACAATTCAATCGATTTTTTCCATTTTTCAAATTGAGCATTTCCGTCTCAACTATAGATGAGTGATATATGATATATACAATACATAAATATATATAAATATATATGTATATTTATTTATATATATATATATATATATATATATATATATATATATATATATATATATACATATATATATATAATATATATATATATATATATATATATATATATATATATATATATATATATATATATATATATATATATATGTATATATATATATATATATATATATATATACATATATATATATATATATATATATATATATATATATATATATATATATATATATATATATATATATATATATTGAAAAATATATGATCTATTGAGATTGATCGAATTGTATTTTTGTGTGGGGGATGGTGATTCGAACCAAAAATACAATCATATACACACCACTGGTGGGAATGAGGGAAGAAGGGGGAGGGGGAGGGGGAGGGGGGGGGGTACAGAGCCAGAGAGGGAGACATTTGAAATGCTGATTATTCATTCGCATTTCCGAATTGTGAGTTTCAAATCTTTCGTCAGTTTATTCACTTGTTTTTCCAGAAAATTAGCCTATTTAGTCTTCGATTGGGTAATATACTACAGCATTTTAATAATGATTTCGAATAAGTGATTTCCAAGAGGTAACCCTGATCCCCGGTATAATATTTGGTAACACTCCTATAATATCCATTTAAAATAGTTTTTCTGCTGTGGAGGAGAGGGAATGTTTTTTTTTTTGGGAAACCAATGTTTCTTTTGTATTAGAGAGGGGGCGAGAGAGCTCTTTGGGGGTTGCCATCTCTTCTCTTATCCCCCAATTTGACTATTGATTTAGCTTCGAAAACAAAATTTGTTTATGAATAGGGACAAAAGTGTGAATGGCTCATTGAAACATGTAATGTAACTCAACTTATCACTCTCAATATTGTAACTCACCGGCACAGTAGCTGAGTGGTTAGCTCACTTGCTTCGTGTGATCCGGGAGGTGAAGGGACATATCGGACCCGGTTCGATCCCCGCCACCGTCCATCTTTACAGGGGTTTTTCGTGGTTTCCCTCTGTAGTCTAGGCTAATGCCGGGATGGTTCCCACAATATAGGCCACGACTGCTTCCTTCCCACTATCCTTTCCATTACCCATAAAAACCTTCATCCCATCATCTCATTAGTCATTCATCCGACGCCAATAGATCTTAGTAATCATTACAGTGCGTCGCTAAAAAAACCAATACAATACATATAGTTATGTCAACTTGGAACCAATGACTAAATTATCACGAAATCGTTGAAATATTTGTTTTTGGCGGAAAGTGTAAATTGAGACTTGTATGCACGTTACTAAATATCAGCAGCTGATCTCATAAAAAGGCGAATAAATTGAAAATGATTTTTTTTTGTCATATGCATTATGAATTCCCACATCTGGACTTGACAAAACGCTACTTTTTTCCTTTATACCTTTTTTACTTTTTTCGCTACTTTTTTTACTTTTTACTTTTTTTCACTTTTTTCAATAGTGTGTGATTGATTGTAGTAAGGGGATCGACATATACGAGACTGGCTACACATTTTCAAGTTGATAACGTTCTTGATTCGGACCTATCAGCCAAAAAAACAAACTTTCATTTTTTTAAAGAATAAATTGAAATGTTTTCAATGATGTATTGAATCTTCACTACGACCTTCCATATAAAATACATTCATACAGATATAATCCTAAAGAATGCCCACAATAAACCACGTGACAAAACACACGTGTGCAATTAAAACTGCCGATGTAGATTACCGCGAATATTAATACTCCATAAGAAACGCATCTGCAGTTCTTCTAGTCCTCGCGTGATAAATCGTGTACCTATCACCATTCACAGATGCACAGGTGGCACGGCTGACTTCGAATATTAACCAACTCGATTTTATTTCAACCACACCATGTCACTTATCACTTCCTTTGGAACTTCCCAAACACCAATCATATTCATCTTTCACGATCGTGATTCCAATAGCCGAATATAAAAACTGTTCCCCGTAACAAATTAACATTCACTATTATAGATGCACAGCTTCCCCGATTTATCTTATCCGTTCTGTATACCATGTAATAATAATAATGAATAGGCCAAAACATTTTCACACAATGTATTTGTTTCATCACTTGGGAGATGAGATGTGCCACACACATGGTTCTTTGATATATTGCCGACCTGAGATTTGGATAAGAAATGGTCCATAATAATAACATTGTACTAGCAGGTGGAAGATGCTGGAATAGTTTTCAAATGTAACACTATCAAAACTAAGTAAAATATACTCAATATAAAACTATTTGGAGAAAACACCTGGATTTGATAAGTTTGTGTTGATATATACGATCATCATGACTCGACGCATGGTTTTACAGAACCTAGGTTTTCAAATATATCAATTGATGATGAAGGAGCGAACCACTCGTGCGATAGTTTTATGGGATAGCGCGAACGGTGTGTCGGGAACTTCTTTTTACGTGGATAAAAGTATAACAAACATTCACACCCCCTACTGTTATCGATAAAGCCCATTCAAACTTGATAGAAGTGCCGCGATATGTATAAAGTTGAGGTATGTCGACAAGGGTTGCTGTATTTCCAATGACAATTGAAACTAACTATTAACCCGTTTATTTGTTAAAGTTATCGAGGAGTTTGGATAGTATATTTGTTCATGATTTTTTTCATCATCCCAAATTTACTAGACTTTCAGACGACCTACGCTATTATATGAGATGTTTCAAAGATCGTCCAATCGCTTTGTATAGTGACTATGTCTTTGCTCTCTGTTCAAATGGTATGCCTCTTGCTTGACGACAACATAATTAATACGTTCTCTCATATCTTCTTATTTGTCATACAGGCTGAATAAATCTAATAATTTTCATATTGTGTTGTCAATTTGCTTATATATACTAATTATGTTTTTGAATTCACTAATGCTACTGGTAGGTTAACCTACCAATTATTAGTATTTATAGTATTTACAATTATATAGTATTTAATTTATAATTATACATGAAATGAGAATCCTAGAAGAGGTATAGAACATGGATTGAATTTGCTCAGTTCTATCCAATATCCCAGCCACTTCTCAAATCACTTCATAAGTTGTAATATTAATAATACATGCACACTGAGTGTAGGGCCCATCAGGCCATAGATATACATTCACTTGCGAGCATTAACAGGTGTCAGGTCTCAGGTGTATATCATTACATCGTACCCCCAAGCAATACGTCTATCAACGGGATTGGGGGGTCGTTGGGCAACAATAATAATCATTGAATAGCTCCTCAAGGTGACATCGCATATTATTCTATTGTTCTACAACGGTTGTGCACAACTCGCGGCCCGCCATGAAATATTATGTGACCCGCTGAGAAAAAATGAAATTTTGAAAATATTTCCATAGCATATCCCGAAAACCTGATATTATATGTGTCTGTTTCACTATTATTAGCCTGCTTCCAAAATGCATTTTGTTGTATTTTTTCAAATGTGTTCTTCTCCATAAAAACTGAGAGTAAATAATAATAAAATCCTATGGTGAATTTTTTTTTTCTAGGGTCTTAATCATATTTTGATTCTCTTTTCCTAATATAGTGAGTGACCAAGAGAACATCTATTTGGCGTGTGTCTATACGACTATATAGCAACTCAAGAAAGAATTCATCTCTAGTTTTCCGGGACACTTGTATCCATTGGCCCGCGAACTACAAAACACATAAAATGGCCCCTCTGATAAAAAAGGTTTTGCATCACTGCTCTATACAGTGAGAACCGTCTCAGTATTATTCCAACTTCCGTAACCACATCCACCTGTGTTGCTATTATGAATCATCTAGGTCCTTTTCCTTCCTAAGATTATGCATCCCCGAATGACTAGAACCACGCCTTGCGAGTCGCGACTCACAACAACTTCTATCGTTTAGAACAACGTTGGTGGTGGGATTATGCTTTGATCTTAGTGCCACTTATCCTCCACACTCTGCGCCACGTCCTTGCGGTAATGATTCTATGCAAATGATAATTCACACGACATATAGCGCGTCTTTTCCGTCTCATCTCGCTCTGGTACCGCCGTGCCTTATACTATAGACGCGTCTTCGTTTTACCGCCCACATCTGATGCTTGCTATTGAGGTAAAAAGCACAACAATTGGCTGAGTAATGAGGGTAAACCGCAAGAAGAGTAATAGGTCACGTACCAGTGTCATCGAGTACGATTCCATCAAATGTAATCAACGATTGAGCCGGACTCGTAATATTTTGCGCAATAGCTGTTTTAAGAAAACACGTATGTTTTGTTGTGAAATGATGTTCAATATTTTAATCAGCTGAAACTGAAACTGAATGTGAAACTATAATATAAACTGTACAACCATAGCAATCGTTGATTCGCTCATAATTTTTTTGCAATTTTTAATTTTCTTATGACATTAATACGTTCCTCTTTCGTAATGAGAATATTGAATGTTACAATATTATCTAATCTATTTCATTTGTTTTATCCAGGTACACGCGAGTATCGGTAAAGATGGTACTCTTCCTTGATCTTGCGAATATTTTCAAATGTCGTGGGAAAAACTGTGAAGAACAATTAGGCCTATACATATAAGACTTGAAATATGTGAAATAGAAACTTTGAACATAAGATAACGATACACTCACTTAGGTATACCGGTATTCAGCAAAATAAACCCATTGCGTTATTCCATGCACACGATCTCTTTACAAAATTGTATGATTTGAATCTTGCATTATCAAATTTTACTGAATTTAGTCTATCATTTATTTTTAATCCCTTATATTCGGCAATAGCGCAATGAAAACTTGAATCTAGAAAAGAAATGTCGTTTTCTGTTGAATGTGATCAAACTCTACCCCTCCTTTTCTCAGCTTATCAACATTTCTTTCTGTCACGACTTCTGACGGTCCCGATCGACCGTCTTTCCTCTCCACTACCATGGCTCAACACTGACGGTCGATCGTGTCAATCCTCCAACAACAGCTCGCGTCAGTTTGCTTACGACCAGTCCTAGAATGGTTATACATTTTTTTTGCTTATCCTTGTATAATATATACTGATCAAAGGACACATTTGTTTCAAGGGTTCCTCAATTGGAATTTACCCAATTATTTCGCTTGTGAATGCATATTTAGGCCTTTTTTAGCTATAAATGCAGGCAAGTTTAATGTATTTTCAGTGCATCTTTGAAACTTTGCATCATAAACTGCCTATTTCGATAATTTCATTGTAAAATTATCCTAATTTATTTCATGATGGGAAACCCTGACTTCAAATCAATAAAACAATATTCTGACGATTGTTCATGATCCTATAACCAATTAAAAATGTTAATCTCCGATATTGATATTTCCAACACAGTTTTTGTACCTATCTCGAGAAATTGTGTTCCGGACTTTTGGACTTTAATCTGTGGCGAAAATTATGGCCACAGTCAGCGCAGTCCTGGTGACAAACTTCATTGTTTTTCATTGGAATAATTAAAATGGGGTGATATGATCGCCCTTGTGGTGACCCGTCCAAACGATCCTACTTCCATCCATAACTTCAATTGAGGAAAAATGATTTTGTATCAAGTTTCAGTGTTATTATCAGCATATATACGGCATTTTGCAGTGTATATTGGAAGTTTTTTTAGTGCAAACACATCCAAGCTCTACATGTGACTGCACAGCTGATTTCTCTTTCGGTACTGGTGCACTCACAGATCACATTACACGCTTCGTCATCCCATTGTTGTCAACTGTCAATTAATTCTGAGAGGTCTCTTTCCAATTTAAAACGTTGTGTTTTCACAGTAAACAATTAAACGTGATATTCGTCATTCGACAAAGGAATAAACTGTAATCCATGTGCAATTATTAAAAGTTATACTATTATGAGGCATCAAGGAAATTTGGTAAATCATATACGTGTAGACAGTGAGAACAGAGCCACTATCCGCCCTCATAATGTGTCACAAAATTACAGGTTTGCAGGATGAGATCTTTATTAGAAACTCTTCCCAATGCCTCAGCTGAGAGAAGGTTCAAATGGCAATGACTCGAATATTACTTATTATAGTGTTGGTTGAATATCAAAGTTATTTTGTTTCAAAGTACTTTCCTTGTAACAACAACTATATTTATTTAATATAATAACTAAAGGAAAACTGAGCGTTGATTAGAATGAAATAATGTGAGAACTTATTGAGTTACATTATATTTGGTTAAAAATGATATGGCATACCGTTGTAATTAGGTATGAGTTGGAACAGAGATGAACATGGTCGTATACATTGGGAACGTTCAAAATGTGTGCTTTTTTAGAAAACCACGCGAGAAAATGTTCTTGTTGAAAAATGACAATATTACATTTTCATCTGTTTTTTAAACTGATGGTCAAATCAAATCGATTGTATTTAACAAGCAGATATTTCACATTTTTTTTTATATTGGGTTTTAACGACGCACTATACTGATGGCTACGATCTATTGGCGTCGGTTAATGATGAATGAGATGATGGGATAGTGAGATGAAAGGTTATTTTATTAGGTGTTTTGGATGGTTGGAAGGAGTCGGTCGTGGCATCCCAGTATTGACCGGAACGACAGAGGGAAACCACGAAAAACCCCTGTCAGGATGGTCGACCATGGCGGGAATCGAACCCTGGTCTCCCGAATGACGGTTCAGTGTGTTGCTATTTCTATTATAATAGCTATAAAATATAATAGCTATATCTATTATAAAAGTCGAGGGTGAACTAACTCATATTGAAAGCTTAATTAGAGAACACAATTTGGGAACACATTGTTGTCAACTGATTACAACAATGTATGACGTCACTTGAAAGAAGTCTTGAAAATGGACAGTAAATACAAAACGTGAAATAAGTCAATTATCAGTATTTTGCAAGTAAGATGAGCCAAAGATCTTGATTGCCAAATTCATATAGGCTGCCCAATAGGACATAATATAGGCCTACTTACACCGCATTTTAGGAAAAATTGAAATGTATCAATTACGTCTAAGCTACTTATTGATTACGGTACACACATATAATTGATAACTATGACTAGCGCTAATTATCGCTCAAACCACTAATTATTATTTCGTATAGCTAGCCCTAGGTCTAGTAGTGTATATAACTGATTGTATTATATGCTGAAACGGGTATAGATCTGTGGCTAACGTATAGTGAACCGTCAATCAGGAGACAGAGATTCGATTCCCGCCCTGGTCGACTGTCCGAACAAGAGGATTATACAGGTGTCTATATTGTTATTATATCTATATAAACATCTCTCTCTCTCCCTCTCTCTCTCTCTCTCTCTCTCTCTCTCTCTCTCTCTCTCTCTCTCTCTCTCTCTCTCTCTCTCTCTCTCTCTCTCTCTCTCTCTCTTTCTCTCTCTCTCTCTCTCTCTCTCTCTCTCTCTCTCTTTCTCTCTCTCTCTCTCTCTCTCTCTCTCTCTCTCTATATATATATATATATATATATATATATATATATATATATATACATGAATATTTATATATATATTTATATATATATATATATATATATATATATATATATATATATATATATATATATATATATATATAAATATATATATATATACATATATATATATATATATATATATATATATATATATATATATATATATATACATATATATATATTCATATATATATATATATATATATATATATATATATATATATATATATATATATATATATATATATATATATATATATATATATATATATATATATATATATATATGTTTCTCGTAGGCTTTCATGGAGTGGAAATATGTTATAATGATTTGCGGAATCCATGTTAATATATGTTTTATCTATAAAAGATAAAACATATATAAAACAGAGATAGAACATATATTAACATGGATTCCGCAAATCATTATAACATATATATAAATATATATATATATATATATATATATATATATATATACATATATATATTTATTTTTTCTCTCAACGAATACACAAAATAAATATAATATGACGTTCACTCATAATCTTCACAAAGCCCTATACAGGTTCAACTGTGGTTTTTTACTTGAATAATAAATTTGAATCTGTCTTACTTCGTACAAATAACTCATTATAAAATCAGGTTAATCGACTCAAGTATTTCTGATTTCAAATATAATAATATATTGGATAGACTATATCATATAGATATATAATTATATGTAGACGTTTGATAAGTAAGACAAATGGAAAAATAATTACAACTAAGACAAATGCAGTAATTGAGCATTGACGCACTGTACCTGTTGGTCATCTCATTATCATACATACAGCATTACAGAATCAATATTCACGCGTCATGCATTGCAAGACAAAAACAACTTCAACAAAATTATTGTCATCCATGGAAAGCTATAATCCACAAATGAGTTATTTTCCATTGCGAATTACACACGACAGAGCACACCAATGGCGGCTCATCACGCACCAATGTTGGCTAATTAATTCACTTGCAATAAGATGAGCGTCGGAAGGAAGTCTCATCGCGACAATATGCGGAATAATTTAATCAATACGATCGATGCCAGCAAATCTGATTGTCTTATTGTTTCATCTTGGGAAAGTTCAACACGAGAACATCTTTCTGAGAAAATCATTTCATAGTTAATATAATCTTTAAATTATACCACGTTGATGTATTCTTGGACCAGTCTGCAGAGGCTGAAAAGACTTGGAAGAAAACCACAATTGGGATGAAATGATTAATTCCCTTGTCTGAACAACGCGGTGCGGTGTCCTTGGTTAAGTGTGGACATGTCAATTCATCGTAACTTTCTGGAAAACTATCCTCGTATAAATGATAAGTCACTATAATTACTGAGCAGAAGTAAGAGCTCGAGCACTATTCCCCGCAATGATAAGTTTGCCGCCCTGCGATCGACCTCCCACCTAGACGATCTGGGTTCGATACCCAGCAGGAAGTAAACGTGCGCTGTGCACATATGGTTATATACCGTGAGAACGACAAGACTGTTCTGATAGGTGTTTCTTAAAATTCCGTGAGATTTGTATGTTAATTCACGTGTAAGCTATAAGTGCATCATTGTTTCTGCGAAGTGCATTATGTTTTAGGATTGTCATAGTTTTGACCCGATTTCCCTTTCTTTTCTTTTCTTTTTTCAGTTTGTAATTGATTATGATGAACGAGTGTTCAATATGCACACCATAAATATTATCATCACAATTATTTCTCAACATCTACATGTTTAGGTGTTGATAACGAGTTCTATTACGTCATAATTATTCACGATTTGAGGGTACAGTGGTTTTCCTCAGTCATCACAATGACAATAGTGATCTGAAAGCAAATCAACCGTGACCATTCACTATGTTTTTGTATTTGATCGAATATTTCATCATAGAAATCATACCAAAAAGTCAAAAGAAGAGAAGAAAAGAAATATATATATGTAAACGAAGAAACTTTTGCGTATCCATGAAATTACTTATACTCTTTAATTTTCATTCATCAGTGGTATTGCTAACAATTTGTTACTCATGGTATCATTGGATGAGCGTTAGCGAAGACTTCCATTCCACTCATTATTTGAGACTTTATCTGTTTTTTTTTGTAAGCACTGCACAGATCGCACGGTTTCCCTGATTGGCGTGAAGATATTTGTGGCTAGATAGGCGGACCTATTCAACTCAGAAATTAAGTTTTTGGGTCAAATCGGTTGGACCACTTCTGAAAAACACCGTCACAAAGTTTCAAAAAACCTCATGAAATTAAGTCGGACGTAAAAAATGTAAAACAGAATCTTTTCAAAAAGCTTCAGATTTTTACAGTACGCAAATACAAATATACCTATAATTCATATTATCAAGAACTTACATTGAAATCGGACTAGTCTTCGGAGAAAATAATATTTGATAAATACATTCTCATCAAATAGCTTGACACATTGTCATTTCTGTTATTACCTTGCGCACAGTGATTCACGACTATGCAGACTTGACAGTTTCAACCAAAATGTGTACAGTTCTCAAATTGATATTTCATTAAATCAAGGTGTGCAGAGTTTTCGAGTAGACTAACCACCAATATCTCGCATCATCTCACTGCTCACAACGCATATGATGCGTTCGCCTAGTTGATTGAAAATCTATTTAAACTGATCATTATATTACAAACGCCAGAAGACCGCGTATACTTGTATCCACGAGAGATAAGGATGCAAATCACACGTGCGCTAATTGTGTGCAATAGGAAAGTCAATCGATCGGAATCTTCATCTCTCGTGGATACTATTCTAAAATCAACATTTTCAACTCAGTCATGGGTTTTACTTTTCTCTACAAAAAAATGTATAATATATAATATACACGAAGTCCAATTCTTCGCATTTATATTCTGCAAGAAGTAATTAAAACTTTATTTACTTGACTAATTCTTCCAATTATTTCTTCCAATACTCAGGTTATTCCAACGAATGTGACCTTTCTCTCCTCTCCTATAATGCATAATCGAACGCGTCGACGTAATGATTCAGGTGCACGTCAACTATTACTCTAATTCTTCCACAAGGTTACAACCTGTCTCGACTAGGTGTATAACCTTAGAAGTAAAACAATCGTCAGCTGATACTTCTCTGAAGAAACCGGTGTGACCGGTATCGCCTTTACAACTGCATTAGCCGTAAAATATCGCGTACGGATTACGCATCGATTCAAGACGGTTGATCGTGAATGTTAACCGTCGACATTATAATACTACGTATCGAATGTTATAACCTACTTATTTTCTAACAAAATGGGTTTGTTTGAGAAAAGAAAACTCTAAAACAAAAAGTTAATTTGCTTGAATTGTGCGCAGTTCTATAAAGTTGTTAGTGACGTAAGTGATAGTTGAAAGTTAGGTCAGTATTTTAATTATTAATCAACTCTTATTTCTGGTAGCCTATTTGTTTGAACCGATACTTAGAGTTGTGATTAGTATATAAAAGTGTTAATTTAATGAATCTTTTGAGTGATAAAAACTCTGAAGAAATAATTGCCTCAAGCATTTAGGCCAAATCACGAGATCTGGAAGTTTTGTACAAGATACCCGCTAATGCCCGCGTAGTAATACTTGTATTGGTTCCTACGAACATCAAATTTATTCAATTACATAACTTCAAATTATTCAACAAAATAATGATTTTTCACCCATTCATTTGATATAGCCTATATTATGAAATCATTGTTCATTTCCATTCGAGGGTTTGTCGGTTGAGAATTTAATAAAAAATCAATCTATTTTTAATATTTTTATTTAATCCATGTATGTAATACATAATGTACCCCTGATGTTTGATAGCTGGTTCTCAATTCTATACGTAGTGACTGCAGCTAGTGGTCACTCTCCTTATTGATATTATAATTTTCTTCTCAAATAATGGATATATGGTGAAATTTATATTGTGAAATTTAGAAGAGTAATATTATCAAGAGCTCAGCGTGGTCGATTTTGTTAATTCCCCCATGTGCGATCTAGTATTGAGCCTCGAACATTTCATAAGGATTACATTCAAACGTAACTAATATAAGATAATTATAATTTTCACACTGTGAAAAATCATTATCCCGTATTTCCCCATTACCTAAACGATGATGACTTGCAATATTATTATATGCATGCGCCTACTATTCTATGGATGTGATGAGTAAAGATTTGTGTTAATTTTTCAATCTCTTGGCTAATCACAATGAATTACATAACGTGAATGACAGTATTGTCCGCATTCCAAGTCGCGTGCCATGCAAACACGTCACCCTCTGACGTCAAACGTTCACCGGAAGTAGTCACAACGCCCCCGCGTTACTACGTCATCACATGCCGCGACACTCCGCGTAGAGGGCACCACTTGTCAAGACAAATCGTGAGTTTCTATTCTAATTTAATAAGTGGTGTGCGGATAGGGGATAAACGCAGTCATGCTCGGTCGTAATGTTTATAGTCGACTGTAATTCATTTGCGATCCGTCGCTTGGACAGAACAGTCATGTGTTCTTGGAAATCGGTTGGCGTTACTGTATTACATGGCTGGTATATTATTATTACTTCTGGCGCTGATTAATTCACACAATTCGTTTTTGTACTGTTTATCAAAACAAATTATTCATTTCAATTAAAAATTCAGTTTCAGTCGCAAATGTAGAAAAATGAGACACAGATCATCAATCAATCATCAATAATTTAATCATGCATTTTGGTGGAAGGGCCAGAATTTTTGACAACAACACAAGTACCATATACCGACCATAAAGTAACGAAGTTTTTTCTTATGTTTTTCAAGTTTTTAATGAACTTCATTAATCTATGTACCGATTAAATAAAATTATATTATATGAAACTTTGATTGAAAATGAGATGGAATATGAACATTTCATGACTAAGTAAAATAATTTGTGGAAAGAGTTTTTTTACTTAGATGCATGCAAATTTGGTGTGAACACTGCAAGTTTAGCTATTTAGTTGTCATTATTACAGATTGATATTTGATGTCTGCAACTAAGTTGACGTGAATATTATTTACTTTGCATGAACCAATTTTATGATCGTTTGAATTTAACACTCGACACTTCCACGAATACTTCCAAGTCAAATACATGCATTCATTCTTTATATCAAAACCACTTCACTGCGTAAAATAATCTGGTGGGGAAAAACAAAAAATGTGTGGAATTGACTCGCGAGTTATTTTTCATTCAATTTAATTTAATTTCATTTATTAGCTATTTGTTCACACCATTATATACGAGTTAAAATTAAAATCATTAACATAACAAGCAGGTCTTAAAAGTTGTCTGGATTAAAATATCATTTTTTAGGACGAACGTAACATTCTTATGTTTAATTCTAGCCCTCTTCATCGAGCACTCAGTCTACATGATGGCAGTTTCCGTATAGAGTGCCCTGAACACTCAACCAAGAGTGAGCCAACCTTCGGGCTTATCAAATTGGCGATTTATCAGGTATACTTTCATGAGAGTATTTATAGTGAGTGGGCATACCAAGAGACGAAAGATAAACTATCAAGACACTTCTTCCTCATGTCAAAATCATTAAATCAAAATCAAAATCAAGACCATTGTTTATATCTACACAAGTGTAAACGTATATGTTCTCAGATATAGCAACGTCGCACAACAACCCTTACCTAGTCACAAACTTGTCCTCATAATGCCCCCCTCCCTCCACCTCCAGAGAAGAGCTCCACGGTTACTGTTGGAGTTATGATTGACATGTTTACCTATTTAGCAGTTAGGCTGATGGATAAGATAGCAACACTCACTCCACATACCAGTGCCGGACTGGCTATTCCGGGCAAAAATATAAAACGCCAGGGGGGGGGGGAGAGTAGGGGGGTCCTTCTCTCTCCCCCCCACGTTTTGTATTTCTGCCCGGAATAGCCTGTCCGGCACTGGTATGTGGAGTGAGTGCTGCTATCTCATCGATCAGCCTAACTGCTAAATAGGTAAACATGTCAATCACAACTCCAACAGTAACTGAGGAGGCAATGTACCTGTCGTGTATGATGTTCTTGTGATTGAGGTATGTTTTGGAATTTCGGTTTCAAGGATCTTATCTCAGGATGGTATTTTAATCGCTCATAATTTTTGTTATTGCGTGGTTAGTTTTTCAAATGTATTGTTGCTATAAATAGACCGCAAGTACAATTGGTGATATAGAAGTACTAGTGCATCATATGATGAAATAATGCAAACTTCAAATTGGGGTCCATATAATATAATATCTATATTATACATTTTTAATTTCCAAATCACCGAATATTGGGCATGAAGGAAATTGGTGTACTCCTGGTTAATTTGCTCGAATATTCGGAATTGGCAAAGAATTGTCGATAATCGATAGTCGATAATTGTGCAGAAAAGCGTGGACAATATATTCCATTTCCGATCAGTGGAGTAAGGGGGGTCAAAATATGTTCCTGAATGAATGCTGACTGAATATCACTCGATCAAATAGGAGAGTATTTCAGAAAACACTGAAACTATTTCTTTCAAATCTGACCTAGTAAATCTTCTCTCGTAGATTACATGTGTTTGGATGTCAGTAATCGCATAGTGTCAGCCAACCCACTGTGAATGAATTTGCATTCAGTTGAGTTATTACGCTTGTTTCCCAATCTGAATTGAGACTTGATTGATCAATAATCAGTATCATGGACATTTCCTCTTGCCATCGCTTGCTTCTAGTCTATCTTTGTCGTGCAATGTAGTTATTTTCCTATGAAAAGTAATCAACACTTCAGTTAATATCTCGTGTTCTAGGCCTACACCCAGACACAATCACCGATTTACATTCTTTGATACCGCGAATTAAATTCCGAAATGTGATTGAATAGTGTAGTCAAAATTGGTATACTCTAACGGGTGTGAGGGTCCGACCCCGCGAAAAGTTTAGAAAAATCGTTTTTTTTGTGTGGATATTTAGTTGTTTTCAGTAGAAGTCGACATTTATGTTCAGTGCTGTTATTGCAATAGTCCAGAATGCATGTTGAAGTTTGGGCTATTTTTTGTGAGTAATTACATTCCAACTACAAGCTCAGCACAATTGAGAGAGTACATTCCGAAATTCGATTTCACCAAACAACAAAATCACAAAAATCCTAATTTTTATTGGGTGACCATCTTGAAATATTTTTTCATCTTAATTTGTTTCACCGGAACCTAATTTATAAAAGTTGAAATTATTTACTCCCTTCAATTATATTTATCTAGAAAATAGATTTCGACAGTATTTGTAAATACAATATCACATTCAAAATGACCAAGTTTATTTATAATGCTTGTCTATGGTCAGTTTTAATTGCTCTGGTTGCTTCACTGAATAATATCATCTTTTAGGTGAAACTTTGGATGAAAGTGAAACATTCAAGTAAAACAACAGTTCAAACGCATCAAAACATATTTCGGGTGACCGGCCCATTTTGATATTCATTTCGCCAGAGACCCACCGGGAATTCCCCGATTGCCCAGTGGCCCTGCACATAGGTCTACTCACCCCATCCACCAAGAATTACAAACACAGTAAAATATACTATCCTCTCTAATACGAGAAAAAAAAACGAGAGTTCTGTCGGTTTATTCGACGAGTTCAATATAAATGCATGCATGGGTAAAAAACTCAATTTTTGTATGTAATAACATGGTTATTTATGATCAATTATTGTTGCGATGGAGCTTATTACACAATCATCAATTTACACTAACATTCAAGTACTGTTATCTTCACTTTATTTGTCTCGTATTTATTAATAATTCCATACTAGAATATGAGACCACACTACAATAATATGAAATAATATATGCTATGAAACATTACACATTCATTATAAGCTTTCCAGCACCTTTTCAAATAATTATATGCATCAATTCCAATTGAGTTTAAATTACATTTATTACTTCAGAGTAGCATTACTCTATCACCATCACTCTATACATACATATATTCTCTATATACACTCTACATTACTCATATCGTTCATATATATATATATATATATATATATATATATATATATATATATATATATATATATATATATATATATATATATATATATATATATATAAATATACAAGTAGTTTCGCAATAAGAACTGGGAAAGGTAATAATATCAATCAGAACAAAGCTATGTACAACAGTGTCTCATGGAATATAAATTGTCTATGAATACTGTAGAGTTGTTTGTTATACGCTCAATTTAAATAGTGATTATTCGTAATCAGCTAGCAGCACTCGTCTATTTATACTCGTGTTGCATTTGGTTTGAACTTAATCGATTCTAATTTTACAGCACGCTTCATGAAGCCATGTTCTCGTTATTAGCACTCGCCTATTCTTGTATCCACTAAAGACGGGACACGTTTACCGCCGAAGAGGCTGTCCATAAGATGATGTCACACAATTTTAGGGTATATCACACACACCCCTTTTTCTCCCTTGTCTGAGAAGATCACAGAGATGATGACCCCCTCTTTAACGACGTCTCAATCCAGTCAATTACCCCCCTCCCCCCCCAATTGAAATTTCTTATACGAATTTGTAAAAAGTGGAACATCAGTGATATTGTTTTAATGGGGTATTGAAAAAAAGATTTTTAATATCCTCACAATGCTTATATCAGCTAAGCACATGTTTTTTTCGTATCAATGTGAATGTGTTTGTATGCATTAAAAAAATTATGGACATATATACTTCGTAACGAATGTATCCTTAACTATTTGGCACGTGTTAAAGACCTCGCTCAGATTAATGAGATCTATCATAATAATTATTCTCGGCTAGTCTAATGTAAGCTAAGTCGATGCCAAAACTAGCATGGCCGATAAGATAACAATACTTCACCACTATTTCGTTTAAACATTTCACAGGATCCAGACATAAACAAACATATAAGTAGACTTCAGAGATGGTTATAGTTATCGTGTGAGGAAATCAGACGTCAATTTCGAATTTGGCTATTTTGGTTATTATCACGCCATCTGCACAAGATCGAATGGAAGAGCAGATAAACTAGAAATCTGAATATCACCATTTTTTGTTGTTTATTACAAAAATAAAGACAATTGTACTGTATTATATTATCGCAAAGAACTTATGAATTTCTTGGTAGCTCGGTCAGCTGAGGCACCGCTTCAGAAACTGAAGTCTCCGTTGGGCGTGGGTTCGAATCCCGCATAGGGCATGGACTTTTGTAAATGTCCTCTCACTTATCATCACTTCATACATTCATATTCACCAGCTCATTCGTACCCCCGTATAACCTAGCTGTTGGTGGGGTCGTTAAACAAACAATAATCATCTAATAATCATTCGAACATATTTTTTACAAATAGTAAGGTTTAGGCTGAAATTTGTAACAGATATTACCTCTAAACTTTGCTCTAAACTAAAGCTGTTTATATATGAGAGATTCAATGCAAAAACTTGACAGAACTAAACTCTCAAAATCATAGTTCAGGCAAAGGTCAAAGAAGATCAATCAAAAAGATGAAATCTCTACATTATGCATTAAAATATAATTTCATACAAATTATGTGGTGCCAATTGATTTTCCTAATTGGAATAAATGAATACTATGTAGAACTACTGTAAATTTGGATGTCACTAGTTGGTACCCTAGTGAGTACCACTAGTAGAGGGGATGGCACCCTTCACCCCCCTAGTCACACATTATACCATCTTTCGTGACCCCCCCTCCCCCCCCCCCATCCTCCTCGCCTCTCGGAATTGTGGACGTCATTTATAGATAGCCCCTAAATAATTTCGGTAATTCTTCAATACAGTTGCTCCTGAAAAACCACAATACCATTTCACAAAAAAAGCGATATTTGTGTTAGTTTTGTTGGTAGACGACATTCTTTCGTGGAAACAAGTATAAAATTTCACTATTCCTCCGGAAAGCCTGTGCATTGATTCAAGATAATGAGAAGGACATATATACTTCATAACGAATGTATCCTTAACTATTTGGCACGTGTTAAAGACCTCGCTCAGATTAATGAGATCTATCATAATAATTATTCTCGGCTAGTCTAATGTAAGCTAAGTCTATGCCAAACTAGCATGGCCGATAAGATAACAATACTTCACCACTATTTCGTTTAAACATTTCACAGGATCCAGACATAAACAAACATATAAGTAGACTTCAGAGATGGTTATAGTTATCGTGTGAGGAAATCAGACGTCAATTTCGAATTTGGCTATTTTGGTTATTATCACGCCATCTGCACAAGATCGAATGGAAGAGCAGATAAACTAGAAATCTGAATATCACCATTTTTTGTTGTTTATTACAAAAATAAAGACAATTGTACTGTATTATATTATCGCAAAGAACATGAATTTCTTGGTAGCTCGGTCAGCTGAGGCACCGCTTCAGAAACTGAAGTCTCCGTTGGGCGTGGGTTCGAATCCCGCATAGGGCATGGACTTTTGTAAATGTCCTCTCACTTATCATCACTTCATACATTCATATTCACCAGCTCATTCGTACCCCCGTATAACCTAGCTGTTGGTGGGGTCGTTAAACAAACAATATAATCATCTAATAATCATTCGATCATATTTTTTACAAATAGTAAGGTTTAGGCTGAAATTTGTAACAGATATAACCTCTAAACTTTGCTCTAAACTAAAGCTGTTTATATATGAGAGATTCAATGCAAAAACTTGACAGAACTAAACTCTCAAAATCATAGTTCAGGCAAAGGTCAAAGAAGATCAATAAGAAAGGTGAAATCTCTACATTATGCATTAAAATATAATTTCATACAAATTATGTGGTGCCAATTGATTTTCCTGATTGGAATAAATGAATACTATGTAGACCTACTGTAAATTTGGATGTCACTAAAATAGTTGATACCCTAGTGAGTACCACTAGTAGAGGGGATGGCACCCTTCACCCCCCTAGTCACACATTATACCATCTTTCGTGACCCCCCCCCCCCCCCTCCTCGCCTCTCGGAATTGTGGACGTTATTTATAGATAGCCCCTAAATAATTTCGGTGATTCTTCAAATTAATACAGTTGTTCCTGAAAAACCACAATACCATTTCACAAAAAAAAGCGATATTTGTGTTAGTTATGTTATTTATGTTAGATATCAACATTCGTGTGTTTATACTGAAAGACTTTTATCTACTGCGAAAAATTATGGTCACAGACAGCGCAGTCCTGGTGTTGAAGACCATTAGTTTTAAATAATCAAAATGGGGTGGTAAGATCGCCCTTGTGGTGCCCCGTCCAAACGATCCTATCTTTCATCCATAGCCTTAATTGGGGAACAATGATTTTGTATCAAGTTTCGATGTTATTAAAAAAAAAAAAAGTTATGTTGGTAGACGACCTTCTTTCGTGGAAACAAGTATAAGATTTCACTATTCCTCCGGAAAGCCTGTGCGTTGATTCAGGATAATGAGAAGGACATAATTACATACTTCGTAACGAATGTATCCTTAACTATTTGGCACGTGTTAAAGACCTCGCTCAGATTAATGAGATCTATCATAATAATTATTCTCGGCTAGTCTAATGTCAGCTAAGTCGATGCCAAACTAGCATGGCCAATAAGATAACAATACTTCACCACTATTTCGTTTAAACATTTCACAGGATCCAGACATAAACAAACATATAAGTAGACTTCAGAGATGGTTATAGTTATCGTGTGAGGAAATCAGACGTCAATTTCGAATTTGGTTATTATGGTTATTGTCACGCCATCTGCACAAGATCGAATGGAAGAGCAGATAAACTAGAAATCTGAATATCACCATTTTTTCTTGTTTATTAGATGAGCGTAGCGAAGCTTTCCATTTCACACCCTGAAAAAAAATGGGCTTCGTTTTTATGTTTTTTTTTTTTTTTTTTTTTTTTTTTTTGTAATTATGTACGCGGCATACAGGTCAGAGAAATGAATCAATCAACTTGAAACTTTTTCTGAACGTTGGTGTCATACTCGAATAGGTTGGGATTGTTATTCAGAGGAATCGGTCGGAAGATTTTTCCGGAAAATAATCGGAAAGTTTGTAAAATCCTCATAAGAATAACCCGGAGGAAAAATACTTGAAAAACAAGAATTTTTCAAAAGCTCTCAAATTCTCACAGAATATTAAAAATACTATTATACACCTTTTCAGAGATTTTTAAAACAATCGAATGAGAAATAATGAAGAAAACGCAATAAACGTGTACATTTTATTGAATATTTGAATCAATTGGATTTGCAAAGTGTTTATGCGACAAGTTGCAGCACTATAAATATCAACAAGTTGCGGGTAAGGTTTTTAGGCGTTTGAAGTAAGTCAAGGTTTGTAGATGTAAATTGAGCTGACAAGTCATTTTTCATTCTAGATTGCCATACTCTAAGCTCATCTCACAACGCACATTCTGCGTTTTCCTAGTTACAAAAATAAAGACAATTGTACTGTATTGTATTATCGCAGAGAACTTATGAATTTCTTTCCAAGGTGAAAACAAGTTATTATACATCAAACACTTCGGATTGTCAGTTTATTTCTATTATTCAACTTCAAATTACTGGTGACATTAAACTTTGCTCTCTTTTATTTGTTTCAATCAATACATTCATACAATAATAATAACACGCTCTTGAATAGCTTACCTGTGGGATAAAAAATGAATACTTTCGATTTATGAGAAATGCATGTGATTATATGTTGATAATCAAAAATACTCATGAAAAAAATTGAGAAATAAAAATAATGATTGACAATATTGTTATTGATATCGATAAGCTATGCGAGAAGTATAGTTGGTAGTAAGTTGGTTACTATTAAAAATTGTAGGTAATAATTGTAGAGAGATGGAACTCAATCTTCAATCATCATTCGAACAAATTCAATTTACTCCTTCAAATTGCAGTTGCCACATAAACGCAGGGTAATATATATTTTTTAAATAACATCGAAACTTGATGCAGAATCATTGTTTCCCAATTAAGGCTGTGGATGAAAGGTAGGATGTTTGGACGGGGAACCACAAGGGCGATCTTCCATTTTAATTACTTAAAACCAATGAACTTCAACACCATAATATATAGGCCTCATTATAGTGAGATTGTCAATTATTTATTCATTAATTCATTCTGAGTTATAATGATAATGAGAAATACCAACTTATAGTGACTATTAGATATTACTATCTATAATCTAATAGGCTATTAGATCTACATGGCGTCGGTGAATGCTGAAAGAGTTGATGGGAAGATGAGATGAAAGGTCATTTCATATATAAACATATATATATATATATATATTTTTTTTTTCTTTGACAGTGGGATTGAAACAGTTGTGGTCTGTTGTTATAGAGCCGGCCCACAATGCTGCACCTGAATGACATATGGAATCACTGAGAACCATCGTCAGGATGAGCGACCATGGCGATAATCGAACCCCGATCTCCTGAATGAGGTTCAGAGTTCTAGTCACTGGTACACCCGTCTCGGCATCAACTATTGAAATATATATATATATATATATATATATATATATATATATATATATATATATATATATATATATATATATAAACAAAATGTATCTCCAAGAGTCTAATATTTTGAAGATATTCAAAGTCGAGAAATCACAGGAATTTGATTATTTCAAAATGTATAATATACATTTAGTAATGAATTTTCATAGATGTAGGCCCAATATAGAATTGGTGAAAGTACCGTATTATAGAATTGGCATTTATACACTACGAGAAGTATTTTTCAGTGATTTTTTTAGAGTCCATCCTCATTATCCAGACCGCGTATTTGTAGGTCACCATCACCTAGTAAGCCAAGGGCTAACAAAATAATACCGGAGTTTTGATTGGAAAACACAATTTGAGGCACAACAAATGAGCACCTCTAAAATTGATGCATGGCTTCATGGTTGAATGTTAGCAAACCTACACATAACTTGGCCTCTAGACGTCTGGCTGTAAGAGAGACTATTATTAGCAAGTTCAAAGTCGTAAGAAACATTTCAATGTTGGTTTTCTTATAATAGCACACTCGACGTGAACGCAAAGTTTCGCATCTGATTCAACTGCATCTGTAATGCCTCTCATGTTTGATATTTTTTAAATCCATGCATTTGACTTTTCATTCATGATTTTTTTATGTATAATCGTCTACCTATGCACAGAAATACACAGAAAATTATCATCGATGAGGTGTTCTTATTGAAGCTTTATTAGATGATCGTAGCGAAGCTTTCCATTTCACACCCTGAAAAAAAATGGGCTTCGTTTTTATGTTTTTTTTTTTTTTTTTTTTTTTTTTTTTTTTTTTTGTAATTATGTACGCGGCATACAGGTCAGAGAAATGAATCAATCAACTTGAAACTTTTTCTGAACGTTGGTGTCATACCAGAATAGGTTGGGATTGTTATTCAGAGGAATCGGTTGGAAGGTTTTTCCGGAAAATAATCGGAAAATTTGTAAAATCCTCATAAGAATAACCGGGAGGAAAAATACTTGAAAAACAAGAATTTTTCAAAAGCTCTCAAATTCTCACAGAATATGAAAAATACTATTATACACCTTTTCAGAGATTTTTACAACAATCGAATGAGAAATAATGAAGAAAACGCAATAAACGTGTACATTTTATTGAATATTTGGATCAATTGGTTTTGCAAAGTGTTCATGCGACAGGTTGCAGGATACTATAAATATCAACAAGTTGCAGGTGAGGTTTTTGAACGTTTGAAGTAAGTCAAGGTTTGTAGATGTAAATTGAGCTGACAAGTTATTTTTCATTCTAGATCGCCATACTTCTAAGCTCATCTCACAACGCGCATCCCGCGTTTTCCTAGTTTAATTAATTTTCATAGATGTAGGCCCAATATAGAATTGGTGAAAGTACCGTATTATAGAATTGGCATTTATACACTACGAGAAGTATTTTTCAGTGATTTTTTTAGAGTGCTTCATTATTACCCAGACCGCGTATTTGTAGGTCACCATCACCTAGTAAGCCAAGGGCTAACAAAATAATACCGGAGTTTTGATTGGAAAACACAATTTGAGGCACAACAAATGAGCACCTCTAATATTGATGCATGGCTTCATGGTTGAATGTTAGCAAACCTACACATAACTTGGCCTCTAGACGTCTGGCTGTAAGAGAGACTATTATTAGCAAGTTCAAAGTCGTAAGAAACATTTCAATGTTGGTTTTCTTATAATAGCACACTCGACGTGAACGCAAAGTTTCGCATCTGATTCAACTGCATCTGTAATGCCTCTCATGTTTGATATTTTTTAAATCCATGCATTTGACTTTTCATTCATGATTTTTTTATGTATAATCGTCTACATATGCACAGAAATATACAGAAAATTATCATCGATGAGGTGTTCTTATTGAAGCTTTATTAGATGAGCGTAGCGAAGCTTTCCATTTCACACCCTGAAAAAAAATGGGCTTCGTTTTTATGTTTTTTTTTTTTTTTTTTTTTTTTTTTTTTTTTTTTGTAATTATGTACGCGGCATACAGGTCAGAGAAATGAATCAATCAACTTGAAACTTTTTCTGAACGTTGGTGTCATACCAGAATAGGTTGGGATTGTTATTCAGAGGAATCGGTCGGAAGGTTTTTCCGGAAAATAATCGGAAAATTTGTAAAATCCTCATAAGAATAACCGGGAGGAAAAATACTTGAAAAACAAGAATTTTTCAAAAACTCTCAAATTCTCACAGAATATGAAAAATACTATTATACACCTTTTCAGAGATTTTTAAAACAATCGAATGAGAAATAATGAAGAAAACGCAATAAACGTGTACATTTTATTGAATATTTGGATCAATTGGTTTTGCAAAGTGTTTATGCGACAGGTTGCAGGTTACTATAAATATCAACAAGTTGCAGGTGAGGTTTTTGAACGTTTGAAGTAAGTCAAGGTTTGTAGATGTAAATTGAGCTGACAAGTTATCTTTCATTCTAGATTGCCATACTTCTAAGCTCATCTCTCAACGCGCATCCCGCGTTTTCCTAGTAGATGTAAATTGAGCTGACAAGTTATTTTTCCTTCCAGATTGCCATACTTCTAAGCTCATCTCACAACGCGCATCCCGCGTTTTCCTAGTTTAGATGAGCGTAGCGAAGCTTTCCATTCCACACCCTGAAAAAAATGAGCTTCGTTTTTATGTTTTTTTTTTTTTTTTTTGTAATTATGTACGCGGCATACAGGTCAGAGAAATGAATCAATCAACTTGAAACTTTTTCTGAACGTTGGTGTCATACCAGAATAGGTTGGGATTGTTATTCAGAAAAATCGGTCGGAAGATTTTTCAGGAAAATAATCGTACAGTTTGAAAAATCCTCATAAGAATAACCCGGAGGAAAAATACTTAAAAACAAGAATTCTTCAAAAGCTCTCAAATTTCCAACGAATATGACGAATACTATTATACACATTTTCAGAGATTTTTGCAACAATCGGATGAGAAATAACAAAGAAAACGCAATAAAAGTGTACATTTTATTGAATATTAATTTTGGATCAATTGAATTTGCAAAGTGTATATGCGACAGGTTGCAGCACTATAAATATCAGCAAGTTGCAGGTAAGGTTTTTGAACGTTTGAAGTAATCCAAGGTCCGTAGATGTAAATTGAGCGGACAAGTTATTTTTCATTCTAGATTTCCATACTTCAAAGCTCATCTCACAACGCGCATCCCGCGTTTTCCCAGTATAAGAAAAAATCCAGTGCATGAAATAGGAAAATTACGCAAGATTGTCCTCCACGCAAAAAACACTAAACCCAGAACATTTTCAAAAACGGGTCGCTTGTGGTTTTCAAGAGAAGTGAATAGAATAGAACAGAATATAATGAAATAGGCAATGACCAACAATGACAATATATTATAAAAACAAATTCACGGTCTCTTGGACAGAATAATTTCATCACATTTCGAAGCCCACCTCACAAGCAGGACTAGGATTTTGTGCTAACAACAATGGAAATACAGAGAGCAGACACGTTGCCATGACAGTTAGCTGGAAGTCAGCTCTCCTATAGCTATGACTATCAATAACGTAACGGGATAAGCAACACGGCATAAGTCCTATCCTTTTAACATTAGGCCGTTCTCACCATGATGGAATCAGCGCGCTTTCGTGTACATTAGTGAGATTCTCAATTTCAAATCAAATTGTACGTATTAGGCTCGTATTTCAATATATAGTACATAGTTGTACGATTGCATTGATTTTAATCTTTCTCTAGGATGATGAGTAATTATCCAGTTATCAAATGGTAAATATAGCAGTAGGGCTCTTGACTAGGGGACTAAATGCTTTTACAGACGTATTTTAAATTTAGATTGGCTAATTCAAATGAAATTTATCCCAATATTGTTTAATGCAGTTGAAAAGAGCTGGATTCACAGATTGCATTACATCTATTACTTGTATAGATCAACATACAACAATACCAGCAAATCATCATAACATTTGTGAGGCGGCATCCCTTTGATGTACGCATGGTGTGAAAGGAAACCGCCATGTTGCTTATCCCGTTACGTTATTGATAGTCATAGCCTATAGTAAACATTAACCAATCAAAGTCCTAGCCTCTTGGAGCTAGCTATCCTTAGCACGATATTTATTAGGTAAGGATCCTGGACCCTTACCGCGACTGTCACTTAAAATAAAGTCCTAGGCCTAGCTAGCGCTTCATGATTAGATAATGTTCACTGGGAGAGATAAATACCATGGCAACATGTCCAGTCCTTGTATATTTCTATTGTTGTAAGCATAAAATCCTAGCACTGCTCTTGAGGTGGGCTACAACTAGGCCCACATTTCTGCTTTCCAAGAGACCGTGAATCTGTTTTTATCTCGTATTTAAAAAGCTTTCATATAGGCTTCTGGCAAGTGACTTCATACATTGTCGAAAGAGAGAGACAACAATGTGCACCAGTTGGAATTGATCAATCAGAATATTTGGTAGTTCACCAGTTCGCTGTGTTGCTATGGTAACAATTGTTTGTCGTTTGTTACGTGCCAACACCCTATATAACATTATCCAATCAAAGTTCTTAGTCCTGGAGATTGCCTGTTTGATAGTTGCCAAAGTTATATTGCACAGATGCTAATGCTTATAGCTAGGCATTGTTTTGTCTCTATAAGTTTATAAGGTTGGCTTATACTGTTTGGTATTGTCAAGTTACCCACATAACAAACAGCCCCTTTGATTGGGTGTTATGTTTTGTGACGTATGTGAGCGGGTAAATCACCAGAATTTGAAAATATTTGAAACATTTTTTCGAAATCATTTCGTTACCTAAAAGAAGCCTCAAACTGCTTTAAACGTCTGCTAGGCGTTTAAGCTTTCACGCCGTAAACTCTCACGACCATAGTTTTGAAAGTTTTGATTTCTATTTTGATTTTTGATTTTATCTTATTTCAAAGAAATCAGCTAGGTTCATGATGAATGAGAATTTTGATAGAGTATACACGACGTACTGAACTCGGCGCGTATAATTCAATCCGTGAACGACTGCGTTCTCCCCAAACGTCTTCCCGCTCTTAAAAAACATATCACAACCCTGAAACTATATTTTAACGAATCATGATGATATTCATTTTTTTCTATTTCTAAATAATTGGAAAAAAATTTTCGTCTCAATTTCAGAAACCAATTGATTTATGTGTCTTCTAATACCAGACCCTTTTTCTGAGTTGTGACGTAGACGTTACTCGATACTGTTCATGTTTCTATACAGAATCGGTACCGGTAATGCCTATACGTCATAACTCATGCTCTCTGGCGGACCACAAAAATCTCAATATCTGAAATTGAGATGATGATTTCCAGTTTTCTATAACTAGTCAAACGCGAAATATGCGTTGTAAGATGAGCGAGATATCCCATTAAGGTATAAAAGTCGTTGAAGTAGTTCCACCCTTGCTACTTTATCGACTCTGGTATTCTACACACCTTGATATCTGAATAAGCTATAAAAGTCGTTAAAGTAGTTCTACTCTTGCCACTTCATTGACTCTGGTATTCTACACACCTTGACGCGTATAAAAAATACTTCATTGTTGGTCAACTCTTGAATCTAGAAAGCAGTGAATCTCGACAACTCAATTCTGTCACAATTTTTATGATATATTTTATGAATATTATCAGTCATTTTATTTTTTTTATTTAAAACGACTGATCAGAATTGCTTAAAAAATCGTAATAATGTGTAAAATCCATACACATTTAGAGAGAATTTCATACCATTTGGAGAGATTTTATTTTTCAACATTTTCCGCCCAGCCAAATCTTATGGGGTTTTTAGAAACTTTGAGATGATGATTCTCAAAATCGGTCCGACCGATTCATCCCAAAAACTATACAGTTCTAATTTGGATGAGTTTGCGTGTACAAAAAAAGTTTCATGTCGATCAGTCAGCCCTTGCGACCTGTGGAGTGCTTACAAAAAAAAAAAAAAAAAAAAAAAAAAAACACACAGACAAAGCCCTATAAGAGTGGGATGGAGACTTCGCTACGCTCATCAAAAAATTAGGGAAATAAATATCCTCCTCATTATCTTCTTGCAATAATTCATGTATTTTTCCCATAGCTACTTTTCCACACAAAAGCCTTGGCATATCTTAACAAAAATAACCGCACTAAATTACCAAGTAGACCTATATATGTGGAATAATTACCTTTCTTTTGCGTATCATTTATATATACCTTAATGTGTATTATTATTATTATTTATGTTCATGATTATAATTATAGGTTGTGCTTCATCTATATTCATATTGTATCGGAAATAATACCGATCAATGAAGAATAAAACAATATAAAAATCATAAAAATCTATCTACAGAGTTGTGGTACATGTACTTTGAGATAACTATTGAAATCGGAGACTATAGCGTATACAGAACTGGAAAATAACCAAATGAATGTTAGAATTGTATTTGATGCAATTCAATCAAACACTGTCCAATTTTCCATCAAATTCCTCTGATTCAAGACTTGTATCACAGTTATTTGATAGTTTAATCGTAAAATTGTACCAAAACTAGCGCTTCCAATTTTCGTTTAAAAGGTTGGATAGCATTTTTTTCGTTTAGAGTATGTCCTATTTCCATTAGAGGTTTTATAAGAATTGAGAAAACAGCCATGATGCACGGCCTCTTAGATACCAAACAAACGTCATCATTTGATAAAATGTATTGGATAGTCTAAATCACCTTTTAATATCTTGTATATAATTCATTGGATACAAGCCTTGAATCAAAGGAAATTGGACAGTGTAAATAGCACTTTAGAATTGTATTTGATGCAATTCAATCAAACCTAGACATCAAAACGCGTGAGTACTGAGTTGTTTGTGTAGGCCTACACCATTATGGAGAACAGCAGCCTAGATTCGTATATGTATAGTCTATGCTGTTATTAAGAATGATTGTAGTTCGCACGTATTTGCAACACCATTATATAGCTACCTACGCATACCTTGATTAGAATTAACGGAGTGTAAACACAATCAGTCATAAATTACATGATGTTTAATTACCTTTGGTATAGAGCTTGCTCATTTAGTACACCCGACATTTATATGAGTATACTGAAACAATTGGTTATTATCATCTTTATCATAGTGGTAAAGGTTATTTCAACTACACTAAGACATTTCTCAATCTGTATTCTGTACGATTGCCGGAACTAGTTAATATATGTTTGTTACGATAGATCGCTGGAATTAGATTCATTGAAGTACGTAATATTTATTTTTTATTCATATTTCGACATACACAGACGGTACTGTAATGATAACTAAGATCTACGGGCTTCGTCGCTTCGGAATGATTGACGAGGATAATTAGATGATGAGGTGAAGGTTTCTTATGGGCAATTAGGAGGTCAATGGGAAGGAACCGGCAGTGGCCTATATTGTAGGAAAGGTATTCAACTATGTTACAGCGGTAACCACGAAAAACCTCTTGGGGTTCATTCATGTACAGCATAAACACAGTCTCAACATGAACCCAAGCTTAAACCTGTTCTAAGCGTGTATTGAAATACTGGAAGTATATCTAACGGACTTTGGCGGAAGTCGAACCGATGGCCGATCTACCCTTATCCCGCGGTACTTCTGTCAAGCTCTAAACGCAACAAAGCGTTGCGTTGAGTGAGAGGCTTAGTGCTGTCGGTGGACTGTGTTTTGTTATTCGTTGTAGTTTCTACTGCAGGGTGCACTATACTGCATTTGTTCAGTGAAGCAGTTACTTTACAAGCAGTCTGTCTGTCTCTCTCTCTCTCTCTCTCTCTCTCTCTCTCTCTCTCTCTCTCTCTCTCTCTCTCTCTCTCTCTCTCTCTCTCTCTCTCTCTCTCTCTCTCTCTCTCTCTCTCTCTCTCTCTCTCTCTCTCTCTCTCTCTCTCTCTCTCTCTCTCTCTCTCTCTCTCTATATATATATATATATATATATATATATATATATATATATATATATATATATATATATTTTATATATAAAATATAGTCTGGTGAGAAAATATGACTATGAAAGATATTATCAATCATCTTTATAAGTGAAACACCTTTGAATTTTGAATTATTCTATGACATAACTCATCATGAAATTATCAACCATGGCTTTGAGGAAAGGTCAAGAATGGAATATCTAAAACGAATATATTGATTATAAGTAGGTTTATTATCATACATGACACTGGATATATAGGGAACCGATGATTCATCAAGTCAAATCTATCAATAATCCTTCGTTAATATAATCAATTATTATTGATTTTCCAAGTTTTTGCATCGTAATTTTATTGTACTTCACGCTAGACCCATTCATTAAGTCGAGTTGTTAGGATATATGTGTGTGAGGCGCCACAAAGACGGCGCCAAGCGTCCTTTTACAACTTGGATCAATATCATCTATATACTCATTCGAAAGAGACTACGAATTGTTGTGAATTTCCGATTGTTAACCAGTTTTTTGCCATACTTGTATCCGCGAAAGAAGAAGTTCGCGTAACAACAAATCAAAAACAAAAATCAACCTTATGTTTTTTGTATTTAGCTGTGTAATTTGTATGGGTCTTGACGCTTCTGATGTTACTGACGTTGATTTTTCTTGACAAGGTTCAAAATAAGAAACGCAACTACATATTTCAAAAGCGTTAAAACTTCCGCGATCGATTCGGCCTATCCGATCGACCGTTACCGTGCTTTAGCAGCGAGATAAGGTAATTATCGAAGTGCTTAACAATTATTTTAGTTGGTATAGATGACATTTATCTTTCGTGGATACAAGTATAACATCAAAATCAAAACATTATTCGAAGACAGTTGAAAGTCATTGGTTCATCATTCAATAAATCCTTATTTCGTATGGATACGGAATTTCATTTCAAATTGAAACTTATTAGCATGTCATTCCTAGTTTGATATAGATAAGTCATAATGGATTATTTCCTCTGAGGTGGTAAGATCGCCCTTGTGGTAACCCACCCGAACGATCCTACCTTTCTCCCCCCCCCCCAGCCTTATTCAGAGATCGATGACTTTGTGACAAGTGTTCGATGGTACCACGTGTTGAGAAGTGTTTCACATAGATACACTAGAAAATCAATATCCCTGAAAAAAACGTTCATTTTCGGGAGCGAGCGTGATGAAGTAATTCACCAATGGTGGCGCAGACTATGTTCGAAACATTCCCTAGCACGACGTTTGTTGTTATATATATATATATATATATATATATATATATATATATATATATATATATATATATATATATATATATATAAGAAAAAATATATACACACATATATGTATATCAGGAGATTGTATGTTATGGATAATTGAACCAATAGCGTGGCTATATGTGCAAGTGAAAGAACATGCGGACGAGAATGGGCTGTGGACGGATATAAAACGTCCATTTATGTGCGTGTCATTCATATAAGGGTGGGTACCTACTCGATAATAATTGTGTGGTAGAGACGATAGCGTGTCACTGTAAGGGCGGCTCCGTGAGGAAAGGAAATCATGTTCTTTTATTAGTTTTATTATTATATAACTTCAGAAACAGTGGTTGTGTTTTGGCGTAGATTTAGAAATTATTTGAGAAGTTGTAGCCATCTGAATAATATTGAATCTGATTCTAGAAGTAGAACATTGTACGCGAAAGAAGAAATTCCACGTTATAGTATCTTTCAATTTTCTCATAAATGCCAGGTTTCCTATACCGTACTATAAGACTTATTCTTAATGTTATTCGTGTTCTTATTCAGAAATTATTATTCAAATTGAATGTAAAAAATGAAGGTCATAACGTAAACTACGGTACCATAATTTCAATGATACGTGTATCGATAGATATTATATATGTAACAAAAATAATCATCTTCTTGTCCGACTTCTCAACTAAAATTTCCAAAGATTCCCTTCCAATATTGACTTTTTACATCCAATTATTACCACCAAATTATGTATGATGAATAAATGATAAATTATGAAATTGCTATCTGAAATATCATTTGTAATTAAGTCGCATAGTAACACATGTTTGTTTTAAAATGCACATAGATATAGATAAGCATAGGCCTACCTATTCCAATGAAGATACCATTTCGTACCATATTATCAATGAATGCTATTTATTTTCTTGAATTGATCTATAAAAATATTACACCATATCCAATCTTCCACTTATATTTCTCAGAAAACCTTATCTTGCATCACATACATACAGACACGATTAAAAACGCAGCACACTCACTATTTAACTACATAATCAATAAGGTCACAACTACTATATTCTCCACGGAGACTGAATGAACAACGCGTGCTAAATTATGGGCTATGAACAAAGCTTATATAATATCTCTCAGAATCAAACCTAAGATTCCAAGAAACTACGACGTCACTTTACTATATACAATACGACAGTCTAGGACTCTAGGTTACGAGTGACTGCTTTCGCAATGGAACTACTCGAGTCGTCATAGTTCACTAGACTCGTGAGCAGTCAAGGTGTTGTCACTTGCTTCAAAGTAGAATCATTCGGTTGAAAGTTACACAGGTATTTACCTGGATGGTACTGTACTGTACAAGTCAAGGTGAAAGTAGATGATGACATCACACTTATGATGATTTCTTTCGCCAATACGACACGTTCATGTTTATTATGTACATTGTAATTTGTGATGAACAGGATGAAGATAGAAAGAGATGGTGGTTCATATTACTGTACTATATGAAACATTGGGTTGGGAGCTTGAATGCGTCAAATTTAAATTAAAATCTGATGGGATCAAAGATCGCTTACTCACATTTGGAAGTAAGTACCTGATAATATAACCAACTTGGTCCAAATTATATATATATATATATATATATATATATATATATATATATATATATATATATATATATATATATATATGTATATATATATTTTTTTTTTTTGAAATATATATATATATATATATATATATATATATATATATATATATATATATATATATATATATATATATATGTATATGTATATATTTTTTTTTTGAAATATATATATATATATATATATATATATATATATATATATATATATATATATATATATATATATATATATATATATATATATAATAGGTTCCCCGGTTCGAGTCCCGGTCGTGGCGTATCTCATTTTTTATTATGACATGTCTTAAAACTGACATGAACTGAATAATTTCTTATGATACTTGAATTGAAGTTATTGAATAATATACCTGACAGTACAGTACGCACGAGAGTTCCAGATTGTTTCTATATTATTCATATGTTATTCATTTAGTATAAAATACGCAATATAAAGTTTCAATACCTACAAAATATCAGCTCGGGCTTCGTCGAGATGAGAAGTCTAGATCAATACAAACTTCGTACGAACTCACTACTGACTTGATACTATATCGACTGTTTACAATTAAAAAAACAAACGAAATAAGTATTATCAAATACTAGGTAATATTCCACGATGACCAGTCGAAGATTGTACCCGAGGTTTGAATGAGCCAGCTTCCGCGTAACGTTAGACAAGTAGACCCGACTGCTACGTTATGATACCGGCAACCGAATAACTTCGAACCACTGCGCGTAAAATCGCGAACGTTGTTCAGTACAAAGTCTATAATTATCTTGAAATGTTCTGAATTGAAGGCACGCTTGATCTGTCAAAACAACGCGTATCTATCTATAACGAAGAGCAAACAAACGAGAAACGCTTTGAAAACAATCAGAGAATTCGAACTGATGAAGCGCGGACTCGGTGTAGGTATTCTAATGTCACGTGGTATGGTGAGGTGGAAAGAGGGCGAACCGTTACGTCACACGCCTACACTCCGTTCAACGTATCTTGACTTATACGGTGGTATCGTACTGGACCACAATCCAGCTGATCTGTCTATACTTTCAAAGAATAGGTTTCTTAGAAACAATCAACTGGTTAAGATTCGGGAGTGAACCGAACAACAGTATTTACGAGAGAGAGGAAGAATAAATGAAGAAATGGAGAGAGAGAGAGAGAGAGAGAGAGAGAGAGAGAGAGGAGGAGGATGAGACGACTGTACGAAAGCAACGGTATTTTTTGTTTTGATAGATGTTATAGAGACGCTCCAAGCAGAAGAAGAGCAAGTAAGAAGCAACAATGACGAAATAAATGAGTCAATTTCAATTAATACACCAAACTGACAACTCTTGAGTTATTCATTCAAAACTATACTTTTTTTTAGCTTTGTTCTGGGTTAGGTGTCACCATAGAATGGTGTCACAATGACACCATTGCTGTCATTGTGTCTATGGTGTTCTATGGTGTCACAATGAATATATTTTTTCCGGAATCTACTGTTAACCTGAACAAGTTTTAGTGTTGCATTTTGCTGGTTACAAGTTACGACCGTCCGCTGTTTTTGTTACCACTAGTGCTCGGCCGTTTCGACCTGTCAAACGTATTTACTATTTAGATTTTTTCAATATTAGGTTTTAACGACGCACCATACTGATGACTAAGATCTATTGGCGTCGGTGGATGATGAATGAGATGATGGGATGATGAGATGGAAGGCTATTTAGAGAAGATTAATAATTCAAATTGCTTACGATATATTTCTTGTGCTCCAGTACTGACTGTGCAGTAACTATCACAGGTGACTGAAGTGTTTATTTACAAACAGTCCTGTTGATCACTGTTATACAGGTGACTGAAGTGTTTATTTACAAACAGTCCTGTTGATCACTGTTATATAGTATGGCATAGAATGAAGAAATTCTCCTATCTGGTAAACTGTTGATTTTTAGCAATACCCGTGCCACAGTCAGCTAATGGACCACAGTTTCAGAAAACTGGTCACGTTGGGCGTAGGTTCGAGATCCGCATAAGGCATGGGTTTTTGTAAGCGTCCTTTCACCTATCATCACTTCATTGTTTCATCATCACCCGCTCATTCGTACCCCCGTATAACCTAGCTGTTGGTGGGGTTGTTAAGAAACATAAAAAAACGTCGATTTTGAAAATTAGGTTAGGTTCAGGTTATAATGAATTACTTAAGGTTAGGGTGGTCGATTTGATGTTGGGTAATTTGGTTGGGTTAGTTGAATCAGGTAATCTTTCGTCAATTCGGATTTCTCGAAATAACAACAACAACAACAACAACAACAACAACAACAAACGCCCGACACGGGCTACGATCACTGATCGCCGTATATAAATAGAGATCAGTGGCGAAGGGTCAACAACTCCTGAAATCTGGTGTACACTTGTCATGAAATCTTCCTGAAATTCCTTGAAATCTTCTTGAAATCTTCTTTTAATCCTTCGAAATCTTCTTGAAATTCTCTTGAAATCCTTCGGAATCACCTTGAAATCCCTTAAAATATTAAATCAGTTGTACACCAAATTCAATATTTGTTTACCCCTAGACCAGTGGTTAGAACGTACCCAAGTGTAGCTGCACTCACAGTCACACATACCTTGCCAACGATGTAGGTCTTCTTCCAGATAGCTGACACACATATATAGTAACTAATCCATATACAAACACGTATGTACCCAAGTCAGGCTTGGATCAAATAATCTGGCTAACAATTCTAAACGAAATGTTGTTAATTCGATCTTCTTTTTAATATTATCAAATTCGGCGAAATAATAATCGACATTTTCATCTTCTAGCTCTCATATCTAATCTTCAACCTGTGATTCTTCATATTTTTATTTCCAGAATTGCAATTATGATTCTATATTTCTATAGCTATGATTGGTATATGCTATATGTGATGCTAATGATTGGTATGATATAGCTATGGTGAAAATATAATAGTTCTACAATGAATACACATTAACATACTGGTAGCAAACTTGTACTTTATTCTTTTCTTCTACAATAAGAGTAACCGTTACAACTTGTAAATAGTAATGGTCATTGGTCCCAAGATGAGTGGAATTCAAGAATGATCCTACAGCTAGAATTATTGTCAGTTTTTCCGTTTTGAGCGCTGTTATATACATCAGTACAATTTACTACAATCGGTATCGCTATATCTAGTTCACAGTGATGCTTTGATGATAATGTTGAAGACAGAACGCGTCAGGCAAAATTATAGCGCATTCTTCTACTATAGGCATAACCCAAACAGATATTAGGCCTATTTATTAATTCGAGAAAGGTTTTAATTTCATAATAATAATCATAATAATTCATTTTTCTATTGTCAAACCAAGAATTTATAACACAGCTTATATTCAGGATATATATATATATATATATATATATATATATATATATATATATATATATATATATATATATATATACATATATATATATATATATATATATATATATATATATATATATATATATATATAAATATGTATATATGAATATATATATATATATATATATATATATATATATATATATATATATATATATATAAATATAAATATAAATATATATATATATATATATATATATATATATATATATATATATATATATATATATATATATCATTGATCAAATATATATAAATATATAATATATGAATATATAGATCAAATAAACGACTTATTTTATTCTCATTATTACAACCTATTATTTTTCATTATTCACGCTCATTGTTCTTTTCTTTTCATTCGAGTGTCAATGTGATTGAAGAATCTTCCTTGTTTAGTTTTAGATACTATTTGTAATTCTGTTAATGATAACTGCTTTGTTATAATGATGAATGTTGAATAAAAAAAAACACGACTGTTGGTTATATAGATATTCATTATATTCTCGGATTATTCTTGTGTAAATAACTTCATTTATTCATATTAGTTTCGACTTTAATATGAATAAATAAAGTTAATCACACAAGAATAATCCGAGAATAAAATGAATATATATATGTCTATATATATATATACATATATATATATATATATATATATATATATATATATATATATATATATATATATATATATATATATATATATATATTTATATTTATATATATATATATATATATATATATATATATATATATATATATATATATATATATATATATATATATATATATATATATATATATATATATATATATATATATGTATATATATATTTATATATATATATATATATATATATATATATATATATATATATATATATATATATATATATATATAGAGAGAGAGATATGTATATATATATATATATATATATATATATATATATATATATATATATATATATATATATATATGTATATATATTTATATATATATATATATATATATATAATATATATATATATATATATATATATATATATATATTATATACATAATATATATAAACTCGATTTTATATCATCAAAATGTATATATACTATTTCATTCAAATATACTCATCATTTATTTGATTACTTAAAATATGTATTCAGTCATCACCGAATGAATATGTGTACCTAATGAACATAAGTACTTAAGGAAACCCCGGAGAACCAATAGTCAGGACGAATTATGGAAAGAAGAAGGGCCAATTTATCCGTGACAACTCTCCAGGCTGGACCTTCTCAAGAAGCTTCAACTTATCATGCATTCCTGTTCAGAAGAACATTCGTAAGCTCTTCACAAGCACCAAGAGGAAGGCGGACAATTGCCACACCGGCCCAGAAGTGTGGAGTACTCGCCATGAAGACCCAGTAGAGTGGGGGACTCGCCATGAAGACCCAGTAGAGTGGGGGACTCGCCATGAAGACCCAGTAGAGTGGGGGATTCGCCATGAAGACCCAGTAGAATGGAGGACTCGCCATGAAGACCCAGTAGAGTGGAGGACTCGCCATGAAGACCCAGTAGAATGGAGGACTCGCCATGAAGACCCAGTAGAGTGGAGGACTCGCCATGAAGACCCAGTAGAGTGGGGGACTCGCCATGAAGACCCAGTAGAGTGGGGGACTCGCCATGAAGACCCAGTAGTGTGGGGGACTCGCCATGAAGACCCAGTAGAGTGGGGGACTCGCCATGAAGACCCAGTAGTGTGGAGGACTCGCCATGAAGACCCAGTAGAGTGGAGGACTCGCCATGAAGACCCAGTAGAGTGGAGGACTCGCCATGAAGACCCAGTAGAGTGGAGGACTCGCCATGACCACCCAGTAGTGTGGGGGACTCGCCATGAAGACCCAGTAGTGTGGAGGACTCGCCATGAAGACCCAGTAGAGTGGAGGACTCGCCATGAAGACCCAGTAGAGTGGAGGACTCGCCATGAAGACCCAGTAGAGTGGAGGACTCGCCATGAAGACCCAGTAGAGTGGAGGACTCGCCATGAAGACCCAGTAGAGTGGACGACTCACCATGAAGACCCAGTAGAGTGGAGGACTCGCAATGAAGACCCAGTAGAGTGGAGGAATCGCCATGAAGACCCAGTAGAGTGGAGGACTCGCCATGAAGACCCAGTAGAGTGGAGGACTCGCCATGAAGACTCAATAGAGTGGAGGACTCGCCATGAAGACCTAGTAGAGTGGTGGACTCACCATGAAGACCCAGTAGAGTGGACGACTCACCATGAAGACCCAGTAGAGTGGAGGACTCGCCTTGAAGACCCAGTAGAGTGGACGACTCGTAATGAAGACCCAGTAGAGTGGAGGACTCGCCATGAAGACCTAGTAGAGTGGAGGACTCGCCATGAAGACCCAGTAGAGTGGACGACTCGTAATGAAGACCCAGTAGAGTGGAGGACTCGCCATGAAGACTCAGTAGAGTGGACGACTCACCATGAAGACCCAGTAGAGTGGAGGACTCGCCTTGAAGACCCAGTAGAGTGGACGACTCGTAATGAAGACCCAGTAGAGTGGAGGACTCGCCATGAAGACCCAGAAGAGTGGACGACTCGCAATGAAGACCCAGTAGAGTGGACGACTCACCATGAAGACCCAGTAGTGTGGAGGACTCGCCATGAAGACCCAGTAGAATGGAGGACTCGTAATGAAGACCCAGTAGAGTGGACGACTCACCATGAAGACCCAGTAGAGTGGAGGAATCGCCATGAAGACCCAGTAGAGTGGACGACTCACCATGTAGGTATCGAGGTCTGACAATTCTTCAGGCAGATCTCGATAAGTCGGACACTGAACTGCTTCTCAGAGCGTGAACGATTACACGAAATACAAGAACACACAACGTCCGAATGGAGCAGAAAATCAGAAACAATGAAACATGTAGGCCTAATTGTAAAATTATTGTAATTAGAAAAACGCAGCAAATGCGTTGTAATATGTGCAATATTTTATGACAGGGCCATCAAAGAGCGCACTCGAATAACTTAGCTGTTTGTGGGGTCAATGGGGAACAATAATCATCTCGAAGAATTATTCCGCCTTTGGTAGCTCAGTCAGCTGAGGCACCGCTTCAGAAACTAAAGTCATCGTTGGGCGTGGGTTCGAGTCCCGCATAAGTCATGTTTTTTTGCAAACGTTTTTTCACTTATCATCACCTCATAATTTTATGATCATTTCTGCTCATTTCTATTCCCATATAACCGAGCTGTTAGTGGGGTCGTTGAGCGAACAATTTAATCATCATCATCGAACAATTATGCCATAAAATAGTGTAGATCAAGTATGGTTGTAAGATGGCCCTTTCATTTTATTTCATATATACTATTCATTAGGCTATAAAACCACATTATGCATTCATTTGAAACCATATACAAATGTTCACATTTTCGCAGTGTTGATTTGAATGTAACTTACACGTACTCACGTGGCATTGATTGTTTAGCATTACTTGATAAAATGTCAACTCTGATTCAATATCTCTTCAACTAGAGATAAATCTTGAAACAAACAGTTGTATTTGTATGAAAACTGCACACACGACGTGCCGTTTTCACACGTTTTACATACCTTTCAGTGATACCAACATTGCAATGTGGTAATCACTTATTGCAGGTATACTAATAACGATAACTCGGGCATATGTGACATTTCTACATTCAATTTATCAGTAAAACCCTTTGCGAACATCAGTACAAAATAGTGTAGTGTACTATATACAAGCAAAATACCATATATAGCCTATATGCGTTGAAAGATGAGAAAGATGTTTGTACTAGATGTATTATGTATTTGTATTTTGTGAGGTATTTGTACGAAATGTAGACCTATATAGGCCTACTCGAAATCCGCATTTTTCGGTTTTGAGATGAAATTCTGGAAAACCGTTTTGTGCTATTTATTTTGTGAAATGGGAAGCTTGGGAAAGTGAGGAATTATGTCTGACATATTTTTTACTGCAAAACAGCTCACCCACAGTCAAACTGCCAAAGTGACCAAACTTGTCAAATATGCCCATCACTGTTGTCCAATTGCAACATGACAGAATTCAAAATTTTCGAATCGAAATATATTTCACTTTTAAAATTCATATTATTCTTAGGTCAATATACTTTGAACATTTCAATAGTCAATTTCTCAAAATCTGCTCGATCGATTGTTACCCAAAACTATACAATTCTGAGATGGACGATGTAATTTAAAAAATTAAAACCTAAAACGCGTTTTACCAAGAATGGGTATTTTTCCATCTCGGTTGATGCATGCATGCAGTGGTTGATTTGTACCGGAACGCACCGGAACGGCGTTCCGGCTCCTTTTTCAAAACCGGAACCCACGTTCCGGTTTCGTAATGATAAAAAATCAATGATATGGCAGATTTTTATTCATTTATCAATACCTTCAACGTGCAATATAATTTTTACAAATGAATAAATATTTTCTCATTCTAAGAATTTTTTTCTCATTTCTATAGAAAATAGCTCACGGTATTCGACGGTATGGGGCGGAATTTAGATTGCAATCTATCGGAGATTAAGATAATTTTGAATCAATTTTCTTGAAAACAGGTCGAGGGCAAAAATATTCGTCAATTTATTGTATTTTTTCAATGAGATTTTTTTGAGATTGTGGTGTTGGGAGGGGGGGGGGGGGGGAGATAGAAGGGATGGTTTACTTTGAGGTGCGTTCCGGTTCCTTTTTATTTACAAATTAAGCCCTGCATGCATGGTTAGTGTCAAAAGATGCAGAAACATCCAAACATACATGTTGGGAACATGACGGGAACACTTTTCAATTTTTCCTAATACAATCAATGGGTAAACTTCTACTTCGTAAGAAAACACTATTTTTAAATTGTAATTTCCGAGTAAATAGTCCTACATCGAAATAGTTACGAAGAAATTATCATAGAAATATTTTGTATAGAATATTTATAGAATTATATATCAAATCCACGCAGACAAGGTGAACAGATTGCGGTTCAGTTATAAATAGAAATTGATTTTGAGATCTGAATGTAGATGTGGAACGAGGAAATTGCGTCTTTTTTATAAGCTTCAAAATTTCGCCCTGCAGAGTTACTAGCGAAACTATGTTCTGTGACTTGATATAGCTTGATTCAAGTTTGTTGTGTACAATTAGTTCAATTCAACTACAGCAGGTCACAATCCGCCACTGATTCTATAATTATTAGTTCAAGTTACGAAAATAACATGTGTAACCAAAGATGATGACAAGTTAATCCGCCAACTATCGCTTAACTAACAATCAGTTAGTAAAATCGGACCCGAATGGAATAAATAAGCTTGTCTCGCCATCTTATTTTTTTCTTCCTCCACATCGTGCTGACCTATTGGGAAACTTTTCCCCAGCAAATTTTACAATTCGATGTTCTTCCGTGCGATCAATGTGGCTATTCCACATAGCACGTCCTTCTTCCAATCAGGGCTGGTATTATGAAGCTAACCTACCACATAAGCTATTCGACCAAATAAGGATTTATTAGGTGGTCTCAGCACCGAATAGCTATTTGGCCAGTTTATGTGTACGAATAGTCTAATCTGGAGCTCATAATACTGCCAATAAGCTATTCAGACCTCGTTATGTGGCCAAATAGCGCTATTTGGACGCATAACTATTCTTTATAATACCGGCCCTCAGCCACATAATGGAGTAACATTATACTGATTGTTATTATGTTTTCACTCCAAAGTTCACTCCAAGTAATATAATATTTTTTAAATTTTTTTTTATTACTTGTCTGTCGGCAAGTGTATTGCTATAGTAATCAATGAATTGACTAAATATGAATATAATAATATGAATAAATACGTATAATAACTTATGATCTAACAAATAACACATTTATCTCAGTCACATAATGGAGTAACATTATACAGATTGTTATTATGTTTCCATTTCAAAGTTCACTCCAAGTAATATAATATTTTTTTAAATTTTTTTTATTACTTGTCTGTCGGCAAGTGTATTGCTATAGTAATCAATGAATATACTAAATATGAATATAATAATATAAATAAATACGTATAATAACTTATGATCTAACAAATAACACATTTATCATTTATCTCTGTGAGATTCCATTTATGATTTAATATTCATCTTAAATAACGATACACGCTAAAAACTACATAGAAAATGTTCACAACTCTCGCCCTAATCCAATATAAAATGTGAAAACTGATATTGTCTGAAAATCAAAACCAAAATTGATTCTAATTCTTATAGAACAATGAGTGACAATACATTCATCTGACAATACTTATAAATTCAACAAATCAGAAACATGTTAACAGCCCTCTATTTCTATATATATATATATATATATATATATATATATATATATATATATATATATATATATATATATATATATATATATATATATATATATATATATTATCATCCGCAATCTGCCTAGTAGACTTTGTGGTTTAGTCATAAAATTGTAACAATACATACAATTATTTTTACCTCTTTTAGTCTAAGATGGTTATTTACTTCTTGGCGTTTTTTTATGTGACCAGCTATTTGTGACAGGCGATGCAAAGCAACCGCGGTATGCAAACCAATTAATCATTTATCCACAATGGTCTCTCCACCAAGTCTCTTCTTTAGATTACCTTGGCAAGATGAAGGTCTCTAAGAGTCTCTTGTCACAGAGACCTTGAGAATGACGACCTTATTTTATTAGAATTTACAACACATCTTAAACTCGATAATGTACACGTTAAGGATCAATAAAGGACGATTATCATTCATTTTTATATGGTAATCGATATTTATATTACTTCAGGTGTCGTTGCTCTTTACAAAGTTATTGTAATTATTACTTTTTTTTTATTTATCGGTGGTTAGCGATCACACTGACAGCAATGTTGTATAGGGGGAAGAAGTGATAGGTGAAAGGATGTCTACAAAAACCGATACTGCATGGTCTCTAGTGGACTCAAACGCGTGCGGGACTCGAACCCACGCCCAAAGGTGAGTTCTGCTTACCAAAGCAGTGCCACAGAATTGTGGCTTGATAAGCCACGTTGGGTGGGAAGGGAGTGGTGGATGGAGCTTAGTAATTTTCTGCTATAGTTGGTACTTGATTACGATTACGTACCTGAACATTTGGACTTTATATGCCTATACAGGGAACCATAATTCCTAACTACGTCTCTTGTGCCCAATATAACCACGTCGTTGACGCGCCGTAAAACCTCAATATGTATTCAATCATACGTCTTCTGGTAGCTAATTGAAAAGCTTCTAGTTTCGGTGATGCTGAGAGTAGTCTGAAATTATTTTTTGCTTCCCGTTGGTAATAATGGACACCGAGCAAATTCACTGCTTTAAAGATGTTATATCGCTGTGATGAATAAAAACATTTTCATCTCTTTGTAGAAGATATGTACATGCCAAGCTACATCAGAAAATGTCTTGCTTGACCTTGGAGCGTGAACAAAAAAAAAGAGATAAGGAAAGAGAAAAAACTTTCGATTTTTTCGAGTACCGTAGGTTAAAATTGAGTTTCGCTACGCTCATCCAATAGATAAAAATCATTACTTTTCGAAGTTCATAATCAATAGATTCATTAACATGACTTTTTATTCATCAACGCGTGAATATAGCGTTTCCTTAGTCTGTATTATTGATATATAAATGCTTGGTTGACGATCAAAATAATACAATTTTGTTGGTGTAAATTTTAATTTGGTGTTTCATTACATATAACGAAGTGTTTGATTTTCAAGCACAATGTCCCGTTACCACATTTTGATTTGCATTCACTTTCATCATTCCTAACTACTTGCAAAGTTTTCATTCAAGAAGCCTAAACAATTCAATTATTTAACATTAATACACATATCACACCAGAACAGAAACAATGTTTTGAAAAAGGAAGAATGAGAAAGAAGATGCCGTGTCATTGAGAGTCTGGTATATAGACAACACTCTTATTAGAACACACCTGTGCTGCTTGGGTTGCATACCGGATCGCGCTAAGGCGCATAACTGATTCATAATAATCCAGCATGACTAGATGAAATACCTATTCCATATGCTAACGATGATGAAAATTTCGTTTGTCAAAGGTTTCTTAGAGCTCGCTTCGGAGGCTCCTGTTATTAACTACCAAGAGAAGAAGGTCGTATACCACCATAATAAAAACAAATATGACCGTTATGGCGTTGGCGTTATGTTTGTATAACGTCGACGCATTTGAGGATATTATGATTTTTAAGGTCGAGATTTACTAGTTTAAGGTAGAAACACAACTGCATCTTTCAAAAGTGTTGAATCCTTGAATTTGCACCGAGGTCATTACGGTTGTTATCATTAGTGATTACCAAAGATTTTACATTTTATACACTGTATCCTGTATATTACTGTAAATAAATATTCAATTTAATATTTATACTTAAAAAAAACTTTCAGCTGTGTATGTTTTTGTATAGGGGCTACATGTACAAATCAAGCAATATGGGGTGAATAGTTATTAGGTTAACCATCCACATGAAGATGTTGAAAATATGTGTGTTTGTGTTGAAACTGATTCGAGTCTTGATATATGTCATGCTTTTGTAATGTTAGCGTCAAAAAACTGATATTTTGTTAAATCGACTTTCATACACTCTTAAATGCTCAACTTAGTATATTCATAAGAATAAATTTAATATATGAGTGCTTTATTTCCCATTTTTTTTTCATAACACAACACAATCAAACAAAAAGTTCATGTACAGCGTTGAAAATGATACCTATAGAGATAAAACCCTTTTTTTAAGGTTTGGGGAAAAATTTGTGCATTTTATGCTAAACGTCAACAAAATTGTCAATTTGGTTTGAATTTTAGCTCCTCCAAGTATTTTTAGTAATTCAACCAAATTATATTCAAAGAACACCATAACCCTGAAACAGATCCTAATTGAAAATTACGATATTTATTTTCCTAATTTCAGAGAAGACTCAAAAATCATATTTTCAATTACAGAAATTGTGGTACTTTTGTTTTCTCCTGCAGAAACCATAAATCATGACGTAGTCATTACCGATTCTGTACATGAATCATTCTAATTTTACATGAAAAGAATTGAGTAATGAATGTCTGTCCCAACTCAGAAAAAGGGTCGAGTCCTGGATGACGAATGAGTTAATTGTACTTCCTGAAATTGAGATGATGATTGCTAGTTTTCTCTAAAATTGGAGAAATGATTATCTCCATTAATCTTCAAAATCTAAAATCTACTTAAAAATTGTAGTTTCTTTGAGAACTGAAGCAATTGGAAAAAAGCCATTAACAAATTCGCCCGAAAAAAGTAAAATGTTATCAAAAATCCATTGAGAAATGTTTATGTAATATTATTTCCAATATTGAATTGATATGAAAAAAAAAATGTTACCGTTTACATACTAAACCAATCATAATACCAACAATGACACAAACAGTAACATAGGATTAACTGCAAAGCTGATATCAGTAAAATAATATGAAGAGAAATTTAATATCATCGAGTATAGGCTTCTGTCAAGTGACATCACTCATTGTTGATAGAGACAGACAACAATGTCCATCAGTTGGAATTGACCAATCAGAATATTTGGTAGTCCACCAGTTTGCTGTATTGCTATGGCAACTATTGTTTGTCATTTGTTACGTGTGACAGAAGCCTATAGGTTCAAAATACTCATTTGTTTGGAGCGTACTTCTCTCACAATTTCGATTGCATAATTATTTCGATCATCTGGATGTGAGTTACCTGTTTTATTACGGATCACTCGATTCACTTCACAATTTAATAACGCAAATTTTGACCTCACTATCTCCGTTCTTTTGTAAGAGACCAAGAGACCGTTAGTTACAGCTGTTATCAGCTGTGCCGATATAGACGTATAGTAAGTTCGTTGTAATCACTTCGGTTTGGACCGATAGGTTTAGACGATACATTGATACATATTTTTGACATTGGTGGGATGAGGATTGAGCCACCATAACAGACCGGCCAACCAAAGCAAACCTCATTACATCTCGGACCAAACCTTGTTTCTAATTTTACATCGAGCTCTAAGCGCCCGTCCAATCCGATTACAAATTGCCAAAAAAACATGCAAAAATAGCGGTAACTAAAATCAGTTGCTGCATGTTCTAATTAAGGAATCTGATTTTCATGGGCTGTTTCTTACTGGTGAATTGTTGTTATATGAACATAGTTATAAATTCCCAATATTGAAGTGTCAAGTACACTAATAATTTCTGTTGATAGTTCAAACTTCAAGTCATGGATTTTTGTATAGGCTTCAATTATAAGTTGGAATAAATCAATACTGATGATATTGTTTTGATTCTAGACTATTTTTTGTCCATATTTTATAAGCTTGATGGATAAAATATTTACAATACATGCTTTGAACGTTTTGGTCAATTTCAATTTTTGGTGATGAGAACAATGTTTAAGCGAGTAAGTTTCATCACGCAAAATCACTACAACATTTGGAAATGGGAATTATTTGTTCAATTCTTCATGGGGTTACTGACACTTGCAAGTAATTAATGTTGTCAGATAATACTCTGTAGGCGATACTTACGTCATACGTGTGCGACACTGAAATAATTATTAAATAATTGTGGAGCAGTCTTTATCCCTAACCCTACACAGAGATACCACATTAGCAAAGTCGTATTCGTGTCAAAAAAAAACAAAAAAACAATGACAAATAAATTTGTATCAACGCCAAAAGAAAAATGTACAAATTGTTTCAATTGTAGTTTGATAATTTGTGTGTTTTCGAATCAGCGCTTTTTTATCGAAAAATTGGTGTTTTCCTGTCACAAATGATAGAATCACGAAGCAATTCGTGCCAGTTCAATTGACAGTCATGGTCAGATCAAGTCACGGAGGGAAACTTAAAATTTTATTCTCCTCATATCCAAGATAAAATCAACTGATATTTGACGAAATGAATGTTTGGAAACTAGACATGACTTCAATGCAGTATCATATTTTAAGAATATCAAACGAAATATGTTTTATGTGGACATTGTTTGGACATGTGACATTGTGGCTATATTCATGTCATCTACGAATGAGATATACTATACTTCTGATGAATAACTATATATATGTTTTTGATTTGACACCATTCAAGTGAATTGATATAAACTAGAAAAAAAATCACTCTTTCTGGGTACAGGTGAAACAATTAGAAATGCTCGATATATGATGCATGGAATTCCACAAATATATTTTCAAAATCTTAAACCTTGTCATAATTGTTTTGGGCACCTCCTAGGATGATTAATATTCTCATGAGTCTAGCTGTTTGATTATTAATAAGTTTCTTGCTGTTTGATTATTAATAAGTTTCTTGCTGTTTGATTATTAATAAGTTCAGTGTATTAGTTGGCAAGAAGTTTTTATGAAATTGTATGAGACTTTGAATAAATCTGTAGCAATTTGAACGACAATTAAGACTAATGAAAACACTCATCATCTGAGGACGTTCCCAAATACTGCAGGGCCCAGATTCACAAAAGGTCATAACTTTAATCCGGTTCAAAGTTACGACAATTTCTAGAGATAATACCATATTTGGCCCATTATTTTTGATTTTTTAATTTTAATAAATGATAGATTGATGATATTAACGAATTTGATCAGAAATTAGGATTACAGAATCAAAAATAATAGATCAAATAAGGTATTATCTCTAGAAATTATCGTAACTTTGAGCCGGATCAAAGTTATGACCTTTTGTGAATCTGGGCCCAGGAACATTGAGTTTAATTAATTAAGTTGCAGGAATATTGTGAGTTTCAAGTTATCACTATTATTTGTCTGACATTCTACAGTGTATCGAGTGTGTCTAATCATTCTATATGTACAATGAAAAAACGAGACAAATTACTTTTATTATATTTTTTTTTATTGATTCACTCGAATGGTGCTACATGAGTTAAATAAAAATATAGTAACATATTCAATAGAAATATTCATAGAAATATTCACATAAGTTGTTTGCTTTCACTCATAATATAGGCTACATCGTATAATCATCCATAAACATATTAATGAAGATTTGTAATTTTATTTAATGTTTTTATATTGCTTGTGTCTTCGGGCAACTATTGTGAGCAGAGATTTAATGAAGTCTGTATATATTTTTTGTGGATGTCATTATTGGCCTTAATGTTACATATATTGAAACAGTGTTCCATATAAAATAGGTTGATGCGGTCAGATTCGTGAAATATGTTACTCATTCGATCATATATATTTTATACTTTTGGAAAAACATTTGGAAAATAAAATATTTGAATTCAATTGATAAGGATCAAAGTATAGTTATTCATCAGAAATAGTATTCCTCATTTTCAAACTGTATGGAAATTTTTGGACTTTTGGAAATTCAGTGCAAATAAAATATAAGAATGAGCCCAAGTTTACACCAAGATTGCTTACAGATTATTAGCTGAAAAAAAAGAGTTCAGTGGGCTGTACTTGTAGATACAATCAATAAGTTATCTACCAACTGAAAAATCTCCACTAATCACACACTCTCGCTGCACTTTCAAAAACTTGACAAAGATATTTTTCAGTTTTATTATCGTGAACTTCGTCGTGAAACGTCTGATACCCTAAAACACCCGTGATACCCTAAAAATACTGAAACTATACATATGTATAATAATGATATTTCTGTTTGTTATGTTGATAAACAATCTTCTTCGAGGCACAATTCACAATTTCTTTGTACAATTTTGTAAAAAATTCAGACTCAACAACAAATTTATTCATAGCATCGTTTTACTTGCCCTTCGAGGATCTCTACAAATTTTACGACCTCATTTTTATAGTCTTCAGCTTTGATTTCCAATTTTGTTTTCATTGCATACTATTTTTCATTTTTTTTCTCCTTAATCTTTGTATGATTTCGTTATCATCATTCCATTATCAATTTTTCCTACATTTTCTTATTCAAACATTATAAACAACATTGATTTATTGATTTCCGTTTTTTTGTTGAAAGTTTTCATTATTATCATTTCATTTTGATCACCACCATTCTTAGATTTAATTAACTTATATTTTGTTTCTAGTCAAATTATATTTATTTTGTTATTCTCTCTGAAATGTTATTATCGATATTTTCTTATATTTTGATCAATTGATTTTTTTTATTCTGTGTGTTTTTGCAATCTTTTAATGTAAGACAGAGTCTTGAATGAAGATATATATATACATATATATATATATATATATATATATATATATATATATATATATATATATATATATATATATATATATATATATATATATATATATATATATATCTTTTGTCATTCTCGTCTTGAACTTCGTATGAGTGACAGTGCAGAGATTCCAGAAGGCAATGGCAGTATGAAAACGGAGAGTTTAGCCTTCCAAGCTTTTCTCGAGTCAGCTAGCACGGTGCGTGAACTATAATAGTCAGCAGTGCCTTTTCTTCCGTCTTATTTCGCTTGAAATAAGCGTCCCTCACTGTAGATTGATAAGGAACACAGAAAATGTGTATGATATAGCTTTCCCACATGGGTCACGAGAAAATTGTTTAAAAATGTGGATTTTGAGAAAATTCAATTCAAAAATGGTTCTTGACATTTTCAATTCTTGAAATATAATTTGCATGATATTTATAATGTATCAGTATTAAAGAAAAACAAGTTAATCGGTGAAGATTGTGAAGAAGAAATATTATACATATACACAAGAAAGAATTGGAATGAAACAAAATTTGTAATCATAATTTTCAGAACGCAGTAATGAATGATGATAATACAGTCAACATTTCACTAATATAGTTGTGAATGTGATGTAGGCGAATAACAAATACGAACTCGTTTTGATTTGAAAGTTGTGATTATATTCACTTGTATATTTCTAACTTGAAATTTATACACTAGTTAAAGTTGCTTATACCATTTCAATACTAAAAAAAAAAACGTTATACTATCGTTGCCATTAAATTGCAACCATGTATATGAAATGAAATTTGGTGAATGTGTTGGTGAAATATTTTTTTTATATTTTCAAACTACTTTTTCTAACAAAGTTAGGTGAGTCCAATCCACAAGGGCACAACATGTCGACTTGATTTTGCCAGTCCCAAATTCTTTTTTTCTCACGTCTCTGTCTCATAGTAAAGCGGTAAAATGAATAATAAAACAAAATAAGTAAAATAATAAAACGGTAAAATAAATAATCCACAATATTATTTCTCGAAATGGATTGAATATTGAGACTTCATCCATCGAGACTGATTATAAATACGATTCTGTTTCATTATCAAAATATATTCAACGCACAAATTTGACACACAAATCTAAAATCAATTTGTTCGTTTCGTCTATGATCTCGTTGTTATTGTTGTCGTTTGTCTCACGTGCTCTCATTTACTCAAGTTCATTCCACTTGCTGTCGACCTCGGTTACTCATTACAAAGCTCAAGACACAGCTTATATCTGTAGTCACGGTAGAGAGGTTTCCACAGCCCTAACAAGACCCTATACCGGCGCATGCGCCATGAATAGCTCTTCTGACAATGTGCCGGTGGTTTCGGCGTTTAGCGCCGTGGCTTCGCAGGAATTGGAACCGTCTTTTAGAACTTCTTGCTCGATTGACGTCACGTTATTTGCTATTTGCGAGATGTAAAAATACTCAATTAATTTTATTTCACTTTTGATCACTTTTGATGACTTTTATTCACTTAACGACCCCACCATAAATGCAATAGCATATAGCATTAACCACGATTAGCTATATTTAGAGACTTCTGTCAAGTAACGTCATTAATTGTTGATATTGACAGATAATAATATCCATCACTTGGTATTGACCCATCAGAATATTTGGTAGTCCACCAGCTCGCTGTATTGATATGGTAACGATTGTTTGTCATTTGTTACTTGACAGAAGCCTATACTTGATGACGTCACATACCAGAGCCACAAGGATTTACATTTTGTTAATGTAAATTTTAATTACTTTTTGTAATCAAGAAGACCGTTTTTGGACATTTCTTGTCCTAATTAGGTGTATAAAAATGGATTTGTGGTTAATGCTATTACATGTTTTGGAATACAAATGAGCAGATGATGGATGAATGATATTTACAAATATACTTAACCCATGCGGGACTCGAACCTCGCCTATAATTGACCCTACAGCTAGGTTATGTGGGGGTACGAATGAACGGGAATGATGACACGATGGAGTACATATGAAAAAAAAAAATACATAAGAAAAAAAAGTCATACCTGCACCGGTACTCGAACTATCAACCCGAACTCAAAGCAGTGAATTTCGATACGATGAGGTGATTATTGTTTGCTCACCTACCCCACTAACAGATAGATTATGTGGGAGTACGAATGAGTAGGTGATTATGAAACTATATGAAGTGATGATAAGTGAAAGGACATTGACAAAAACCAGTGCCTTATGCGGTACTCGAACCCACACCCAACGATGACTTCAATTTCTGGAGCGGTGCCTCAGCTTCGATGCCTGCGACCATGGTCGACCATTCGAGGTTTTTTCTCCGTTTACCTCAGACGTTTATTTGAATACTGGAATGGTTCCTGTAGAGCTGTTCTCGAACCGTTTTCTTGCCGTTTTCTGTCTCACTCTCACACCTCCACACAACAAGACTAATATGATCTCATGATAAGACCTTTCATGGCGCTCCCGTGGCTCAGTCAACAATCACAATGCGTTAGGAACTGAAGTCAGGTCGGGCATGAGTACAAGTCCCGCATGAGGCATGGGATGTTGAAAACGTCCTTTCACCTATTCTGTTTTCACTCCATCGTTTCATTTATCACTCGCTCATTCGTACCCCCACAAAACCCAGTTGTTGCTGGGGACGTTAAGCAGCATTTTAAATGAAAGAAAATAATGTCATCCTATTCACCAATCACCAACGCCAATAGCTCTTAGTTATCATCAGATTGCCACGTTCAAACCAAATATAAATAATTATATCGAGTAAATACTTAACAGGATGTACATATAAACACACGCAAACATTTCTTCAGATTGTGGAATGTACAGGTGGTTATCAAATCTCTTACCTTGTTTCAATCTTGTACATTGAGCGATGGTAGGCGTAGTCTTGTTGTCCAGTGGTCTACTCTCATTGGTCGATTGCTACTCCCACAGGGTCAAGGCTCTCGTCTTGATAGAGTTTTGCTTTTATTTGTTTACCAGCATCCATTGTCCGAACTGCATGGACCAATCATACATTCAAAATGAACGAATTTCACAGCATGAAACACTGTATTTTAGGTCTATTCACTTTGAATAATATATGTGTTGAGGATGAGACAGAGAGAGAGAGCGAGAGAGAGAGAGAGAGAGAGAGAGAGAGGGAGAGAGAGAGAGAGAGAGAGAGAGAGAGAGAGAGAGAGAGAGGGAGAGGGAGAGAAAGAGAGAGAGAGAGAGAGAGTGAGATAATTATATTTTGAATTTGAATGTCTGTTCTAGTAGATTATCAGATTTTATTTCTTATTATAAGCGTGGCTACAATTATTAAAATGCTCCTTCTACGCACATTTTGGATTTGAGCTGGCACACACGTTCGGAATAATTGGTGTTTTGAGTTTCGATAATTTTACTCCATGACGACGATATTTTTGACTCAACTTCTACTATAGTTAGATAGGTGATGTATACCTAAACGCCTTCCAAATAGTAATCAAATTATTTGGAAAAGTTATTTTACTGTGGAAATTAGAATGATATGGGAAGAAACGAGAGTATTCCCTCGAAGTATATAGAGAGGCATCGTGAAACTGAAGAAGAATGGCCAATCAGCGAGAATTCATTGAGGAGCGCAACAGATATAGGCCTCAACATGACAGTAAATCATCAAGTTTGGGTGATCAAAGCTTGGTATTAGTGATGTAAATTTTCATGAACATTGTTTTCGTTGAAAATTTCCATAAGAATTTTATATTTTTCAATATATTTTTCTTTATGGCATGAAAGTCGTCACAGAAGAAACTGGAGTTTGAATTCACTCTAAGTGATACTAAAACAACTTATTGAACCACCACGTGGAAGGTGCATTTGTTTACAAAATTGTCAAGACTCTAAATGAGTATGGCCTGAATAAAATATTTACTACCGGTAGGCCTACCTTTTTGAAGTTTGTGAACATGCATTGATAGACTAAATGTGTTGACTTTTCGGCAATCACCCGTAGGTGGGGCCAGTACTCAATTGTACTGTCCTTTTTTGAAAATTCGTTTGAAAATGAACTAATTGAAAAGTGAATGAGTGAAGATAATGGTTTATCTTGAAAATCACTGGAAAAAATGGATCGATGAGGATGAATTAGATGAATTCATTTAATTTCAATAGATTCACATACATTTTTTGATGAATTGGAAATTTTCTGAAAATTTTCATTGGAAATTTCAATGAATTTGCATTGAAAATTTGAAATTTCCAACGTCTCATCACTATATATAGGTATGACTATATAGTGACCCTCAGAAAACAATCAATAGTCAGCGTTCAGTATAGCACCTCAAGTACTAATCAGCTCTCTGTATCAGCTCTTTATATATATATATATATGTATGTATATATATATATATATATATATATATATATATATATATATATATATATATATATAAATATATTTATATATATATATATATATATATATATATATATATATATATATATATATATATATATATATATGTGTATATATATTTATAAATGATGATGAAAATACATATTACACCCTAAAAAATCTCTTTCAAACAGTGATAGTGAAATTTTATATTCTATATATAAATATATAAAATATATAAAATTTTACATAAATTTCAATCCTATATTTCATATATATATATATATATATATATATATATATATATATATATATATATATATATATATATATATACATATATATATATTTATATATATATATATATATATATATATATATATATATATATATACATATATACATAAATAATATATATATATATATATATATATATATATATATATATATATATATATATATATATATATATATATATACATATATTCATATATGATAATAAAAATACATATTACACCCTAACGAATCTCTTTCAAACAATGATAGTGAAATTTTGGCAACGTTATACAGAGCAAGTAGTTCAAGATGTATGGCGGATGTACGTATATATGTATGTATTACGTTAGTTACATGTGTCTAGGCATTGAAATGACGTACATGGATACATTTGATTGTCAACACTCATATTGATATCATATAAACAGAGTCTCCTCATACGGGATATTATTGTCTGGCTTGGCTCAAAATGTACGTATTTCGATTGTAGGAAATTCTCAGAAGCAGGCATTAGGACTAACACGAGTTAACACGAGTTGTGATAGCAATGACTGTGAACTGGGGACCAACAAAGATGGTGATTGATTAATAATCAGACGGATGCCAATGAGATCGGCCTCCGACAATGAGTGTCATCATTCGGAATGAGTCTACATACGAAGAATGAGGTAGAGACAGTATATAGACTGAGAGAGGGATTTAAAAGTGAAGATTCTATTTGAAAAATAGATAAATACATCGGTATACATGGTACTATAATATGTACCATACCATGCGGTATGCAGTGGCTATTTACCATAGAATAAAGAATTACTTGTAATTCTGGTGATTTTTTGGTCCATATAAGTACGGCATTTTCAATTTTCTGTTGTTCCATAGACAATAGATGAACAAATCCATCGTAATATTCTGTCCAAGTATCTATCGAGTATCGACTATGGGTGCTCTATCCTCTTCAAAAACAATGCACAGTTGATCGATTCAACTGATTTGATTGTAATTGTTCCTATATGTTTTGTTAATAAGAGTATATTAAAATAATATTCTATGATAAGAATGAACTATTCGTAATACAATTATCATCTCTCCAAATAATAAGATGAATATATATAATATTTCATAACTTAAATTGAAAAAGAAGTTCTTTATTTTGTGTTCATCAATTCGATTATTTTATCATCAATTGAATCATTGATGATCAGTAATCTATGAAGGATTGAATGATTCAATCAATGGAAACAAATAATCGACTTCTTATAAATTCATACTCATAGTGAATTGTTATAATAATAATATTACATTGACTACAATGTCACGATTAGTATGGGATCAAACATCTCAGCAGTACCAAATACGTAATAGAAGAACAGAACACATAAATTAATAAGGAAGTAGATGCTATTTGAATTGAACCTTATACAGAAAATAATACATATAATTACATTTATATTCCATTTCATCTTTACAATGATACAACTGTACAAAAGCTTGAAATTGTATAATTCGACGTACAATTCTCTATGATAATCTCGTGCCCTAACAAACGATAACACGTAGATCTAACTTTGTCCATCATTTGGCATGATTGAATCGTGGAATGTTGCGCGACGAATCGTTGATGTGTGCTTGTTTTAGCGGCACCTCATCGTAACAATGTCCAGGTTTCCATGAAGACGCACTCTGGGGCAGTTTCCACGGAAATTCAACCCCCTACCTCGAACACCCTTATTGTTCACATGAGCGTG
>OZ023326.1:14262152-14317152 GCA_964007535.1 Brachyptera risi
AATATTGAAAGATGGGGAAAATTGTTACATTTCGTTTCATGAGATCTTGAAATATAGATATATAAACATTTAAATCTGTTATTGACCAATCAGCAGACGTATTCTCTAAATAATTCTCTCAAACAATCTTCTCCGAGGCAGTACAAGAGCTAACTGAACACTACGCGTCGACTACTACCACCAGCTCCCACTGGTGGAGTATGTGATCTCGAAAGATGGTCCAGCGTGCGGCAAGATGAGAGATGCTGCGGCCCACAAGTCCTGCGTTGTCAGGATTCCAGGAATCGAGAGATGGTTTGGGGATATCAAGAGGAGAGCGTGCTGCGCACGTTTGTTCACACAATGATACGCCATACTTCAGCACACGAAAACCTAAAAGAAGATAACAAGCCGATACAATAAGAGTAATAATGTAAGAGCGTGCGATGAAAGGGTGATGGCCCCGTAAATTAAGTTTGGTATAATTTGATAGGTTCATGCACTCGGAGTTATTTTGTTACAGCATTTTGGTGTTAAACTGTGGAAGAGAACTGTGTTTTGATGTGGTGTCGATTTGCGTTTCGAAATGCATAACGCACGATGAGGATGTAGCTTGGTTTTTTATTTATTCGAAATGAAGTCACTGAAATAATATTGTTTATTCTTTGAAGGAAGTGAATTGACTGTTTTCAGTTGAAAATATTGAATGGAATAACAGAGACCGTCAAACTGGTAATAATCCACAGTAATTTTTTGAATTTTTAATGAAGTCTCATCACTTGCACGTGGAATTTAAATTTTAAGATTATATCGATTATTTGTGACTTTTTTACTATTTTATTATAGGTTATGATGATGAAAAGGAACACATTTTTGTTGTGGTTGTTAATTGATGCATATTTCTTCATTCACCTGAGTCAAACAGCTCAAGGAGAAATATGGACACTAAAACACGACTTGATCATTATCTAGAGAAAAGATCTGTGAGATCAACAGATTCATTACAACTCATAATCGTACAGTTTTATATTTAGTAGTGGTTGGTATCTTCAATGGGCAAACATTTACTATTCTTCATACATATGATTACGAAAAAGATCTTCAATAGTGATATATTTAATAATATTCCCAAATTTTAATAGATGGACGGTTAGTGTTTCAGCATTGACTTCTTGAGCGATAGCAGAATTTTCTTAGATTGAAAAAATATATACACACATATATATATATATATATATATTTATATATATATATATATATATATATATATATATATATATATATGAATATATAAATATATATATATATATATATATATATATATATATATATATATATATAATTATATATATATACATTTACATATATATATATATATATATATATATATATATATATATATATATTTATATATATATATATATATATATATATATATATATATATATATATATATATATATATATATATATATATATATATATATATATATATATATATATATATATATATATATATATATATATATATATACATATATATACACAAATATTTCTCTCTTAACATAGATAACTTGACATGCATAGAGGCATTTGAATTGATACTAGAATGACACTGGGTATGATCGTTAAACTGGGCACCACAAGGGCGATCTCACCACACCAAAGTTTGTAATATTATGATTCAAAACATCGGTAATTTATCGTATCAAAATTTATGAAAGGTACTTACCCTCAGGTACAGAATATTTAACCTTGCAAAACTCTGATTCGCCAATAATATGACCTTAATTTCAATGTCCTGTCATCGTCTATATTCGATATTTCCATATAAATTGACTGTTGATAAATATGATACAGTGATTTGTTGAGGGCGGTGAGGATGTTCACCTTACCGACGGATCAAGGCCCAAACAGGAGCTCAGCATCCCAATTAATCATTTCTCCGAAATCCATATAAGTCTCAACTATAATAAATAATCACATCATTCACATATGGTCAAACAGAATTATCGTTATTGAAAGGAGAAGTACTATATCTTTTCACATAAAGTCTTCATTAGTGATACATGTCTTCTTTCGATCACGTTTCTACGAATATCTCAGAGCCAGCTAGATCACTCTCGATTGAGGCATATTTTATATCTAGGAGCTCTTTCATCTATACTAACTACCACTTCTGTCAGTATCTGTACTGTAATGAATATATATACTATGCGCAAACGTGCGCAATTGCAGTGAATACCAAATAAAAACTATCAACTATTACTTTTGACTACTGCTGGGATGTATCAATTGTAATATAGAATGCAACATGGTATTTATAAAAAAAATCAAATGTATATATATATATGTATATATAAATACATTGAATGAAGATTGCGTGGAGATATCATGAACTTGAAAAATATCGTGTTTTTCTCAACACCCTTTACATTCACCCTTGACATTGTTATAGACTGGAATTTTATGTATATCCTTTGATGGAAGTTCAATTTTTGCTTCTTAATATGAAAGTAAATTCTTCTCGGTTCAACTCTAGTAATTTTTTTTAGATTCAACTTGATATATTATTGAAAATAATGCTTGTGTATCTTGGAATGAGAAAAATATATAGTTGTGATAAAAAATAAGTAATGCATGAGTATGAAGTAGCAATTTCTCATGAACTTGGATTTATATTCTTCACATATATATATATATATATATATAAAAAAAAATCATCCAGACAACATCGTGAAATATACATGAAATTGATTCAATTTCTATGAAATAATTGTTCTGATGATTGGATATTGCTGGATTAATGATATAGACCTCCTCGTTTTTCCGCCAGTCATATGTATTTTCACTGGACCCACCGAATCTAGTTATTTCGTTCTAATTCGGTCGATGAGTAATATCTACTTTCGGTTGTGAACTGAATTCAAATGATGTTATATAAACACTTGATTCTTATATATTTACTTTTCACATTTCCCTACTAATCTATCTATAAAACTTCTGTTTTCTGGTTTAATTGAGAATATTCAATTCAGGTCGAGAGAAATTCTATTTGTACATTTTCACAATACATGAGTGTTCACTGAGATTCAGCTTCCTATACATCTCGTGATCTCGGTGAATACCACAATAGCTCAAGTTGAAATTAGAGATAATGTATGGAAAATCATTTGAATTCAAATTAATGATTAAGGTCTAACCTCCATTACCTCGTAGTCATGAAAAAATCATGAGTTTTTGTCAGTCGATTCGTTTTGATGTGCTCGATAATAATATCCAAACAGATGATAGTCTAACCGGGATAAATTTTGAGTTATATCGCTTCAAATACTGGATGTTTCCCTATCATTCAACAGGCAACCTTCAAATTTCATGCATTTTTACTATTCAACAGATCATTAAAATATACTAAAAGGAATAACATTCAATCAAAAAACTTGTTTTATTGTGGATGAAGATATTATAAATGGAATTATGCAAAAATAAATATAGGTACCCGTTCTCATTTACTGATCACACTCATTTTAAGAGGGAAAATAGTTGATTTTTCACCAAAATGAAGTCAAAATAGCAATTTAATATTTCATCAAAGCGCTGTAACTTCGGCCTAAAAAATATGACAGTGTTTCTGATGTAATTTCAATTCAAGAACACACATATTCAATAAAGCTTGACTAAAATTTCCCCAATGTAGAATTAATTTCAAAATTACTTTTTGACTCTGCTGACCAAACGACTGTTAGACTTTAAAAGTGAATGATTTTCAACTATACCATGCCTATATTACTATACATATAGTACTGTAGAAAAATTTATGAATTTCTCAAAATTGAAATGATGATGATCTTGAATATAAGATATGACATTCCACAATGCTTGGGAAAGCGGCGCGAGCTCCGACCCGATGACCAAGTAGGCCTATACATCACAGCCATCCTCCTTGGTATATTATACCTATCTGAGACTAGGCTACGACCGCTTCCTTTCCACTATCCTTTCCATTTCCTAAGAAACCTTCATCTCATCATCTCATCATCCCATCATCCCATTGATCATTCATTCGTAGCCAATAGATCTTAGTTATAATTAAAGTGAATCATTAAACCCAATATAGAAATATAAGAAACTGTTATTTAAATTCCCAAAATATGCAATTGCAAGTATACGTTCAAGTGAGCCACGTAACTCATCAAATGAGATATAGGGTTATGAAAAGTAAAGTGATGTTATACCGAATCTAGAATCACATCTTCTTTAAATATAAGAATAATTGCTTTGGTGTAAAGTTTTTTAAATTGGCCACAAAAATGTTTTATTCAATATAGTATGTTACAATATGTTACAATAACGCGTATAATGGTTACATTATTTCGTCATTTGATTATCTCATAAATACTGTTTTGAACAGAAAATTTGATCTAGATACAAACAAAATAGGGACAAAGACACATCCTCATAGTATTCAAATTTTGGTCAATCTTTATAGCCGTGTGTGTCTCTTATTGCCATGAGCTCTCATTTCTTCTTTCAAGAACAATTATGAAAAGAAATAATATAAAGAGAAACAATTGAAGTTTGATTTGTAGAATTATTTTCACGACTTGTTCGATAGACGTGGCTGAAGACTTCGCGTTCTGTATAATACGTTTATATTTCAAAAAAACATTTACGAAAATATATTCACTTCCCATGAATAAATCAGTAATTTTCATTGACGGTGGGGGGGGGGGGGGGGGGGGTTGTGTATATAGTATATGCGTTGTGAGACGAGCTTAGATCGAGTGTGGAAATATGGAATGAGAAATATTCTGTCCGCTCACTCTTCATACAGACGTTGAATTACTTCAAAAGTTAAAAACCCTATCTGTTATCTGTTGTTATTCTTGGTCTTACTATTATAATCATAAGTTAATGTAGTAACACAATTTTTAAACACTTTTCGGTTTGCATCTGAGCTTACATCTATTTTTCTTGTGCTTAAGTATTACATATTATGATCTCTCTATACTACATTTATATTTTTAATATATTCTGTCAATTATCATGTTTATCTTATAATATTGTTAATATTAGGATCTCTCTATACTACATTTATATTTTTACTATATTCTGTCAATTATCATGTTTATCTTATAATATTGTTAATATTAAGATCTCTGTATACTACATTTATAATTTTACTATATTCTGTCAATATCATGTTTATCTTATAATATTGTTAATATTAAGATCTCTCTATACTACATTTATATTTCCACTATATTCTGTCAATTATCATGTTTATCTTATAATATTGTTAATAATAAGATCTCTGTATACTACATTCATAATTTTACTATATTCTGTCAATATCATGTTTATCTTATAATATTGTTAATATTAAGATCTCTCTATACTACATTTATATTTTTACTATATTTTGTCAATATCATGTTTATCTTATAATATTGTTAATCTGTGCCCTTGTAACCAGCATTTATATGCATAAACAAGAGAATAAATAAATAAATAACGCCTGTTGAATCTTTATAATGCAACCCCTTTATAAACACAGTTTTTATCCCAATTCTCAAACACTTTCGATGCGTTCTCTCTACATTTCTCCTCTGATTAATATGAAAATCATTGAAATTGTGTACCTACTTGGTTTATATATTCAGAATAGATTTCAGAGAAGTTTTTGAAATATTTTACCCACGTGTTATTGTTATGAAGATTCTTCAAATTTCCGATTTGTTTCCGAAAGAACTATCGAATCGATTTTGCTACAGAACGGTCTTAAGCTGTTCTAGTGTGACAAAAATCTGCAGAAAAAGTTTCAAGTCGATTATAGGCTGGTCACTTTGTCTGACCTGTCTGTATGCCGCATGCAAAAAACAAAACAAAAAATATAAAAACGCTATACAATTTTTTTCGAGTATGTTATGAAACGGTAGTCTTCCAATGAGAATTTGAGGTTTCTGAATTATAATTTCACCAGTTAAGCTTATATGCTATACAATTGTCGATAGGCATATGATTCAATAATATTTCATTTTTAAATATCACCAGCTCTAATATTGTTAATATATCATCATGAAACTCAAACCATGACTCAAACCATATATATATATATATATATATATATATATATATATATATATATATATATATATATATATATATATATATATGTCCTTTATTGGTCCCTGACTCCAAAGTTCACAGAATAATTAACAATCGATATGGAAGACATGAGAAAATATAAGAAAACAAAATTGAATAACTGAATATTGAAATGATATAAAAATTGATTAAAATTGAGATAATTAACGATAACATAGAAAAATTACGACACTAATGATAATTGAAGGAATAAAATGAATGGAAACGTTTATATTAATGTTTATTTCATCAAAAAATATACCAATACATGACGATATATATAGACAGTGGAGGACAACCAAGATACCAGTTTTGCAGTAGGCCTAATGTATAAATGATATGAAGCTAAATTGTACCATCCTAAAATTCAAATTATCAAATTGTCCAATCCGTCATTTTATCACACGACACTGTGAATAGGTGTATACATGATGTGAAGATATTCAAGTGACGAAAACTGTGTTTTATTTTCACCAAAGAAAAGTGAAAACAAATTTTTTACTTGACTGGCATTGTATTTTTGTTCGTTGATTATTGTGATCTGCATAAAAAGTGTCGGACTGATGCTCCAGTGAGAGTGTATAACAAAAGCATCCTGATATTGTATGGCGTGGAATGAATTGGTAGCATGGTTCGTGGAAAAGTGTCTATACTTCAAACATGTGTTTTGTCCGCCAGCCGGTCTCGTGTGTATGTCTTCACTCTTGAGGACAAGGGCTCGACTAACTAACCCAATTGTCGATACTTATGGGCCAGATAGCGGTACATACTGGTATGCTCATGACCAATATAATTATTCATCGGATAACTTATTGTGATGATATATCAATGAATATAATATATATATTGTTATATTGTTATATATGTTATATTGTTGAATATATATATATATATTTTTTTTTTAACTTCAATATTCATCATTATAACAAAACACATGTTGACGGAAGCATTGGAAATAATATTCAAACTGAATGTGACAGATCCATATAATTACATTCAAACTTAAGTAAAATCAGAATAATACGAAAAATATCTAAAAACAATAATAATAATATATATATATATATATATATATATATATATATATATATATATATATATATATATATATATTAAATATATATATATATATATATATATATATATATATATATATATATATATATATAGTTTAATATATTGTTTATTATATTCTAATATAATTTATAGTTTGAATAGATAGAGAGAAAAAGAGAAGAAATAAATAAGGTTTTCAAGAAGTTCAAGAAAGATTCAAGATTTCATCGACTCCACTGTAAATGTTAAGATTGTTTTATAATTGTCGCATTATCACCCTATGAGATTTATTGTTTGTTAAAATGAGTCATCTTATTTTCAATTATTCTTTGGGGTGGTAAGATCGGGGGCCCCGTTCAAATGATTCTATCTTTCACCCATTGCCTTGATTGAGGAACAATGATTTTGGATCAAGTTTCGATGTTATTTAAAAATTTATGTATATATATGGATAATTGATTTCATTCAGAATAAGGCAAAGCAAATATAGCAATATAGCAAATATAAGCAATAAAGCAAATATGAAAATGTATTCATATAATCCTAATCTTGCTGTTTATTCATTGTTTGTTTCGCCTAACATGGATTTGAACGCTCATTACGAAAGAAACTTCTATAATATCTAATCTACCGAATGATAAAATGTGAATTCATCACTTGAGATTGTTGACAATAGCCCGTTAAATTTAGTAGTGAAAGCAAAAATTTGTTGAATGTGAACCGAAGTACAACAATTTTTTGATTACTCTCAGATATCTGCATAAAATATTTTCAATATGAATGAAGAATAATGGTAACTAATATTGTCAACAAATAAATATAACTACCAATAATAAAACTCTCGAGTGATTGCATCAACTATAGGATAGCGCAGCATATTTATGCGTTGTAAGATGAGCGAAATTGGCTTAGTTGTTCACGTGAAATGTAACGGACGCTATATACCTTCACCTTTTGAGTTTGAAAATATACACGGTCTTCCTATTCTAATTGTTGTTCATTTTTTCAATCTGATTGCATGGTTCTATCTTTTGGTTCTTCAATAGCGTTTCAACCAATCTAAAATAACTCCGTTTCAATTGTTTGCTTCAAAACGGCTGTTCCGGTACAATATGTAATACTTTAAAATAGTGTGTATCAATCCAATATCTAAATTCCGTGAAAATGGATTTCACTCGAAGAAAATACTTTTCCCTAATTTTCTTCTCCGAGTTATTATTATGAATATTTTTTTCTCAAAAGTGATGCTATCGACATTAAAAAGTGTTCAGTAGGTCTCATAATGTTCAGAAGGTCTATCAAGTTAGGCGATGACACAACAAACATGTCAATGTCAACTCTCAATAAACATTGGTGTAATTGTCCTGTGGAGCACAAATAGGGAAAATAAGATGTCAGTTCACAAATACACCAAAATTCATTCTTCAAGCCGCTCACGCAATATTTGTAACTTAAAATTGTTATTTTTGATAGTAATTTCGGTATATTTATGTATAACGATGTAAATGTAATGTATCTTACATGTATTACATTCGTATATTGTATTATTATATTTGTATATTCATTTATTCATATTATATTTGTATTCAGATTGATCCAAGAGGCTGTATGAGCCAGGGGCCAAGTTCACAAAAGGTCATAGCTTTGATCGGGATCAGAGTTGATCCCGATCAGAGTTGCTACAAAGATATTACTGATTAACTTTGATACTGTCTCAAATATAATAATAATATATTGATAATGATAGTAGATTCAGGCCTGGTATTACCAACGTGGGAGTAGCTCCAACTGGCAGATAAAAGTTGTTATCACCATGGTTACCTGTGATATTTGTTTTCACCAACTCTCAGATAACTGCTAACTGGACTTGGTGATACTGGACCTTGATCAAAAATAAAGATCAAAATATTAAAAATAATAGATACACATATGGCATCATCTCTGGAAATTGTCGTAACTTTGAGCCGAATCAAAGTTATGACCTTTTATGAGTTAGGCCCCAAGGGTCTAACTCATTTACGTTATCACTGTCGTACTCGTAATAGTGATCTCTTGACCCAACTTGACACATGATCTGTCGTATCTTCAATTTTATATCAATGAATACACAAGCGAGTGCAATTTATATTGTAATATTTGGTAAAGTAATTTTATTTAGTTCAACATATAATATTGATTGAATTTTACTCGCGTAAATATATTCGTGAATGGGAGATTTAAAGATATTTGCTTATATATATGACGGTCATAACATCATAGGCACGGGGCTCCAGCTAATTATTACGTGTTTAATCGGAACCTTGTTATCAATGCAAAATGTGAATGATTGATTATGTCACGCAATTACTTCCTGTTCTAAGAAAAAGTCACTTCCGGCGCATGAATATCATCGGAAGCAGTTCTCCCACATAAGTCATTTCCATATTAACCAATATAAACCACAGTCCTACATACTCACAATAGCAATTCATTACTAGTGTGTTCGAGGTGTTCTCAGAATCTATATTATCTATGACATTTTGTTTTATTGCTCATAAAGTTTAAGAAAATGCACACACAGGCAGGTATAATCATGCAATGAATTAATACAAAACGCTCACAACTGAATATGTAAGTAGGCCTATATATAACTTTCAGCTATAAATAATTCTTCTCTGTGTTTTTATAAAAATGAACTTTTTAAAAACTTATCAATCTATATATCTAATATAAGCCCATTATATTATCATATTTAGCCCATTATCATATTATTTGATATAATAATATCTTATTACACATTTGAAAGTATGTGTATCTAACTACGAGCTGGTTTCACGGATCATAGTTAAGTGACTCTAAGTATTAGTTAATGAACGGAAACTAGGCCTACATATGTGACCAACAGTGATAACAAGTTAATCCGCTAACTATCAATCAGATGCACGTAAAATCGGACCTGAATAAAAGAAAAATGACATATACTTGATACTTGATATATATAATATATTTTATAACTCGAAACCTCTTTTTTAGATAATGGTCAATATTGATTAGAATCTAAGAGCTCAGTTCGCTGTGACACTGTTGACTTTGGTTTCACTCATCTTTGGTGACATTATATTTTTGAGTCTATGGTATTACCAAAAATATATTGTCGAACGCTGCTTAGCATTGATTGTGACATAAAGACGGACGAACTCCTGTAATGCAACTTGAAATTGTACGATGGATTTATTTGTTTCGGTTGTAAAAGATCTACGACAATATTATTACCATTTGTTACAAACAAATCTGATAAAATACCTACTACTATCTTAATTAATGGATGGAAAAAATGAAATTATACGAAATGATTGGATGAGCGTAGCGAAGCTTTCCATTTCACACCCTGAAAAAAAATGGGCTTCGTTTTTATGTTTTTTTTTTTTTTTTTTTTTGTAATTATGTACGCGGCATACAGGTCAGAGAAATGAATCAATCATCTTGAAACTTTTTCTGTACGTTGGTATCATACCAGAATAGGTTGGGATTGTTATTCAGAGAAATCGATCGGAAGGTTTTTCCGGAAAATAATCGGAAAGTTTGAAAAATCCCCGTAAGAATAACCCGGAGGAAAAATACTTGAAAAATAAGAATTTTTCAAAAGCTCTCAAATTTTCATCAAATATGAACAATACTATTAAACACCTTTTCAGAGATTTTTACAACAATCGAATGAGAAATGATGAAGAAAACGCAATAAACGTGTACATTTTATTGAATATTTGGATCAATTGGTTTTGCAGAGTGTTTATGCAACAGGTTGCAGGTTACTATAAATATCAACAAGTTGCAGGTGAGGTTTTTGAACGTTTGAAGTAAGTCAAGGTTTGTAGATGTAAATTGAGCTGACAAGTTATTTTTCATTCTAGATTGCCATACTCTAAGCTCATCTCACAACGCACATTCTGCGTTTTCCTAGTAAATACAAATGAATAAATAAAATGAATACATTCAATTGACCACTAGTGATAGGCGTGGCTAATCACCAGGGCCACCTTGATCTATACTTCATGTAGTAATTTAGAGATACTCCGATAGATAAATGTGAAATTTCCCATATAACAAAGCCCATTTGATCTGATTTTCTGTTTTGTGACGTTTATGGGCGGGTAAATCACTAGTCGTCAATTCAGTTATTTCAACAATAATTCGTTGTTTATTTCTATATTAGTGTGCTGTGTCCGAATTGAAGGCATTCACTCTGGCGGCAATATCTTCCCTTCTAATTATCATAATTTGTTTCTCAAAATCGATCAACAAATATAGAATACTCCAATTTTATTCTCAAAGTAATGTATTCGACACAGGTTATAATAATTGTAATCTGTCGACACAATGCCTGCTGTTTTGTTCTTCAACAAGGGTTCGTCTGAGATCGTATATCAAAGAGAGGGTTTAGTTATAGCGTTAGTTATAATAGTTGTTACACATATTATACGACAAGTCATGGGCATAGACGTAATTCTCAGAACCGAGTCTATCAAAATATCGAGCTGCAACGTTCCTTATTGTCTTCGCCAGCTGACCAGGTGATGATACAGATGCACTTTTCATCGGGTATGCAGCAAGAATTTGGTAACATTAGTAACGAAGGAATTGTAAACATAAATGAAAATGATATAATTGCTTGAACCTGACAAATTTACCTTCATATAATTTTATTAAGAGGTTGACTAGGTTTAATTACTGATGCATCGGATATGAGATATGTAAATATATATATATATATATATATATATATATATATACATATATATATATATATATATATATATATATATATATATATATATATATATATATATATATATATATATATATGATGCCTGAAGACATAAGTTTTGAACAAGACTTCTAAAACTGAAATAATTGAACTATTTTCTTGATCGAATCAGTTATATATATATATATATATATATATATATATATATATATATATATATATATATATATATATATATATATATATATATATATATATATATATATATATATATATATATATATATATATATATATATATATATATATATATATGATGCCTAAAGACATAAGTTTTGAACAAGACTTCTAGAACTGAAATAATTGAACTATTTTCTTGATCGAATCAGTTATATATATATATATATATATATATATATATATATATATATATATATATATATATATATATATATATATATATATATGATGCCTAAGGACATAAGTTTTGAACAAGACTTCTAAAACTGAAATAATTGAACTATTTTCTTGATCGAATCAGTTTTATAAAGCTATTGATGCATGTAGTGCTGTACATACCGAGTATACATAAAATGTATAGTCGATGTATGATCTATTTTATATCACAGTCAATATTATATATACACAAAGTGATATACGCAATTTCAATCATACAAAAAGTATGTTATATAACCGTAACATAATTTGACCTTACATTATTGGAGAGTGTTGGAGAGTACACTATAACACAAAACTTATGTTGGTTTATTTGATCACATTCAAAATGAATGTATAGTTGTGCCTCTGAATATATAAGCTCACCATATATTAGCATATTCATGGTAAAATAATCAGCGAATTCCACACAATCAATAAATAACTCTCATAGACCGTTAATTATATCATATTAATCTACAACAAAATTAGTCAATCCAAAATAATAAGTTTTCAATTAAACACAACAATTTTCCACTGTCAAATAGATGAATGATAAATGTATAAGATACTAAATAACTTGATTACAGCGAGCTTTCTAGATGCGGAGAGTATTCGATCAGTTCAAGATGGCGGACGACGCGAGATGTGTCTCTCTGCTACACTGATGGGATGTAAATGAGGTGATGATGCTGGGGTAGGGATGGACGAATCTGATTGGACGCAAGGACCGGCCGATTCACAGCTTCATAACACTCATCGAACGTACACGCAGGTGAAACAATATGTTCTAGACTCATGCATCGTGATATTTTTGCACGCGATTCTTTGTATATAGCTATTGAGAAGATTTCAGAAACAAAATCTAGTAGGCCTATATTGAAGAAAATTTATTAGAAAATGCAAATAAATTCAATTAATTATGTTCTATTCATTGATTTTTCTACAGAAGATTTCAAGAACAAAATCTAGTGGGCCTATATTGAAGAAAATTGATCAGAGAATGCAAATAAATTCAATTAATTATGTTCTATTTATTGATTTTTCTGATCAACATCAAAATCTTGCTAATCTTGAACAATTAATTGTTGCCCAACTAAGACTTTGATGATGAACTTGTATAAATGACTGTTTCAATGGATGAGACACCACTTTGTGGTGTTGACACTTCTATAGGTGGTCTTGTAAACAATTACAAATAATTATCCATAGACTATTTCAAAATGATGACAATCAATTTTACATCAAGACTATCTGTGACCATACTTCTTCATCGCCGATAAAAGTAATTATTTAACTTTCCGATTTGACGGAAACACAATTAATTTATCTATTGATGTTCTGTGATATTGCAAATGATATCAATAGATAATGAGTTTTGTATTTGTATTCGTAATTAAGTTGAATTAAATCGTCACGTGACTGGGAACTCACATTAGGACATTCTTCCATTCTTTAAAATGCAGGAATAATGCGGAATAGACAGTGAACACATTTTCAATTTCATAATTCTGACATTTCATTTGTAGAGGTTATAACTCTCATCTATGATTGTAAGTGAATATAGTTATGATATACAAATGTATCCACAAGAGTAGGCCTAATACAAACAAGTTGACACAAATGTATTACATTTTTCATACAATTTTTCATCATACAAAGGTATTTTCAACTTTCGGAATAATTGTATACAGCAATTATTCTAAAGACATTAATTAGGTGCACCAGAAATTCAGCTATATTAGAAATACAATAGACCAGAGAATACTTCAATTCTTTGGTAATTCTTTGATCTATGAAAATACTGTCTTTGGTTACAAACCGATATTAGTGAGCTAAAATATGTAAACCATTTGACACATGCATGCTTATTCATTTAATGATTCGAGTACATGTATATATTAATGAGATGAGTTCATAAAAATGTTTATAAATATAAGGCCCAGTTTTACCAATCTCAGTTGGGGTGCTAATCCATTAACTATTAATTAAAGGTACGAAAATAACATATGTAACCAATGGTGATAACAAGTCAATTCACTAACTATTGCTTAATCCAGTTTCGTAAAACCGGGACTAACTAAAATATGTAACAGACTATTTGGATTAATTATTTCGACTCATTTAAAGCCATCCCTGTGGCTCACTCAACTATCGCATTGCGGTAGAAACTGAAGTCAAGTCGGGCCTGAATTCAAGTCCCGCATAAGGTATGGGTATTTGCAAACGTCTTTTCACCTATCACCTCTTCATCGTTTCATTATCACCCGCTCATTCTATACCTCCTTAACACCCAGCTGTAGGTGAGGTCGTTGAGTACATTAAATTCTAGAAAAATAAAAAAATGAGACAATTTAATGATCGTTTGAAGGTATGCTCTTGGTTATTGTCACATATATAATCAAGTAGTAACTTAATTTCATCAGACAATGCGTGCATGGTAGATCAATATAACTATAGATTAATGTTACAAACTATACACAATCATTATAAAATGACAAAATTAATTTAATACGAGACATATAAAAATAGTCATCCTTTCAATAGAAATAAATTATGACATTTCAAACGAATGGTGCTTGTTTTTGAGACAAGGAAATTGATATTGAATATACATTGATCCAATCTGTAAATTATTGACCAGTGCTATAGTGAATTCACTGAAAAAAATCAAATAATAATAATAATAATAATAGTTTATTCACAGAATACTCATTTACAAGTTATGTTTCGTCAGGATAATACAAATGTTCAGGCCTTAAATAGTAGTTTATCAATATCATAAATCTCCTTGTCCAACAGACAACGCTTCACATTAATTTTAAAAAGATTATAAGATTCTATACATGATAATTCTTTAGGAAGAGCATTAAACATTTTCACAGCATTATGGTCAAGTCCCGACTCATAAAGGACAGTGCTATGACTAGAAGTTACAAGATTATTTGTTCAAGATTAGAAGTACAAGATTATAACATTTTAAATGGTGCAAGAAAATATTAAATGTAGATTGATCAAATGTGTTATTTATTAACAGTGTTATGAATAAGTTCCAAGATATTTGTATCGTTCTTAGTTCCATTACAAACATCCAGGTGTCAGATATGATCAGACGGTTGCAGAGTCGAGTCGAGTAGTGTCAGAGCAAGGAGAGGGGAGTTATATAGTGACGTCACTACAAAGAGGGGAAATAAGCATTGGTCTGACGTCATAAAAGTTGTTATACCATAGCAAACGTATACGTCTAAAACAATACGTCACAGCGATACCGCATATGTAAATTTCATGGAAAATGGACTAACGTATATGTAATTATAATATAAAATTATAAACTGTTTAGATTTTTTTCTCTGTGCTACTTATACGTTTTTCATGATATTGTTACAAGATAATTTAAAACCACAAGAGCATGAACCAATTTATGATATCTTTCTTTATTGAATTCATCTCTCCATGAATTTTCCTCAACTGCTCTCCATTTATTGACAATAAATAAATTTAATTTGTGCTTTTTGTATGATGATCAATTTTACATCTGCTGTCAAGGGAAAGAAGTAATCATTGCCCAAGAGACTTAGTTCAAAGTGGAAGATATCAACATTCGTGTGTTTATACTGAAAGACTTTTATCTACTGCGAAAAATTATGGTCACAGACAGCGCAGTCCTGGTGTTGAAGACCATTAGTTTTAAATAATCAAAATGGGGTGGTAAGATCGCCCTTGTGGTGCCCCGTCCAAACGATCCTATCTTTCATCCATAGCCTTAATTGGGGAACAATGATTTTGTATCAAGTTTCGATGTTATTAAAAAAAAAAAAAAAAAGCATTTCACGTGCTTCTAATTTTTATTGGCATCAGGGCAAGCCCCACAAGTGCAATATGATAGAACACAAACATAGTATACATCAACATAAAACACTAAAATAACAAACACAGAATTAACACAACAGAACGTCAAACACAAAATATGTCAAACATAAAATTTGTCAATGGAATCCTTAAAATTGTTGAAGAGATATATTGATAATGTCGACATTAAAACCTTGGGAACAAATAATTTCACTATACATAAACTGTATACGCAGAAAACAAGAAAATTTAAAAATATTCAGTCGGGTTCCAGGGACCATAAACACACCGTTATTCCCTGAATGTTTGGCAGGTACCCTGAAGGAATAACAAATCCACGTCATAGTATAGTAATTTAAATCTTGCACAGAAACAAAACGTCAGTCGTAGATCGTCTGGCACAAAGAGTGGGTAAATAAAGTAGTAAATGGATCGTGTTTATGTTTGACAGAGATATTCCTTCATTTGACCTTATTCTTTCGAACATTGTTAATGCATGTCGCTTTTGAAAATATCTTCTAGTTCAGGACCTCAGTCGGGATGAACGAAAAATGATGGTTTATAGCGCGCTGTGCCACCTTTATTCATATATTTTTTATTATTTCTTATATTGAATTTTAACGACGTACTGTAATGATTACCAAGATCTATTGGCGTCGGATGAATGACTAATGAGATGATGGGATGAAGGTTTTTATGGGTAGTGGGAAGGATAGTGGGAAGGAAGCGGTCATGGCCTATATTGTGGCAACCATCCCGGCATTAGCCTAGACTACAGAGGGAAACCACGAAAAACCCCTGTAAAGATGGACGGTGGCGGGGATCGAACCGGGTCCGATATGTCCCTTCACCTCCCGGATCACATGAAGCAAGTGAGCTGACCACTCAGCTACTGTGCCGTTTTTTTTTTATTTTTATTATTGAAGTTTCATATATCGGTGTGGGGTTAAAGTGAATAGTCCTCTCTAGGCTTTTCGAATGACAGGAAGCTGGGACGGTCGTGGCCTGTTGTTACTGAAGCATCCCAGTATTTCCTTGTTGGATACGGAAACCACGGTGCATCTCTATCAGGCTAGTTGACCATAGCAAGAATCGAACCCCGGAGTCTTGAATGACTGCATGGACAGCGCACTAGCCGCAGGTTCATCGCCGTCTCAGTTGATCACGTCCCCGAGAACATGGTCACTTGAAATCTCAGCAGGTAGGCAACCTATTTAACAGCTCTGTGATGATGGTGGCAACATTCAGAAACTTCGTGAATATGTTGATATTGAAGTTTGTTATATTTTTTTTACTGTTTTTGATAGCCTCACATTTTGGTTCGCTTTCATCAAAAGTCAGGATGTTTATCAAGTTTATATTCATATGTACTGACTTGAAAAAAACAGGTCATGTTATTGATTGAATAGCTAATGGTGTAATTAAAATAGTTGACTTTATAGCGGTGTTCTGTGAGATTGTGAAGAATCACAGGAATTGAATAGTCGTCCAATGCTCTAATTGAATACTCATATCATAATAGTAGATACATCCATTTTCAAATAGGCCTACATCGAAAATCAATCGTAGAGACTTCTTGAAATTGTACAATTATAGGAACGAATTGAGTGGAGGTCATTCAATCCAGAAAAATGATTGAAATCGACTATATTTGATATCATTCATATACCTGATATTAATCCACTAAAGCTACGGTGAAATTTACAGTTTAGGTATTACGTGAGAGTTTGAAACTGCAAATACTCGAAATGAAATCGTGGATGCAAATACTATTATTTGCTGTCGTACTTTTCGTCGTCGTTTCAAAATCGACACTTTTCTTGAGATTAAATATTTTCACGTCATATCGGAATTTGATGCAATATATTTTGAAAAATTGAATTCAATACAATCAGTATGGATCAATTTCATCATCAATATCAATGACATCACCAAATAACCGAGAATAATAACAAGTTGGTCCACTAATTATCGCGTTAAAATGAGATGTATCAATTGTAAAACCGAACCTTAATAAAATGAAATGTAAAGGATAGTGGGGAAGGATAAGCTAAGGGTGAGGGATAAACTGATATTATCCCAATATGACAGTATAAATGACAGAACAAAATCTTATTTGCAGTACATAGGAGGCCATATGCAACCAATATTCATACAATACTTATTAGACCCCCTCCTGATAGAATATAAAACAATTGAGCTATTCAGATATAAAAGAAATGAATTAGCTGTATTTTTCTACCTTCTCTTTCAAACGATTCGTCTCTCTTTCTCTTCTAGTGTTTCTAGAACACCCTGTATTACTTACACTGTATAAAGAAGGAGGTATATCAATAAAGTAGATAGACACAACAAAATAAAAAATAAGACTATTACAATTAATAGACTGCATTGTGAGTTAATCCCTGAACTGGAATGTTCTTGTTCTTGCAACGCAGTTGATGAAAATATGTCGGTTTCCTACCGCACACGGCGATTGTGGATGCACTTGGCCGATGTTGCCTTTTGCCAGCAATATGTTGCAATATGACTACCAGGTGGACCCTTCATCAGTCACGTCATATTACGGTTTATGTGTAGGAATTGGAATAATTTTCACGTAGTAATGAAACAAAAATAAACGCTGCTGTTGAAAAAGGCAAACATCATCTGAGTGAAACGTTATGTATGTGTATATATATTTTGTATACATATATATATATATATATATATATATATATATATATATATATATATATAAGTATATATACATATATTTATATTTATATATATATATATATATATATATATATATATATATATAAATAAATATATATATATATATATATATATATATATATATACATATATATATATATATATATATATATATATATATATATATATATATATATATATATATATATAGGCTATATATATATATATATATATATATATATATATATATATATATATATATATATATATATATATATAGCCTATATATATATATATATATATATATATATATATATATATATATATATATATATATATATATATTTATATATATATATATATATATATATATATATATATATATATATATATATATAAATATATATATATATATATACGTCAAGTTCTACATTTGAGTCAGTAAATTCTGATTAAGTCATTCGGGTAAAACTTTCAAGCATAATACAGATGCAACTTTGTATTGGTTCTTTTATTTTATATCTGTTCATATTGGACTAAAAGACGCACAGTAGTGATTGATGACTGAGATCTATCAGCGTCAGATGCATGATTAATGAGCATATAGGATGTGGGATGATGACATTAAATGTTTCCTATAATGGGAAGGATGGTGAGAAGGAGGCGTCGTGGCCCATATTGTAAGTGAAACTATTCCGGTATATTTGTCGATAAACTGTCGATAGCATTCAATAGTCAATTTTAAAATATCTGGTATTGGTAACTTATCATATAATCTTTTTTTTTCTTTTTTAATAACATCGAAACTTGATACAAAATCATCGTTTCCAAATTAAGGCTAAGGATGAAAGATAGGATCGTTTGAACAGGCCACTACAGGGGCGATCATACCACCCCATTTTGATTATTTAAAACTAATGAACTTCAACACCAGGACTGCGCTGTCTGTGACCATAATTTTTCGCCGTAGATAAAAGTCTTTCAGATAATATATTCATATTATCTGAAGAAACGATCAAAACATGAAAGTTTGATGGTGAATTTATTGAAATGTCTATTACCCAAATGGATGTGCGTACTCTCTAATTCATACATCCATGAGGTGGAGGTGCCAAGTATTACGAATTATATATAATTCTGAAAGAGAAAAATATGGAGATAGATAGAGAAAATAGTCACTCACAAAATAGTTATGAGATATACATAACTATTCATATAAGAATAATTAAGTTGAGCTAACATCCAATTCCAATTCTCACCAAAATTGTCGAACAACAAATCACAAACTGGCCGATGATATAAACAAACCATGCGAGCGATTTCATGACAAATATTCAAAGAAAGATGAAAAAATACAAAACATTTTTAGCTCACATTTCCGCCATTCAATCAATTGAGATTTACGATCTACTTTCGAGATGTTGTGCCAATTCAATGTCACACATGGATAGCTGTATAGGAACCCACATCCATATTTTTATACATCTACTTTTCCATTGGGTCAGTACGTGTATATTAACATGATTATATGATATGAACGGTGAAGTTCGTTCATGAAAAAAAAAAAAATTCAATAATATATAAATATATACATGTACACATATATATATTATATATATATGCATTCAGATATATATATATATATATATATATATATATATATATATATATATATATATAAATATATATATTCATATATATATATATAAATATATATATATTTATATATATATATATATATATATATATATATATATATATATATATATATATATGTATATATATATATATATATATATATATATATATATATATATATATATATATATATATATATATTTATGTATATATATATATATAAATATATATATATATATATATATATATATATATATATATATACATATATATATATATATATATATATATATATATATATATATATATATATATATATATATATATATATATATATGTATATATATATATATATATATATATATATATATATATATATATATATACATATATATATATATATATATATATATATATATATATATATATATATATATATATATATATATATATATATATATATGTATATATACACATATTTAACAATCTTCCTTGAGAAATAATGCGATGGTGTCGGTCAGGTCAAAATGAACAGTTATCACAAGGTATTATTAAAGTGAACATGGTGTGAGGCGTCTAGAGAACTTCACATACAGCAGTTAGCGGATAACTCTGTGAACAATGTCAGAAGAAAATACTCTAGACAGCCAAGAATGACAAATGTTTGGTTAGTATCCATCAGTCATTTCACACAGACAATTAACGTGTCGTTTTTTCACTCGTAACAAGCTGAGACTGCACAACAAGTTATCTTCATGACGTGTTAGAGACTTAATTAGAATCGACGAATTCATCAAACTGAAATAATGCAAAAGATACGTAAAAGAAGGACCGGAGAATAACGACAGAAGAAATTATCGATATATTCGAAGATTTATTCATTTGATAGATTATTGAACATTCTACTGTATAATCATAGACAAAAGATATATCACCAAGACCCTGCACGGTTACCCAAAACCAAATTGAAACATTCTGTACATTCTGAAACAACTCAATTACCCTCAATTATAATTATAGTTTGCTTGATGACCCCTCCAACGACTATGTCATAAGGGGGTATGAACGAGCAGTTGTCACGAGTCTATGAAGGAATGATTATTGTATGATGATTATTATATTGTTTATGATAATTTAAGGGTGTTCACAATAATTCGTGCTCTATGCGGGACTCGAATCCACGCCCGACGGTGAGTTTCTAAAGCGGTGGCTTAGCTGAATGAGCAACGAAAGGAAGGCTAGTTACAGTTTTGGTGATAGGTGGTTAAAAGAACATTTCTAGGCAGTTGAAGTACTTCATGTAAGTTATGTATGGTGTTTTCCCTCCGAGACTTGGCTCATGTAAAGCTGCGCTCGACTGATTAAAATGTCGTACATACAATCGCATTGAGGGACGTAGCCTACTTTTCTCTCAAACTACTTGAGGACAAACGCTACAAGAATACGTATGTTCGGATTCAGATAAAATATCAAGTTTTTAATCGATTCAGTTTCTGTGTCTTATGTTTATAATTATTATTTATTGGTCCTGTTCAATTATAGTCTTGTCTGATGCACCACTACTCTACTTTCGAAAAGGAGTGAGCATCAAAAAACAACAGATGTATTTGTACTTCCTTGATCTGAATTCTGTTTGCAAACGTGAAGATCTCTCACTTGCTCATGTGGCTTCAACATCCTGGTATAGATCTCGGAGTATATCGATATTTAAAATAATTTTTTTTTGTTTAAGTTTTGGAAGTGTTATGTGATATATAATGATGAATTCAGTGTCACATGTAAAATACATATCTATACACAGAAAACTCGGAATACATCTATATAGATTACTATTATTTTATAGATTTCTGAAGGCTTACTTGTTGGTTTAATGACTCAATGACTTTTATTCGAAATAACTAATAAATGAAAATGATTGTAGCGAGAGAACAAACTATTTTCGGAACCAGGATAATGAGGAAATATGAAAAAGGGATTGACGAACGAGAGGGGGAGATTTGTGAGTATATGATAAAGTTGAGAATAATGAAAAAGAATATGAAGGTCAGAAAAAAGAGCCAAGTTACTCTCTCAAGTTACGCTTCTTCTCCTCTAGGAATGAATAGTAAATGGGAGACCAAAAAGATTTGTAAAAAAATAAGATAGAGAAATCACGAAGAAAGAATTTCTTTTTTTCGAAAACCATATATAATAATTCTTCTCTCCCCCATAACTCATGAGTTTTAATATATTCCTTTACTGATTGATATTATTCTTACAACATGTTATATGATTTTCTGGGGTGGTGAGATCGTCCTTATGGTGCCTCGCTCGAATGGCTCGATCTACCAATTGTTTATCTTCGGCCATTATTGACTCTTCAAAAAAAAGTTATCCTTGCTGATAGTAGAAACGTCTTTTCATTGTATCTATAAAATAAAAAGATTGTATAGCGTTATCGCCAATAACATTGGTATTGTGATAATCTATGAAGATTTCCAAGAAATCTATATAATAAATATATAAATCTGTAAATATAGGCCTATAATGAAAAAGCAACAGCATTTTTCAAAAGCGGTTATACCTTGAATGTGCACCAAGATAATGTAATTATAGATAATTATATCATTTAATATATTCTTCAATCACTTTTTTTTACAGAAAATTACCTTCTTTCGTGCACATCAAGTATTAATATATGAACTATGTAACAATATTTCATGGAAATATGCCCATTGCCATACACACACAAAAAAAGAATTGCATATTACCACTGGCAAAGTTGTATGATTCGTCAATGAAATAATTGTTTTCAAACTGTACACTTGAGGAATGTGATTATTCGATGTGATTATTATTATTCGATCTTTTCATGACTGTGGTAGGTCAACACTCATTGTCATTTATACCTGTTCACTACTCCTCTCATACACACATAAAGTATAGTAGGACATCAAAATATTGAGCAATTAATTTGTTATATAATATGTTATGTTATATACAATATACAGTCATGTCAGAGAAGGTTGAGATATCAATAATATTAAATGTATTCGTATATATATATATATATATATATATATATATATATATATATACATATATATATATATATATATATATATATATATATATATATATATATATATATATATTTATCTCTCTCTCTCTCTCTCCTTATATATATATATATATATATATATATATATATATATATATATATATATATATATATATATATATATATATATATATATATATATATATATATATATATATATATATATATATATATATATATATAAATATATATATATATATATATATATATAATACATATATATATATATATATATATATATATATATATATATATATATATATATATATACATATATATATATATATATATATATATATATATATATATATATATATATATATATATATATATATATTTATATATATAGTGATGAGGGCCAGCTTAGTGAATAAGGAATTGGTGGAACTCTTGGATTGAGCGATAATTGGCGAATCAATATGTTATTATCCTTGGTTACCAAATTGGGGCAGTTTTTGTAATTTATTCCAATGATGGCTCAATCAATTTCAATTGGTTCCGTGAGATGCATCCTGAATAAATTGAAAATGAGATTGTGTTTATATAAGAATAACAATTATGAATATAGTACTATTTTATTACCATCAAATCTCATCGAAGCCTATGAATGAAATGTAAAAAAGATTATTTCTGGTACGTACATTATAGGAATTGAAATGTAACGTGACAAGAGTGATGTACAACAGAAGTAAAAGAGATGGTAAGATGCACTTTTAATTTAACTGCAACAAAGAGTCAACCGCCCTTGTTGCACTTACTGCATTCTGCGTTAATTACTCGACTACTCATTGTAAGTCACGGCACTCTACTGGATCTAAATGTTGCATTATCCTATGATGAGTCGACTGTCGGCTTCCTTTGTTTTAACATCGTTCGAAACGATTGTAGTTTGTTTGTCGAGCAATATAGGGTGGTGCTCTGGTTTGGGGGTACATGGTTTTATTTTCAAGGAACTCAATTCGACATACAATTTCTCAAAGATTTGAGGAAGTTTTTTTTTTTTTTTCATAGCTTTCATTATTCATAGCTTGATCATTCCGGTGAAGTCAATGCTATCAATTCATATATATGAATTTCTTGCATGTCTTTTTTCAATTATATTCCTAACTCTCACTCGGTATAGCTCTCAATTTGTTTCCAACATGGCGCTTCCACTGTAATTGTTTTAACCGCATTTTGAAATTTATAATTTCGTTATCTATTCATACAATCGGAACTTGATTATTTTTTCAAATGTTTTGATCTCACATATTAGAAAATCAGTTCGCTTTTTATATTTTCAACTTTTGATGTGAAGGGCCTATTAACCCTGCCTTGTGGGACGAAAAAACTTGCTTAGTTTCTTCGACAATTCTAACATCTTCAGATGTACTTCGCATGAACTTAGCATTCAGGGCGATTTTTCTGCACGAGACATACTTCAAATGACGTTTTATTTACCTCCTATGGAAAATCTCCGTGTTGACCAATTCCTTCACAACAATTAATTCTACTAAATTGAAATTATTTGCACGTATCTTCGTAAACTACCCATAGTCAGACTGCATTTCTGCATTCACTCTGTAATAATATTTTTTTTTTCTGTCGATCGTTGAATTTTTATTCCTATGCGCATCATCAAAATGTCGTCTCAAATACCAATGATGCGTCCCGTTATTGAGTAATTGCAGTTTGTATGCAGTTGTATGCACTTGGTAACGGTCTTGGGAGGCCGCCCGGTGCAGGAAATGCATTAATTGCAATCGCAAAGCGACGATGAAGGATCAAGGATTGGGATTATTCCTGGCACGCGGAAATAGTAGAGTAATTAAACCATAAGGCAATGCACTTCACCAGACAGTAAGGTTCTTTGCACCCCCAGACAGAGGTATATCATATTATGATGACCTGTCAATGACCAATAACTAGGAAAACGCCTCTAGCGCTGTTGCGGAACGATCGTGGAGGTATGAATATTTTCTTTGAATGAATGGAAATTATAATGGATTGAAGTGAAGAAACGGATGAATAAATGGTGAAATGGAATTTTTTCCACAGAATTTTCATTGTCATTTTTTTTCAGATTTCAACAAATATTCACAAAACGATATGCGACCGATTGAGTACACAACTTATTTCTATTTTATTTTTATTAAATTCACATCATCTATTTTGGTGAGTGGTGAAATCTTGTGAGAAGTTTACGGAGGATAAAATATTATTCACTTAGGCCCGGTATTACCAAGCCCAGTTAGCCTTTATCTGACAGTTCAAACTTGTTATCACCATGGTTACCTATGCTATTTGTTTTCACCAACTCTCAGATAAATACTAACTGGCCGTGGTAATACTGGGCCTTATTCACATTGGGTAATGGATTGTGGGTCGGTGAAAATCATTATTTTATTTTCATGCACATTTTTCCACGTGACTTATAATCAGTTGTCACAAATTGTTCTAGGATTTTCGAGAGTAGAATATTCAAACTTTTCATCTTCAAAGAATATCCATTCAGAAATCTGGTGGTTAAATAGCCCCACTGAAAGAAAAAAAAACGGTGAGAACACAAAATTTCGGCAAGAGTTTTTGGCTTCTGTAGCGTGAACGGAATAATCAAAATTGTCAAAAACCTGAAAATAAAATAAAAACAAAAATGGTAATGTGGAACATGTACTCGGGACCAAGATGCGAGAAGAATTCGATTTGATAGTAAGAGGAGTAATAGTCAATAGTGGATGGAAGACAAGAGTATACATCTACGAGAGAAAAACATCGTTCACCAACTAAATATTTGCATAAACAGAAAGGTAGGTCAGTTGTATGGTATATTTGATTCCTGGTAGTAGAAATGACAAGATATAGAATGATATTCTATGACAAAGATATTGATATAGAAAGTAATTTTTCCCCATTTGTTGGTGAGTTTTATAGTCAAGTCAGTTGTTTGGTATATCAGATTTCTGGTAGTAGAAAAGACACTATCAGTATTATATTACCGTAGTTCTGTTATTATTGATATGATTATTGCCTCATGGGTAGGTGAGTTCACAGGTAGGTCAGATGTGGCATCGGGATTATTATCCATTTATTTATTCAATTTAAATTTCTTTAGAATTTATAAATTTATGGTAGGTCACTTCGCACGGAGGACAGTTTCATCATGAATGTATAATGATTTAATCTTTGATCGATTCAAATTCTGGTGGGGCAGTTGAAGTGAATTGAGAATAATTAATTACCATGGATTTGGTTCTAGTATAGGTGTTAGAGAATGTTTGATAGGTCAGTTCGAATACCATGTGTATTGAAATCAGATCAACATGTAAATATGCTTTCCCTACGTTTCAGCATGTTCGGACATGTCATTTTCAAGAGATCGTTTATTATATATAATATATAAATATAAATATATATATATATATAAATATATATATATATATATATATATATATAAACATATATATATATATATATATATATATATATATATATATATATATTTGAATATATATATATATATATTCATATATATATATATATATATATATATATATATATATATATATATATATATATATATATATACATATGAATATTTATATATATATATATATATATATATATATATTCATATATATATATATATATATATATATATATATATATTATATATATTTATATATATACATATATATATATATATATATATATATATATATATATATATATATATATATATATATGAATATATATATATATATATATATATATATATATATATATATATATATATATATATATATATATATATATATATATATATATATATATATGAATATATATATATATATATATATATATATATAAATATATATATATATATATATATATATATATATATATATATATATATATATATATATTCATATATATATATTAATATATATATATATATATATATATATATATATATATATTAATATATATATAAATATATATATATATATATATATATATATATATATATATATATATATATATATATATATATATTAATATATATATAAATACATATATATATATATATATATATATATATATATATATATATATATATATATATATGTATATATATTTATTGATATTTCCACAACTTGAATCATTTCCATTATTGAGTTTGTGAATTTTCAAACCGACCAGCAAATTAGAGAAATAGTAAAAAGATATATTTGTCCAAGACTTGGTATTATCAAGTCCAGTCAACTTGTATTTGGTAGTTGTTGAAAACAAATAGCACGGATAACCATGCTGATATCAACTTCAAACTGCCAGTTTAGTAGTTTAGTGCTAAGTTTAGTTAGTGCTAAGTTCGTGTTTAGTTCGGCTAGTTGAAGTTCAGCTAACTCTTATCTGAGAGTGAGAGTTAGTGAAAACGAATGTCCTAGGTTACCCATGGTGATAACAACTTTTATCTGCCAGTAAGAGCTACTCGTCAATAATTCCGACAATATAATAATATCAACTTCTTTGTTTTACATGTTCCGCACTTTACCGGGTGGTCAGTAATATCTTACTAAATATTATATCCTTCGGCAAACCTTATAACACTCCTATAATACGAAGAAATCTATATCTCTTACCTTCCGCTCACTTTTCCAGAATTTAGAATAAGACCTCTCATTATTCAATTTCATTTCGTTTTATTTTCATTAAGCCTCTTCATATGTAGTTTATTTTTTTCTCTTTTGCAAACATACTTTTTATCGCCTAAACCGTGTGGTTACAATTTCATCTCACGAGGGAAAATCCACCAACAAGATCTTAATAGGCCTCTGAGAAATCTATCGGTCACTTTATGTACACACCTAAGCACTTCTTTACTTCGCACCGGTATATAATAATTAAGTTATTTTTAGCTTTAATAACGTGTATTCAATATCATAATTATTTTAATTGCGTTCATATTTGTTAATATTAGATAAGCTGAAGAGTAATTTATTAAAACTAGTCACACGTTTCGTAAGAATTATTGCTTGACTTGTGCACTGTGTCTTACCTTATAACATGCGAGAACCGAGAACTAGAGGAATTAATTCGCATCACACAACTGGAAGTCAGTTGAGCAATCAACTCAGAACCTTCAGGGTGAAAATATACCAGTAGTATAAGACTCATATTTGATTCAGCATTTTTTTATGGAGTGTGTTGAAAAATATAAATATAGTTATTTTTCATCATTACTATTTAGGACATAACTGTTTTTTGTAACGATTCGATTGTGAGAGGATATTGGGCTGCAATAAACTATGTGCATCACATACAGTTTGTTTTTTCAGTAGATGAATATAGATTTGCAGATTGTGACACATTATATATTTCACAAGAACTGGGATTTTATGAAGTGGGGGGTCAATTTTAATTATGAAATTGGCAAAAAATGGAAGTATCAGAATGATATTATATCATTTTTAAGAATTTCACTGCCGAACGTTTAAGTCTTCATCATATCATATTATATCATTTTTATATTTGCTCCACCTTATAGTTATAGATTCTGTGACATGTGGAAACCTAAAAAATATTTACATCTCACTAGAATATTCAGACGAGACTATTAGCAACGGCCTACGTGTGATATATCGGAAAAGTTCATATTAATGATGTGGAAAACTATAAAAAAATCCATAACTGAACTAAGCTCGATTCGTGGTAGTTCAACCCAACTCAAAATAACCAAACCTAAACGAACCTAACTTCTCAAAAGGATCTATATTTCAACGTCGTCTTGTGAGAAGAATACTATTTTGGGTCTTTTACATTTAGAATTTCTCAAAACCATAAACACCCCCCCACCCCTCACCCCCCACCACCCCCCACCCCCCCATACCCATAGACATATTCTTCCTGATGGCCGGGAGTATATGAAAATACGGAATTCCGCTCCAGTTTCTCGTCTTAAGGGTAAGTACCACATGCAGATCACATCAAAATAATTTAACCAACGAGTAAGAAGCTACATAAGGAGTATATATATATATGGGTTGGCCAAGGTGTGATGATTTATTGCAAATAATCCCAACGTTTATCTTTTTCTTACATCTGAATTAAACATGCAGACGAAAATCCAGCCAACTTTCAACTTGTTAAAATTAGTGGCATGCTTCTATCTGTGTGGTCTGCAATAATTGTGTTTAATCTGAAACTGAAAACGTCTTCTTGTTAACTTAACTACCACTCGTCTCGGCCGCAGTGTCCGACAAGTTTACAGTCCAATACCTGTGTGTGAGATGGGGTTGTCTCAGAAAGAGAGAGAAAGAATTAGGATACAAAGTACCGACAGTCGACCCGACCACAGGAAAGAAAGAGTTACAAGTTGTTAGTTGTTATATATTACATGAAAAAGGAAACGCACGTGAGGAAATTGGGAGAACAACACCTTTTTAATTGACTTGATTCATGAATCATCAAAATGGTTCGGTATACGATTAATGAAATGAACAAGGTCGTATAGAATTGTTACCTGAGGTTTGATATAATCCTGATGAAATATATAATAATTCATTTCAGATTGTGCAAAACACGTGTATCTAATCTTTTCGCTTGCATCTGATATGTAATAATGTGTCATATTATGCTGATGTTATGTATATAGTTAATTTCTTCTCGAGTATACATTTCACATTTCATCAATCCACTTCCTATGTGTCTATAATTTATCAAGTAGGCCTACGGTTAATGAGTAAATATTGAATATATTTATGAAGGTCAGTGTAAATGGTTTCTGAAAAATGGTGAATAGATCATTTGAAAGTCCAAATTTATAATACATTAATTGGATTTCTGTCATGGTCTAACTTATTCTCGCGATCAACTCAACAAAAAAGCTGGGAATGGTGCCGCTAATGATGCAAATTGCATTGCTCATTTTATTGGTGAAATGAGAGAAGCCAAGGAGTTTCATTGCGAGTATCAATCGATTCACAACAATTTATAGTATAAGTTGATTTTTTTGAAGCGGTTCACTGACAACTCCAGTTATCCCAATCGCCAATTGGCTTGACCGACTAGACAGAAACTGTTCGTGTGAATGTGACACCAATTCAATCAAATTGTTGACTGGAGAAAGTTTCTAAAATGGTCAACCTAATCGGTCGACTAGAAGCCAACAGCCAAAGAAATTGCACTAAATGTATACTCTCGTCTGTCTTCTAACTTCGATCTTCGACCTTCGACCTTCGATCTAACATAATTATCGAACTCGCGACCATATTTTACTCATTCCTCATCGGTATTCACACGACTTGATGTTAGTTGGCCAAGTCAATTGGCGATTCGCACAACTGAGCTTGTATTTATCAAAGAAACATCAAATTGGACTCTCAATCCCGCCTTATATATATGCATCTTTATTCAAGACTCTGTCTTACATTATAAGATTGCGAAAACACAGAATAAAAATCAATTAATTAAAAGAAAAAAAAATCATCGATAACAACATTTTAGAGAATAACAAAATAAATATAATTTGACTAGGTTTGAATGAGAAAATGTTGATAGAAGAAATAATTAAATGATGATAACGAAATCATACAACAATTACATAACAATGAAAACAGCTATTTTGAGTGGAATTTGTATTTGTTTACATGCAGGATTACATGCAGATTCAAATAGTTATATAACATTCAACATCATAGGCTGGACTGGTATTTCTCATGCTTGTAGCGTGAAATCTATAATGTGGTTAGATTTTGGCTATAGATTTGGTAAACTCAACGTTTCATGCAATATCTCATTATTCTCATGATTTTCTCTAATTCGAATATAAGTTTCAACACCGAACTCTGAACAACCTTGATGGTCAAGTTAGTCTACGTGATGTACATATATAGATAGTGAAGCCAGTGGGCAATATTCTCGAGTTCGATTATAGAAACAATAAAACAGATTGCGGTAAAACACCCGCCAAAGCTCAAATCATCTTCATACCCTTCTTATAGTAAAACAAGTCGTAGTTTCCGCCGTTTGTAAGAGTCGATAGAGCCTTCCAGTTTTAATGGTCGTGTGGTAAGAATGAGGTCTATTTCTTGCGTAAAGCCAGCTACGGGGCATTTCCTCAGACAGTTTTGGGTGGTTGTTATATTGTTTTTTTTTTACGATTCAAAGGATTGCGGTAAAATAACCATGGCGACCTTAAAGGTGTGTCTAAAGGCGATCTGGTCGGGTGAGAAGCGTTGCATGCATAAACAGCTAACTACATCGAAATAAGTATATAGATATTGAGATTGGCGACAAAGTAAGTATATTATATACGAAGTGTTTTGCGAATTGATATCCGCGCGCGGTTTATGGTTTGGATGTATATAGCGGCATCCATCTTGATGTGGTTAACATGTCATTCCGCGAAACTGTATGAAAAAAAACTGTCGGCCAATGACTGTGGATGTGTGTAAAGACATGACGGGAAATAATTATGATAATTCAATAGGTCAGGACATGGGAAATCCATGCTCGATTGATCATACTCACACATGGTTTGTACAATCGTGTGTTGAACAGGCAAGAAATGTTGGTGGAGAGATCAGACGTTGATTTACTGAAATTTTCATTATCAGAGGGATGAATATTTATATTAATAGAATTAAATTCATGTGGCATGTTGTGATCCACTTTATACCCCTCTCCACAAAAAAAAAATACTGATTGAAAATAATTTCGTATTGGAATGCCATTAGCCCAAAAGGCCCTATTGCCCATTGAAGTTTTTTCGTTCTACAATTTCAATTTCTTATTTCCTCAAGTATTTTCATAAGCTGAATATCAGATTTCATGACTAGATCAAATTGTTGTCATTGACAATCATTCATAGAATTCATTCTCACATCAATATATGGGCCTATATAATTGGTTCAGTTTAATAATAAAAATAAAAATAAAAATGATAAAAAATATGAAAATTTAATTTGTGGATGGCTGCTCATCTTGAAGATGGTGACCATAAATATCAGGGAACTGAAATAACTTTTTGATTCCGATTTCTGTAAGATAATGATTACAACAATATTTTCATAATAAGAAATATTCATGAATCATTCTCCTATTATTTTTGTTCTATTGTTGTTCATACTGATACTTTCTCATTACATGCTGTGCATTATTCTCACTACTCATTTATGTCAGAATAATACTACTAGTATTAATTTTGTATATCCTTCATCAATCTTCCATTATTTTTTCATTGATGAATATTTTATAACAAGTGTTTGATCATTATTATGTGTCTTCGGTACACAAATTAAAACTTCTCAAAAATAGTTATGAATGACTTTTTACTTCTTCTTCTTCTTCTTCTTCTTCTTCTTCTTCTTCTTCTTCTTCTTCTTCTTCTTCTTCTTCTTCTTCTTCTTCTTCTCCTTCTTTTTTTTGCTGTCGTCGTTTGCGAAATCGTCCACTGTCTAAACGAAACAACCGATTTTGAATTTTCAGGGTATGTATGGATTTATAAGAAAAAATGCCGTTTGTATATGTTTCAACCGTGAGCGACATTTGGAAAGCGGAAGTCAAATGATTCTACACTCATTATCAATGATTTTATTTCTAATGAATCTTTTTTCAACTGATTTGGCTGAAATATTCTTATCAGAGTCGATAAAGTAGTTCAAACTTCTGCATACCTACCTTTCTTGGCCATGCTACTTTATCGGCTCTGTTCATCACAACACTCTGGTACTATATTCGAATGGATAATGAATGTTTTTTTATGGTCTGATTGATTTCACTTGTTGATCTTCTCAATAGTTTTCTCAGTAGCTATTTATTCATTGATGTACACAAGATATATCAAATAATTCTCTTTTTTGAAACGGCTCTCCTGATTCTTTTAGAATTTTGAATTATATGTATAATGATTGCCTTAATTGGGGAACAATGATTTTGTACCAAGTTTCGATGTTATTGAAAAAAAAAAATGATTCATGTACTTGAATATCGTGAAAATTTGAATTAATTTTGCTTTTTTTAAAATATTTTCCCCCTAGGGGTGCATTCTTGTACAAGATAATCCTAGTCTTGACTTAAACCCAGAACTCAAGGTGGCAGTGTACCACGCTGTTAGTATTGGACTACAGGCAAACGCGTTATGTGTTACCGCGTTGATGGATGAGCTAGAACATATCAACGTATATCTTCGGACTGGTTATTATATATATATTATATATATATATATATATATATATATATATATATATATATATATAATATATATATTATATATATATATATTATATATATATATATATATATATATATATATATATATATATATATATATATATATATATATATATATATATATATACATATACACCTTGAGATCCAAACAATTACGTTCCTGCCATCTTATTTCGTGATCAATTTCCATGATAATGAAGAAGGCTCTGTTTTAATCGTTTCCAATCAATTGGTGACACTTGTTGCTTGGATCTAATTGGTTTCTTAATGGCAATAAGTGATTTAAAAATTGTATTATATATTTTATACATCAAAACGGCTGATCTAATTGGGCTGACAGTTCGGAATAGAGTGTATAATTATTATATTGAAATTGCCTGAGAATTTAAATTCTCTCGAAGGAAATATTTTTGACGAATATTTCTTCTGGGTTATTCTGATGAGATTTTGAAAATTTTGAAATGAGTTTTCTCAGAAGTGGTTCAACCGATTGCACCTCAAAACTATACAGTATCGAGTTAGATAAGGACACTTGTGTATGACAAGTCTCAACTGATTTTGAATAATTTTCGTTTGACCTGTGGAGCGCGAAAAAAGAAAAGAAACTGGCACTTTTTTCGAGTATGGTGAAATTGACTCTTCGCTTCGCTCATTCAATAATACTCCTTCGATGCTATTTTTTTTGTTTCCATCTTTTAAAATTTTTCTGAATCATACCGATATTCGCCACCAGGAAAAATTTCCTTATTAGTTAGTACATTTTCTTTTCAATATTTTTTTCATCTTATGGGGTTTTTCAAAATTCCGAAAAAATTTCTCAGAAGTGGTTCAATCGATTGCTCTTCAAAACTATACAGTATTGACTCAGACGAGTTCAAAGCCAAAAAGTGGCAGTGCATGTCAAGTTTCATCAACACATTCTCTTCCCTTTGAGGCCGCACTGGGCGCGAACAAGAAAAAAAAATCACTTACGTTTTTATCGAGGGCGGTAAAATTGATTCTTCGCTTCGCTCATCCAATAACATACAAATGCATTTTCATGAAATGATTGTTGATAACTAGAACAACACAGCATATGTGTTGTAGGATCGGCAAGATGGCAAGATTGGCAAAAATATAAAATGCTACCTCTTTTACAATTTTTTTTTTAATAACATCGAAACTTGATACAAAATCATTGCTCCCTAATTAAGAATGAGAGGTAGGATCGTTTGGACGGGGCACCACAAGGGCGATCTTACCACCCCATTTTAATTATTTAAAACCAATGAACTTCAACACTATACTTCAACACTGTACCTACAATACTGTACACAACTTCAACAAATGCAATGAATGTATAATAACTAATCACTCACATAAGCCTATATAGTCTGAATACGCCAGCTGTGGAAATAATAACTCATCGTAATTTTGATATGTATCAATTTTTTTTAATAAATCCGGAATCATGAATACAGACTCATCAATATTATCTTCCTTGTGGGAGGTATATTACCATTTCCTTTCTCATCCACCGCTCAATACACATTATTATTATTAAATACATGCTACACAGTCCAAGTGTGATCTGTATTTATATTATTTTTCTCCTCGTGTTCAAACATTCACATTCACATGGCTATGATTAAATTTCCTCTAATAAGGGAATAAGGTTGCACATGACTGGTCCATGTGAAAGAACCAATTATCGGTGTATATTATAAGACATAAGAGGATTTGTCACGAGATGGACGCTGGCTGGGACGGCTGTAGCCTCTAATCACCTAATTATACCTGCATGCCCAATTACTGTTTCCGTGACTAATTTGAGTATTTTAAGTGTATATGTGTTTTCAATGCAAATGGAGACCACTGAAAGTAATTTATTCTGTCAAATATGTAATCAGAATATGATTTTGATGGAGCTGTTCGAAATAGAGAAGATTGGATTTCATCCTATCTGTATGAAACGACAAAACTGATCCTTCCACCTTCTGAAGAAGGTCAGGATGCCTTCTGATGTAGGATACCAAACGCGATATTATTTTCATCGTCTCAGAAATAATTTTTGATTTTCATTAATATATTGATTGAAATTTTATTCCTGCTTGGACTTCGAATTATCAAGTGCAGTATAATTGTGTGACTGCAACTCTATATAGGTCTAGCTATGATCCATGTATAGTAACTGAACATCAATTATTATTAGTATTATTGGTATCAGTGTTATTGGCATTAATGATTATTTAATAATTCAACATAAATATTTTGAATATTTCAATTATTTATACTTTTGTGTTGGCCTTTTAGACTATGTGTTATTGATCGACCTATGTGCAGACAGTGAGACTGTAGATTCGGTATTACTGGTGTGCAATATTCTTTGTCTACGAGTCTCTTTAATAAGTTTCCTGTCGGCCATTTTCTCCATTAATCTTCTCATTATTATGTGTGTGTGCAATAATTTATTTGACTCCGCCTTAAGTTGTATTAATACTTGTTCCTATTGGTCTTTATTCGACCAATAATAGGATTTGATACAAATTGCACTCCTCAGAATGCAAAATTATTCAATTAATCTGTCAATGTGATCACGCTGAAACAGGTATATACTGTTATTGTGAGCTAGTATAGGTTACACTTCGATCCCTGGGGCGTTCTGGAGATTTTCTTCTTCTATCACGAATCTTGATCAAATTATATGAGTTCGAAAGGTTTTGATAATAACAAATAAAGATGGAAAATGAAAAATGAACTAGAATATAAAAAAGCGTAACTACTTCTATTTCTGAATTCAATGTTAGCCGTACCCTATATTTTATATCGTGTGGTGAATGAGAAAACAATAATCTTCCGGTTTGTTATAGTGATTTTCATTCATTTTTTTTTGTAACTAAACAGGTAATTCATTTGATTTTCAACTCAATGAGACTGCAGTTTTATAAACATAACTATTCTGCGTGATTTTACTCATTTTTCTCAGTATCATATACCATTATTTCAACAGCTATATAAACTGACCTAAAATTATGAAAGTGGCATGTAATGTAACGAACGTAACAAATATAACAAGATGAAATAATTTGTGCTTCGACAAAGTCTCTGTGGTTTGCGGAAAAATTGCGAACATGATGTGTGATGAAATACAGCTCATAGAGATAATAATATATCATATTTCTTCTCATTAAAATTATCCTTTCTGAAAAAAAAACATGACTCTGGAAGAAAAAATTGTATAAATCGTGGTACTTTAAAAAAATGAAACATTTCAAGAATTGTATACGAAATTATTTGCTGTATAAAATGATTAAGAATCGGAAGAACCTTCAATATGATGATTATTGTAGTTAAACAAAAATCGGAATTGGAGTAATACATATACTGATGTATACTAGAAAAGCATAATCGTAGTCTGTCATCAAAACGCAGGTCGGATTCGAACCTCGAACCTAGCGGATGCATAATCATAAGAATCATTACATATATATAGGAGAACTAGTATGCAAAAAGAAATACAGAATATTCCCATAAACATTTCCAGATTTTCCATTTGGGTGAAGAAAAAAATGAGATAGTAAAAATTGATACATTCAATTACTCTCTGTGGGTGGTCATCATCACAGGCACCGTGGAGCAAAATGTATGGGAATTTACTCGGTTTAATTTGTGATTTGTTGTTTTAGGTATAATCTTTCAGTGAACTTGCAGCGTATTTCACCAGTATAGGCTCTGATGAATTATGATTATTGCATGTGAGAAAAATTGATATCGGTAATAAAGATGATGTACAGAACAAGACAAATAACATTTCCAAGTTTGAATTCACGTCCAAATGTTGAAAAAACGGTTGAACATTGATTAGCGAAATTATATTCCATCATTTATGATCAAATCACGCTGAAACTAGGGCAAGCACAAAAGAACAGTAAGGCTCACTAATCGACAAAGAACGAATCATAGTCAAAATTGTAGTTCACATTATATTGAAAAATTGAAAATCACAATTTGACACAAATGCTGGTGTTCTCCTGCATTCTCTGTCGTTTTTGCTGTTCACATTGTTTGTTGATTTCTGTATTTTTTTCTGTGTATTGACGATTTTCCATGTGTAGGGTCTATACATTTAATCACAATTGTGGTATAATTACGAAAATAACTTTTGCTACAGAAAAATTGAACCGGTAGATTTCTACAAATCCTCTCACATTATGAGTATGAGAAAGGGAAGATCGTCAATATTTTCATTACACAAATCACTTTATTTATCGGCGATACAAACTCATTCATGTGGAAAATAACGTTGTGGAACATTCAGATTTATCTAGGCGACATGATATATTTTTGAAAAAATGTATGGATTGTTTTTGTATTTTTAATGAGTGTGATGTGAGAACAGTATACCACATGAGATATGTTGATATTTTTCAGTGTCATGATACTTTTTGGTAGACGTGGTGTGAGATGCGGTGGAGTGAGGATTCAGAGGAGCTAGAACAACGAAGGCTGACTGAGAGGGCTATAGCAAATCCTGAATTGTTCAGATATTTATAAGAAGAAGTGAACATTCAAGAAGGAGTGAGTCAACGAATTGTGCATTTTTGATTCCCCCGAATCGGGATTTCTCTGAGTCAGAATTTAATTGAATCGGTTTCATGATGAATCGATACAGATTGCATTTAAGTTTGCAATGCAGTCGACGAATCGGAATTTAATCGGATTGGGATTTTGATTAACTGAAACAGTCAACGAATCGGTAATTCCTTTTTTTTGAAGTCAGTAATATATATTTTTTCAAAACATGTGTTGTGTATTTTACTATCATTATATTCGTAATTATAATAATATCTATTTTATTATCATTATAATTGTTATTGATACTATCATTCACATTGCATTGTTATATTCAAGTTGCAAAAGAAAGCAGTTAGAGCGATGGCACATAAAGGAAATAGATTTTCTTGTAGAAAACGTTTCAAGAGATACAGTATTTTAACAGTAACCTCCTTATATATTCTGGAAATTGTTCTATTTGTGAAAGATGATATCCACTTATTCAGAAATACAATGATATTCATGATTTCAATACAAGGACGAAACATAACATTACGATTGATCAACCACAAATTGAAGCTTACAGAGAACGATCCAATATTTGCTGGCTCAAAAATCTATAATTATTTGCCAATATTTGAAGGAAATAACAAGTTGACAGGTATTCAAAGCCAACGTGAAAAAGTTTCTGATCGACAATTGTTTTTATAGTTTGAATGATTATTTCACATGTTCTTATTGGTTTCTAATACTTTAATATTGTTTTTCTTTTTAATGATAACAGTGACACCTATAAGTATGTAAATGCCTATACGCACAGATTGTTCTGAGTTTCTTTGCTCATAAGTTGATCAGTAGTATCTACAGAACTATTCAGCAGTGATTTTTTTAGGTCCATATTTATTTATTATAATGATAGTCATGAGCCTTCATATTATTTTTTTAATTTCAATTTACAAATTTTTATAACCTTTGTACTAGGAACAATGTAATTTTGTCACATACAAGTTGATTGGTGTATACTATGGAATGATAATAAATACAATACAATACATTACTGTTATCAGTATAGTTTTATTATTCCAACTATCATTATTATTATTATATTTTTGATACTATTACTCTGATAATATTTTGCAATATGCATTTCTCACCATCTCTGTCTTTTGGTTATTTCTCATTTGCTTCATGTAATCTTCGGTATATTATGATATGATAATTATAAGAAAATGAAAATGAATGAATGAATAAATAAATAAGTGAATAAATCACAATAAGTAGTCAGTGAATTGAGATGACAGTCGACGGAAGGGAATTTCGATGAATCGGGAAATCAGCAACTCGCTGTGCTGCATCCATCCAAGTTTGATAGATTCAATCGTGGCGTGTCTATATGCCTCGATTAAAACAGAAATATATCATTCTTGTATTTGGGCATTGATTAGTGAAATGTCAATTATTTGAATGAATGTGTACGTAATCTAGATATTTACAGTGTACAATTAGGCATATATATTTATAATTCATCATAACAAAAAATCATAACAAGAATTTCGTTCTTTTATTTGCAGTTTTGTTTCATAATTCAGGACTACAATGTTTGATTATATGTAGTAAAACTGCCCTTTCAATTTTTCAATTTTAAAAAATCATAATTTACATTTTAAGAATCATTATGCTAAGTTTATCAGAAGAGATTATCAAACCAATAATAAATAAAGTGACCTGATTAAACTCTTGTCTATATAGTTGGATTCACAAATAAGTAATCAGATCTAGTATTTTGCCAATTCCAACCCAACCGATTTGGCCCCAAAACTATTCAGTTCTGAATTAGATTCAAATTCGCGCATGTTCACAAAACGTTTCATGTTGATTAAATCGTGTCCCTCCCCCACATACAAAATGTCCATACAAGTGAAGTGGAGGCCGTCGTTAAACACTCATCTGATGATTAAGTGTATTTCAAAAGTGCATTTAAGTGCAATTAAATGCAAGTGAAACCAGTAGAAATATTGTCTTAATCACGTTCATTATTACTAGAAAACGCCATATATGCGTTTTTGGACGAGTGGATGGTAATAGTATGTCGACTTTTTTGCCAAACTTTTGCCTACATTCGCCAATTGGGTGACATTCAAGTTAGAAATGGGTAAAAACTGCTTCGATTGGTACCAATTTAGTACATTTTATGGCTTTTCTTCAAAATGGCTCACCCGACCAAGCTGAAAGTTTTCAGAAATGTGTATCAGAATGTAATTCAACTTGACGCAGAATTTCATTTTTTTTTGAAAATAAAAATATTTTCTTTTTTTCCCGCTGTGTTATTCGAATGGGTATTTTTGAAATTTTTGAAATTCATAAAAGAAAGTCAACATGTGTTAATGCCACAAAACTATACAGACCTAAGTTAGATAAGAAACCATACTGAAAAAAAGTTTGAAGTTGATAGCTGTAACCGTTTGACCTGTGGAGAACCGACAAAAGAACATAAAAAAACACCATTAAAACGAACACCAATTTTTTCAGTATGTCCAATTGAATCCTAGCTAAAGCTCGTCTAATCAACCCGGGACGATGTATTGCATTTTGACAAATACAAACTAGAGCAGTCTAAATGTGAATTATTGACAAATTCAATATCTGGTTCGTAATATCTGCTCCAGTATTTTCCCACAAGTTAAAATAACGTGTTCAATAAAATCAGTCCGAATGACAAAATCAGTGGGCCCTAATCAATTATATTCCGATAGTATTATACTTTATTGACGTCTGCTGGTATTCGAAGTATTTATGGTTCTAGCGATATCCAACAGAATCGCTAGTACCTGGACGCGCTATGTCGATAAAGAAGCTTCACAACGATATATTTGGTTACAAGTGATATCCTACAGATCGCAGTGGCTGCAGCATTCATTCCAACCTGCACTTTGGTAGAGATGGATAACCCCCACCACTTGAATTAAAAGGCGTGGTTTCGGAGCATTTTCCCGCAATAATTCTAATATCGTTCGCTAAACAATATCGGTCGATGAAAAAAAAAACAGACAAAAGCATTTATATAAAATTGAAAATAATATAAAAATTAATCCATGGAGAGAATCGAACCCCAGATTCTGGAATAATAAAGAATAATTCTTATATCAGAAATACCTATTCTTGATGAAGAATTATTCTAATAACGGTCGTTTCGTTACACTTACAGAATAAGTAGGTATCAATACCTACTTGAGGAAAGAAGCATTCTCCAGAGGTGGGGTTGTATCTATTCGAGGTAAGAAACATTTGAATCAATGTTTCCCAACTAGGCCAAGTATAAAAGGTAGGATCGCTCTGACAAGGGCGATTATATCATCTCGAAGAATAATTGAATGAGCGAAGCGAAGACTTAATTTCACCATACTCGAAAAAAAAGTTTATTTTTCGCGCTCCACAGGTCAAACAAAAATTCAAAATCAGTTGAAACTTGGTATACACAAGTGTCCTTATCTAGTTTGATACTGGATAGTTTTGTGGCGTAATCGGTTCAACCACTTCTGAGAAAACTCATTTCAAAGTTATCAAAAATCTCGTAAGAATAACCCAGAGTAAAAAAATCGTCAAAAATATTTCCTTCGAGAGAATTCGAATTCTCAGGGGATTTCAATATGATAATTATACACGTCATTCCTAACTTTCAGTCAAATCAGATCACCCGTTTCGATGTGAAAATATATAATCTGATTTTTTAAAATCACTCAAAGCTATCAAGATACCAATTAAATCCAAACAACAGGTGTCACCAATCAATTGGAAACGATTTAAACAAAGCCTTCTTTATCATCATAGAAATCAATCAAGAAATAGGAGCGCAGTGACGTAATTGTTTGGATCACAAGGTGGGTATATTCAACCAATCTAAAGATATGTTGTTAAGTTCTAGCTCATAACACATAACGCGTTTGCCTACTTAATAATAGTATAATTTAACAAATAATTAATCATGAGGTAATAATATCGGGGATTGTGTACAATTCGAATATTTGAATTGCGAGAAATGATCTTCTGTCACCGTATCATATTGATCTTCCTTGTCTCCTTACTGAATTGTTCTTGTTCGTTATTGTATCATTTGTTCATTATTTGTTGAATGGGTGATAGCGAAGACTTCCATTTTGCTCTTGATGGAGCTTTGTGTGTATATTTATCTTACCATCCATTTTTTTTCACACTGCACAGGTCGCATTGTTTGCCTGATCAACAACTCTTTCTGGATAAGCGGAGTTTTTCAACCTGGTACTGTATATACGGGTAGAGTCGAATTGGTGAGACTGCTTTCGAGAAACACTATCGCAAATTTTCGAAAAACCCATAAAATGTAAAAATCGAACAAAAATAGTGCGGTCGCGGGGACTTGGCGGACGCGAGTGGCTACTCGGCCGGTAGCAAAAACTCGATTGCCGCAGAAAATTTTGTAAAAATCTTGATCTGAATTTTTTTTTTCGAAATCTTCAAAAGTGAAATCGATAGTTGCAGACCGAGGCATGTGCCACAACGTTGAAGTGTTGTTTTTCGATCATGGGAAGATTAGGTCGGATCCAATTTGGAAAACAATTCTCTTCAAAAAGCTTCGAGTATTCACTGAGCGTGAATACAAAATATACAGGCCTACACATCAGTAGACATTTTCACTGAGATTGGACAAGTCGTTTAGAAGAAAATAATTATTCAATTATTTCATCATTCATTATTATTGTTCATTATTATTCATTTATTATTATTTCATTATTTCAACATTTTCATCAAAAAGCTTGAAATGATGGTTATTCTTCATTCAGTATTCTGCCCACGATGGTTAACGGTTTCGTAGACTTGGCAGTTTCAATCAAGGTGTGTAGAGTTTTCGAATATAATCGATATAAGTCAAGGTGTCATTGTTTTCGTGTAGACTTTTCCATGAATATCTCGCTCATCTCATCTCAACGCTGATTCTGTGTTCGACTACTTATTAATAATTTAATAATGTATACATTCGTAACTTCTTGCACTTACCATCACCATTGAAAAATAGTGATAAGGTGATAAGTGATAATTGTGATAAGTGATAAGGGCCAAGATGTATGTTTCATTGTGTTTTTGTGTGTGTATGCATTACATAGTCTACGTCTGTCGGATTGTTCAATCAAATAAAATGTTTTTAACACGCAGACTCAATTAACCTATATTATTTCTTCTTTTAAGGTGAATTCTGTTCAATGACAAGAGAAAAAAATACCGACCAATTTTGGAAACTCCCAACAAATAAAATAAAGGTAAAAAAATAAAAGGATAAAAAAATTCACTCATTTTGAGTACAACATTGATACCCATTATCAAGAATTTTGAAAGAAAAATACTCCATATTATAACTTTAGCCATATATCATCAGAAGGTAATTAAAGTAAGTTTAAATTACATAACCAATCATCCCCTTTCAGTTGTGATAGATAAGCATGGCTGATTCATTTATATCAATAATTTCAATTCAATCATTCAAGTATATGCTTAGCAATAATATTTCAGTTTCTTGTCACGAGTTTGAAGAAACTTATTTAAAAAACGATACGGATAGCTAAAATGGTTCGTATTAGTTGTTACTAGGAAAACACGTTATGTGTTGCCGCGTTGATGGATGGTCAACTAATCTTTGGATTGGTTATTATATATATATATATCCACCTTGAAATTCAAACAATGATGTAAAAGCTGCGACCCCATTTCCTAATTAATTTCTATGATAGTGAAGAAGGCTTTGTTCTAATCGTTTCCAATCAAGTGGTGACATGTGTTGCTTGGATTTAGTTGGGTTCTCAATAGTTTTGTGATTTCAAAAAAATTTGATCATATATTTTTTCACCTGAATGGCTATGATCTGATTTGACTCAAACTTTGGAATAATGTGTATAATTATAATATTAAAATTCTATGAGAATTTGAATTCTCTCGAAGGAAATATTCTTGACGAATTTTTCCGCCTGTGTTATTATTATTAAATTTTTGAAAACTTTGATATGAGTTTTCTCAGATGTGGTTCAACCGATTGCGTCTCAAAACTATACAGTATCGAAATAGATGAGGACACTTGTGTATATCAAGTTTTGACTGATTTTGAATTACAGTTTGACCTGTTGAGCGCGATAAAAACGAAAAAAACAAGCACTTTTTTCGAGTATAGTAAAATTGAGTCATCGCTGTGATCATTCAATCAACAGTGGTATTCTCGTGTCGGAGGAAACCTTAATTTTCGAAAATTTTTGATTGAAAAGTCATCATATATAAACATTTATCTTCACGAGTGCTCATGTGACGAATATGAGTTTGAGTTTTATATAAAATTTACGTTTTTCAGATTAATTAGTATGATATATTCTGAGTATTTTTTCTGAACTTTTTATAAACTTGTTGATGAAATTATTGTCACTCCTAAAAAACAATTAAGGACTATAAATTAATATTTCATCCGTTTCTAATTCCTTACATGAATGGATGTGGTCTTAATAGCGTCAATTCCCCCCATCACTCGTCCCTCTCTCCCTTTTCCCACTTCCTAGTCCTTATCCATCCCAGCGAAAGCTTCATTTCTCTCTCTAATATATTATACCACATACCATATATTATTACAGCTGTTGGTCCATAAACTTTCTAAGGATGTTACCCACATATCCATCTAACTATGCGATAATCGGACATAATGCACAACAAATCGACCATATCGAACCAGTGAACTGGCCATGCGTTAATAACCGTATACACATGCATGCATGAGCAACGCCCACTCAGAAACTAAATCATGTACCACGTTACACCACTACGCTGTAATAACAAAATGAATGGGCTTCAGTGATTTCGAATTATTCTAGAATTATTTCGTGGCGAATGGGCGATCGACGGTTAATTAACATACTTTCCAGGCCCGCACTTGAGAATCCAGCGCCCCTAGTCTAGCGCCCCTGTACTCATTTTAAAAATTAGTGTAAGACTATTGTGTAAAAATAAAAAAATGAATGAATAAATGTGAAAATTTGTTCAGTCAATGTGAAAATCACGTGGTACGTCAACGTATGTAAGACGTATGTAAAATGTGTGTAAGACTATAGTGTAAAAAATAAAAAAAATGAATGAATAAATGTGAAATTTTTTCAGTCAATGTGAAAATCACGTGGCACGTCAACGTATGTAAGACGTATGTAAAATGTGTGTAAGACTATAGTGTGAAAAATAAAAAAAATGAATGAATAAATGTGAAAATTTTTTCAGTCAATGTGAAAATCACGTGACTCGTCAACGTATGTAAGACGCATGTAAAATGTGTGTAAGACTATTGTGTAAAAAATAAAAAAAAGAATGAATAAATGTGAAATTTTTTTCAGTCAATGTGAAAATCACGTGACTCGTCAACGTATGTAAGACGTATGTAAAATGTGTGTAAGACTATAGTGTGAAAAATAAAAAATGAATGAATAAATGTGAAATTTTTTTCAGTCAATGTGAAAATCCCGTGGCACGTCAACGTATGTAAGACGTATGTAAAATGTGTGTAAGACTATAGTGTAAAAATAAAAAAAATGAATGAATAAATGTGAAATTTTTTTCAGTCAATGTGAAAACCACGTGGCACGTCAACGTATTTCTGCTCGTTACTCGACATTACCAATGTTGATCTTACTAAGTAACGGAATATTTATACGACAGGGTGTGAAGTACTAGAAAGAAACACCAGAGCATATTTCAGCAATATTTTAATTAATTCAATAGCCCCGCAAGGAATTTTTTTAAATACATTTTTTTTAGATTATATTTTGCAAGTTGTAGACATTGGCCAATGTTGTTGTAGTGTTAATGAGAATATGAATGGGAATAATAATGAGAATAAGTTCATGATACTTCTGGTTTAATTTTCAACTACATGATATAACTTCGTGTTGCATTTTTTGATGCCATTCCATTTCATTGAAACAAAAATATGGAAGCCCTGAAGAGCCAAGCGCCCCCTGGGCTCTTGCGCCCCTATAGTCTTCAGCCATTACCAGCCTGTGCGTAAATCCGGGCCTGATACTTTCCTTACATAGAAAAGCTCAATTTAATTCTGATATTCAATTCAATTTACAATGGATTCAACGATGTACTGTGATGAAAACAAAGATCTATTGGCGTCGGGTGAATGAATAATGAGATAATGGGAAGTGAGTCGAAGGATTCTCAGGTGATGGAAATTAAATATAGTGCATGGGAAGAAAAAAAGCGTGGCCTATTGTATGGCAACCTCTCTAGCATTTACCTTGAATTTTTGTTTTTATTGTCACAAATTAGCTATACACATTTACATATACAATTTATACTCTCGTCCACTAAGCGATAACTGGCTTGTTTGTGGTTTAAACAGTTGGAAACCAAACATCCACACTGTCATTGACAATGTTGAAAATAAACTTATATCATTAACATGATTCAAGTCAATAGGTTGAATGATAACGAACATGAAAAACAAAATGAAAATGACCGTATTTTTGATGGTGAGCATAAGAATAAATAAAAGAATTATACACACTACATTACACCACGCCACATTACAGTGGGAAACCACAGAAACTATGAGAAGATTTTCGTTGGCAGGGATCGATCGTGGGCCCGATCTACCCTCATCTCCCGATCACGTGGTGCTACCAGTGCCGGTTTTATATTCACTTTGAATAACTCGGTGAAATGGGTTCGAAGGTAGAATGAGCGCATCAGTCTTGAAAACGAGTGTGAAAAGTGTGTGATACACTATCTATTATTTTCTAGTTCAAATATCAGATATCATAGAACTCAGATGTAGGCCTACGTATATATAATACTTGATTTATAGAATACATTGATTTTATGAGAACAAATTTGGTACAATATTGGTGAAAATCTGTACAAATATGTAATTTTGTTCCTAAAAATATTAAAATTGTAAATGAGATAATTCAATTCAAAAAATTAAGCGAAATGTATTTTCATAATCGATAGTAAGAATAGTGTTTGAAATGTTTATTTTTGGATGCAATATGTGATTTGATCTCTTCATTTCTCGGAAGACACGACGGATACACCATATATTTATTTAATTCTCATTTGCTCCCCCATACGTCTCAATGGGAGCTCAAATACTTATGCGACCGTTGTATGTGATGAAATATGTGATACAAAATATAAATGAAAATGAGATGAAAAATTGATTATTTCCTCTTCTTTCTCGATATTACGACTTCTTACTTGTATTTATATTGGTTAGTTTGAGATTATTCCATTGTTTTCCGTGACAATCCGTTAATACATATGTATAAGTTACAATTGAGAAGTGTGTTGAAAAGGATTACAAAATGAAAAGTTGCTGTAGGCCTATGTTGTGATATGTCATCAGGCTCTAGTATAGCGATATTGCAGTGAAAACGACGTGAAAACTGACTGACTCATTAGTGAATTTATTTGAGTACTACTTTGCCAGGTTTCACAAACCGATTATTTGTAAATGCCTCACGCGAGGACCCCGTTAGTGGCTGTAATTCATTTCCAAGAAAAGAGACTCTTAAGATTTTCCGGTTCAATAATAAACAATGATATTTGAATTGCGATATTAGTTACATAAATTGTGGTATTCATATTTCCAATATGGATATCATGAACTTCGTAATGAATTATGAAGCTCGAACCCTTTTAAAAAAATGTTATTTGATCAACATCAAACCTTATATAAAATGAATAAACCTTTCCACTGTACTATCCTATTACAGGCAAAGTGGAAAATTGCAATCTATTCGAAAAATAATAACCACCATCAAAATAATATTTTTTCATCCCCCTCTTCTGACTTGTAAGAATCAAAAAAATACATGATAATTCTTTTCCTTCACTATCAACTTTTCACAATTTACTTCCACAATGATTACCGGTTCACCCTACTGTTGATGGCTGAGAAGACAGACTTCCTTCAAGGTCATTGAACTATTATCAAATGACTAGAACGAAAACCTACATCGGTAACGCATTCGGTTTATATTATTTCATGAGGGTGTATAGGTAGCTGTACCTGTAGTGTGAGTACATGTTGGCGAGATATAAAATATATTTCATATTACTTGGCCAACGAGGCGTATGCGTGAGATGAGCGAAATATTTATAATGAAGTATAATCGAAAACTCTACATACCTTGACTAATGTAAAATAAACTTGATTTGGCAACTATCGAGTCTAGAAAGCCGTGAATATCGGCAACATGGTTCTGCTATTATTTCTATCCATTTGATGAATGGAAAACATTCATCAAATTAATTTCTTTAAATCGGTTGATCCCATATGAATAAAATATGTTATAGTGTTTATCTTTCATGTGTTCACATTCAGTGAGAATTTGAGATTCTTCGGATAAATTTTACTCTTCAAATTTTCCGGCTGGAACAAATTTTTTTTTTAGAAAAAAAAATCCTCAAAAATGATTCAACCGGCTTTACCCCAAAACTACACAGTTCTAAGATTGATAAGTTCTCGGGTCCAGAAAAAGTTTCATGTTGATAAGTCAAACCAGCGACCACCTGTGCAGTGCTCACAAACAAACAAGCTAACAAACAAACAAACAAATAAACAAACATAAACATATTCGTGTCCAGCAAAAGTTTCATGTTGATAAGTGAAACCGTGCGACCACTGTGCAGTGCTCACGAACAAACAAACAAACAAACAAACAAACAAAAACATATTCGTGACCAGAAAAAAAGTTTCATGTTGATAAGTGAAACCATGCAACCACCTGTGCAGTGCTTACAAACAAACAAACAAACAAACACAAATATTTTCGTGTCCAGAAAAAGTTTCATGTTGATCAATCAAACCGTGCGACCAGCTATACAGTGCTAACAACAAAAAAAAACGAACACACACACACACACAAGAAAAAGCTCCATACGAGTAGGATGGTAGTCTTTGCTGTATCTCATACAATTATATATTTTTTAATGAAAAATAACTATTCGAGTGTATGTAAATTGAATTTGAAATTTGCTACCAACATTGTCGAGAAAGCGAGAAAATAAAAAGAGCTCATTTCATCAATCCAAGCTGGTCCTTCACTTTTCCATCTACATACTGAAAAAAAATCACTTGTTCATAGTGAAACAACGAGTCAACTGACTTCCTTGTTGAAAATGGTGATTTAGGACTCAACTCAAACATATATTCCTACTTCAAGCACTTTTTTTTTTCTCTTCGCAAGTCTCAGCGGATATAACATTCCATATACAATGATGATCTCCACATTCAAACACATATACATATTCATTAACTTAAAACTAGCTGATGGAGATTTCTAAAAATGGGATGAAAATCCAATCTGTGTTCGCAAGCGTGAAATTACCCACTGGTGCACTCGTCGTTGGGGTGATAATCAGAATGATCTCGCGTCGTCGTCGTCGCCTCTCTCGACATTTTCACCAAACCACATTAAATTGTGAATATTATGAACATTCGATTCGAATAAATGGTGGATATTCTCATAATATTTGGATTCTTCTTCTCGTATTGAAATTTTGAAGTATGCACAATTCTCTCTCTCTCTCTCTCTCTCTCTCTCTCTCTCTCTCCCTATATATATATATATATATATATATATATATATATATATATATATATATATATATATATATATATATATATATATATATATATATATATATACATATATATATATATATATATATATATATATATATATATATATATATATATACATATATATCTATCTATATATATATATATATAAATTCATATATATATATATATATATAAATATATATATATATATATATTTATATATATATATATATATATATATATATATATATATATATATATACATATATATATATATATATATATATATATATATATATATATATATATATATATATATATATATATATATGTGAATATATATATATATATATATATATATATATATATATATATATATATATATATATATATTTAAATATACATATCATATATATGGAAAGAAAAGAAAATTATATATTCAAATTTACGGCATATTTGAATTGTTTTTCATGGTGATTGTGTTGGCTCAAATAAACCATTACACACACATTGATATGATTTCAATGGGTCTTTCGTATCAGCTCAGATGTTGAGAGCACTTGCGTATAAAATAAAATGCCCAGGGTTAGATTCATCATCAATATTATTGTATTATATCATATACGAGGTCACTACACAAGGACTAAGCATGTTCTCGTTTGAGCAAGGACATGTAAGGTAGCTATCCACAGCAGAGAGGGTGACCTCTGACATTGTGGAGAAGTATTTCACAAAGACCGATGCAGACTATTATCTATTACTTCTAGAATCTTGATAATACAGTACACTCACTTCATGGTTACACTTCTTTTATTTATATTCAGTTTAAAATGAGCAACAAGTACTACACAGCTTCTTAAAGAGGGCAGTGATTCGATAATTGTTTCAAAAGAAGGTGTGTACATATCGAATGAATATTTTGCTCATCGTACAATGCGTATTCTGCGTTTTCACGGTTATAAAACACTATATGAATTGGTTGTGGATGATGAATTGTCAATAGAATAAAGCATTGAAATCTATAACTATTGCCCTGTTTTCAATTGAATGTACCAAACACTTCGAGAAATGGGAATATCCATGATTTTAATTACATACCTTCTGTACATCATTGATATTAAAGATGCATTTTTTGATAATGAGATGTTTTTGCTGAGTTTCACTTCTGAATCGATTGGATCATTGAAATGTTATTTCATTCTCCATTGAATAATCATAATATGATTTCTAGAAAACCGTCCCTAGCTTGTAAACTGTTAGAGAGACGTATGTTGCTGAGATTGGAATGATAAAATTGAAAATATTCCTTTTTTTTTCCCAAACAACGATGAGTTCGCGGAGAAGATGACTTGAATCTCTTTTCTGGGATAAGAAAAAAATTACGTGTCAAGATCTAAAAATATTTATCACAAAGTAACCAGAATAATTTGAGTCTAGAAAGATATAAAAATTGTCCACTTGAAATTTATCTCGAATCATCAATCACAATTCAATCCAATTAGGGGTGATAAGATTGCGCTTGTGGTGCCTCGTCCGAACGACCCCATATTTCATATCAAGTTTAATTAAGAAACAATGATTTTGTATCAAGTTCCCATGATAATAATATATAATATATATGATTGAAAGAAAGATACGAAGAAATGGACATTGAAGCAATTATATACGTTAGCATATATATGAATGATCAGTTCAAGAAACATGTCTGATATGTATCACCAGAAGTTCTTAGGTGAATTGAGAATATACGTACGTACGTAATTGAATAATTGAAACAACATTGAGCCTGGACAAAAACTTGGCGCTTCCACCAATATGTTTTAGCAACTTGAAAATTCCCATTTGGTCTCGAACAGTGAAACTATCCACGATTACAATACACGTAACAAAACGAACATAAGATTGGAACGCTTCAAAAATAATCTATATCTGAAAGATCCCGTTCACATGGGCTCAAAATTTTTAAATGCACTTCCGCTTTTATTAAAAAAGAAAAAAGGTGCTGAGTTCAGAAAATGCCTCAAGACATACTTAATAGACAAGTGTTTTTATTCATATAGAGATTATTGTCTGTAATCAGTGTTTGTATTTTTCCCATATATAATGACCGATCATCATTATGAGTGTACTTCAACTGTTTTTTTTTCCAATGTTATTTTAAATGCTATTTTTAATTTTAATATGTATTCAAAAAAAAAAAATATATATATATATATGTGCATGTAATAACTGTATATAATAACATCATGACTGTCTGTATATCCTTGGGATCTTTGGGACAATAAAAAGAATTATTATTATTATTATTATTATTATTATTATTAACTTGAGGAAGGTTCGAAATCGATCTCAATTTCACGGATTTAGAGATATAGGCCTATATATGAATTTTTATACATCAACATCGAATTCTTGACACGACACAAAGCCATTTGGTTTAAGGATGGAAATCTGGGATCATGATTGAACGGGGCACCACAAGGGCGATCCCTACTACCCCAAAGAAAGTTGGATACATTATGAACCAAAACTTCATCCTCATTTCCTAATAGATAGATAGGTAGTCTTTCATTCATCATTAAAACATAGTACATAGGTTATAAAAACAATACAATGGGAAGAAATGATGAGAATGGCGAGGGTCGGCAAAAATCGCTCTTCCACCTAACCAGAAACTACTTAAAACAAAATATAGGCCTAATAATAATAACATGAATAGATATATGATAATGTTAAGAATGATCCATATGTGAACCCTTTCAGGGTTGGATGATGTAGATTTGAGTATTATGTTGTTCTCCTGTTCATTCAACAGCCACTCATTATATTTCTTTTTGAAAACATTTGAAAACATTTCTCATGTTTGAGGGACACAGGCAATTTATTTCATAATTTTGGGCCAAAGATTGAAAAAGAGGATGAAGATTTGTTAGTGTGATGACGATTCTTATGTCGTCATAATGTTCTAATAATGTCTTGAACTCATGGTAGTTTTATTCTAGTTGTAATATCAGGGTAGTTTTAGTTGAACCCATTTAGATGCCATTAAAACTTAGAATTTCCAATGATAAATCAAAACCAAATATATTACGAGTCGAATAGAATACGATTCGGGGTTTCAATTACGATTCTCACAAGTTTCACAGATCGTTGTGTAGATAAAATAAAACCATTGAATAAGGTATCTTCTAGTTAAACACTTCTAGTATGGTTCTTTGTGCTCAACAATCGCATTCCATTCTTATGTGGGCCATTTTGACAGTATCTATGTTTCTACGGATACTTATCTCGACGGTACCAGGTTCTGTTAGCGAAACACAAAGACCCACAACGAGAAGCAGGATGGGGATACTTTGTAGGAGTTAACTTGTCGCCAGCCGGGATAGTTATGTGCATGTGACGCGCATAGAAAACGGGATATCGGGATTTGGCGGGAACAGAATTGCGCCATGACGCACATGCATGAGATGTCCCGAAGGAGGTAGATTGTATCAGGAATATAAACACGAACTCAGCATGGAACTCCTTGGGGGCTTTTTAAGTTTTATCTTCTTAAGTAGTTTAATCAGGACTACCACAGTCTATATGAGGTACATTTAAGCTATTTTATAAGTTCATGTAGAATGTCAATTTGAATGATAACACACTATTTTCAAGACCATTGTTTGCTTATCTCCCAAAACTCGAATTTTGAAAGTTGAATTGAATTGAATTCAATGTTTGGTTTCACTGGATCGATTGTCTGAATGACCAACGTTGATCAAAACTAGTGACTTGAAGTTGGATTATAAAAAACGTTACTATGAGAAAGATGATGAATACGAAAATGTTGCAAAATTATTTATTCTCTGAATTAATTTTCAGATTTTAGACCATTGATCAGTAGAGTGATAGGCCTAATTATAACATTATAGGCCTATCACTGATTCAATTTGTGCATTTTGTATAATGATAAACTTAATATCTGCTGTCAAGGGAAAGAAGTGATCATTGCTCAAGAGACTTAGTTCAAAGTGGAATATATCAACATTCGTTTGTTAATACTGAAAGACTTTTATCTACGGCGAAAATTATGGTCACAGACAGCGCAGTCCTGGTGTTGAAGTTCATTAGTTTTAAATAATCAAAATGGGGTGGTAAGATCGCCCTTGTGGTGCCCCGTCCAAACGATCCCATCTTTCATCCAAAGCCTCAATTGTGAAACAATGATTTTGTATCAAGTTTCGATGTAATTGAAAAAAAAATATTCCTGAACCAACATTTCATTCATTTCTTTATTCATGAAGAGAATTGATGAAGAATTATTTCCAAATAATGCAATGTAATGTATAAGACGAAGCACACAACACATTCAAATCTCATCCAAATCTCATGTAACTGCGTATATATATTTTCCCTCAAGACAATATATCTCATATCCAACATGAATGATCTTAATTATAATTATAAAGCAGCGAAAATGGCACTTTGTCAATTAAATTTGAGTGACTTGTAATGAAAGGCTATTGGAGTGGTGTGCCCTGTCATTTGTTGCTGGGAGTGGTTGCTGTAGGGGATGGCTGCGTAGCTAGGGCAAGACATGCAGTGGACAGAATATCTAATTCAATCGAATGGTCGACTCGAGTGGCTAGCACACGTAATTCCACTTCAGGTGATTAAATTTAAATGTCGTGCAGCAGCGCTATTGACAGTAGATCTATAGAAACGGCTTGCTGCCATTCACAGATGAAAAATTCTCGACTCGAAATCAAATAACGATATTTTATATACGACAATTTTTACAAGATGCGACAGAAGAGTCGATATGTGGTGCAGTAAAATTGTTATGTGGTTACCGTGTATGTTTCAAAAAATATGTACTCATATTTCAAAAATGTCATACAAAAACATACATTATAAATGTGTGTGTGGGGGGGTGGGGGTGGGGGGAGGGGGAGGGGGGAGGGGGGAGGGGGAGGGGGAGGGAAGGGGGGCTAGCAATAACTC
>OZ023326.1:14322152-14329652 GCA_964007535.1 Brachyptera risi
TTATGATCATTATTATTATTATTTTCAGGAAAACGCGGGATGTGCGTTGTGAGATGAGCTTAGAAGTATGGAAATCTAGAATGAAAAATATTCTGTCAGCTCAGTCCACATTTACGGATCTTGTATTACTTCAAACATTCGAAAACCTTACCTGTAACTTGTTGATTCTTTGTTATTTCTCAACCGATATATTCAAAAATCTTTGAAAATGTGTACAATAATATTGTTCATATTCGGTGAAAATTTGAGAGCTTTTGAAGAGTTCTTGTTATTCAAGTATTTTTCCTCCAAGGTTATTCTTCTGAGAATTTTTCAATCCACGTTTTTTCCCGGAAAAACCTTCCGACCGATCTTTCTGAAAAACAATCTCAACCTATTCTGGTATAACAGAAATATGTAGAAAAAGTTTCAAGTCGATAGGTATTTTTTCATGACCTGTATGCCGCGTACAAAATTACAAAAAAAAGAAAAAACGAAAACGAAGCCCATTTTTTACGGTATGTCAAATGGAATCTTCGCTTCGCTCATCTAATTTTTTTTTTATCCATTTGAATAGTTTCATACAATTTTATAATAGTATTTTACGCTCATAAAATAACCACAAAGCCTGAAAAAGGCTTGTTTGTGGGTATGCACAAATTACAAAGTGTGTGTACAGTACATTATAGAACCTGATTATATCAACACGGTTGCACAGAGCTTTTTGTCTCGGTAATTCAAGTGAATCAATCAAAAAGTTATGGAAAGTTTCTGATTGATTCACATTAATTACAGTGAAAAAAAGTGTAACCTTGTAGGCCTACCTATGAACCTATCTCAGTGGAATTCTTGACAACTGATGCATTTTGTGGTGAACTGAATAAATTCAGAATCATACTCAACACTTTTATCTTTCTTTCCCTCAACCAATAGTAATAATAATATGTTTACTGTCCTCAGATTGATCACTTGAACGATATTCAGACAGTCAATAATGAAAATTCAATAACTAAAATTCTATAACAATAGACATTACAATCAAGAGTATTCTGAAAACTTGTCAATAGTATGAAAACAATTAGTAGTCAGGAAAGTCTTGAGTGATCTAGTGAAAGAGCTATTGAAAGAAAAACAATTCCATATTAAATAAATGGAGAAATATATCAAATAATATCAGTTTTAATCGCAGGACAGCATCTGACATGACGAATATTCTCGTATTTTTGAAATGAGATAATTATAATATTATCACTCAAGCATTATGCATACATCAATTAGATTTACACGGATCACAACAGTTTCTGAGAAAGAGAAGTTTTGTCATTAATACAAAGACGCTATAGAATGACACGAGTTCAGTTCAAAGTACAGTCACATAACAACTGACATCACAAATAGCTCGAGTCTTGGAAGAACTCCAAGAAACAGAAGAACTTAACTTCTGTTTTTGATCATCAGATTTTGATTTATTGATTTTTTGATTTCGATTGATTTGATTTGATTCTTTTTTTGAAGAAATAACGTTTTTTTTATAGAAGTTGGATATTTGGGTGTCTCAATATTCGAAACCATCACCAGTCCAATAGCTGTGAGGGAAATAGAGAATTGAGCGGGAATTTTATTTTCATTATTGGATAGCAGTATAGGTATAGTAAAATACAAAATATAGCCAAATTGGGATGTCAAGTGAAGGAAATTGGGGAAACGACTTCGTAGGAAGTGTGAGGCAGAGAAAAGTGTACAGGTAGCGTAGGCATTGTAAGAGTAGGCAGTTTAAAAACTAGGCAGTTTAAAAACATACTCTATTTTCAGGCCAGCTTCTTCAAACTGTTACAGCACTTTTTTCATATTATCTATCTATATATATATATATATATATATGTATATATATATATAGATATATATATATATATATATATATATATATATATATATATATATATATATATATATATATATATATATATATATATATATATATATATATATATATATATATATATATGTATATATATGTATATATATATATATATATATATATATATATATATATATATATATATATATATATATATATATATATATATTGCTTACGAGATAATATTCAGGTTTTTCACGTTTATGATGTAACAAAATGTGTGAGAGGAAATCAATAATCGTGAATAGGAATGTAGAGCTTGAAGCATAAATAAAAGTAAGTGAAAGTAAGTTTGATACCCGTCAAATCCCATGCAATATAATATAGTCAACCAGTTTGACTGGGAAGCAAAGAGACTTTTACTTTTGCTTCAAGCTGTACATATGGTCCTGGATAATAACATAAATTAATTTATACCATGTGACCGTACCTAACTTAATGGAGGTCCGAGTGGTTGTAGTTAAGTAGAAGATTCCCAAGTTGGCCACAGTCGGCCTATTATTTGCGGGTAGTTCAAGCTGATATCTTGTTATTAAATCAGCTCTTACATTCAACTATTCCGAGCTCTAGCATCCCGAGTATTGATAATTTCACTTCAATGTTATATGGTTTAGTTTTATAATGACTTCGGGAGAAAAGTATTTGGCAGTACCTATACCGAGGGTATTGAGGGTTGCGTTTTTCTGCGGCCGGAAGATAGTGCCTTCACTTATCTTGAAAATACGTACCATACAGTGAGGACTTTTCTATGTAATATGGATCACTGCTCTATTTGGTGGTGTTTTGTAGAAACGGCTGATGGGCTGGCAAATTTGATGCCAGTGAGTCGGCCTTGAACGTAACGTTAGTCACGTTTAACGTGGTACTTTAAACGTGGACCGTGAATTGGAACATATTTTCAACATGGGAGGTATAGGAAGTGAGGACACCATCTCCAACGGGCAAACGCAACCCTCAATGCATCTTTGACCTATACGCACAAATTTCTTGCAGTAATGACACTAGAGCGCAAGCGCGAGTGCCAGATGACATACAAAACTGAATTATTATAAAATCATCTAATCTGACTGACCTAATCGGCCCAACCTAACAAAACTGACCTTAACTTTCCACAAATACTTGTGTATATAAATTTTCTTCGCTCAAGGGCCATAAAATCAAGAATTTCGTGACAAGAAAATCAGTGTATTATTGCCACTCTGAAAGCAATTTGTTGAATTTGTTTTCATGTAATATCGTCAAATTGAGACTGGTAATTCAATCTTTTTAGATGGAAATTCAGCCATACAATCATGTAAAGAAATTTCTCGATGAAAAGTTCAGTACCAGACAATTCACACGCTCGATTTAAGAGGCCGCAGGCGCTCGTATTTCACGCCGCAAACTCTCACGGCCGTAATTTTTGTGATATCAATATGAGTGTTTTTGCATTCTGTTGGTAATTGAAAAACGAAGGTTACCGTGAATACAGAATTTTGAATCAAAAATTTGTGATTTTTCAGATTTTTCAAATTCTTCAAATGGAAAATGGAAAAATTTCTAATTTACGAAAACCTAGATACATATTTTTTAATACCGAAAAAAAAACATAGAATGTGAAATATATCAGAAGTGTGAGCTAGGGAATTAACGGCGTTTATGTGAATCTGAGTTCGGCGGGCTAGCCTATGGGTGGCGCCTAGCACACGATGCATGTTAAATTCGAGTCTGAAGCGAGCGAACAACGAGCCCGTGTAGAGCGCCTGCGGCCTCTCGCCATTATACATTGAAAATAATTTTACTATATATTTTGGTGGAGGAGCCTGGTTTTCAGTTTTTTTTTCGAAAATCTCATCACGCTCTTGGGGGTAAATTTATACTGCAATTTGTTTCATCCACAGACACATTTTGTCGTATATAAGTTGTTAATACTGTTCAGAAATACATTTTTGGAAGTGTCTAATTTGTTCCAACTTCAATTATTAGAAAAATTGGTACATTTTTTCAATTAATTCAAATGTGACTGTTTTGAATCACATTAATTCATTACTCACATCAAAAAATTTCTGAAGTAGTAGCATGCTGTCTGGGTCTAGGAAGCAGTACTTGAAATCAACATTTCACACTATTTGCCAGTAAAAGTTACAGGTGCGCTGCTAGTGCTAAACATAAGAAATTACTGGAAACAGAAAATGACTGCACGCTAATTACAGCAAAGACATTCATTACACATTTTACATTGTTGGCTTTTTTATTAACACACTTGGTCGACTTCAATGCATGTAGGAGCTTATCATGATGTTATACTTTCATCTCGAATTGGTATTGGAAATCGCAACAAATACTTAGGCAATGCGAAAGTTCAAGTTTATGCTGAAGATTTTTTCATCAACATCGAAACTTGATACAAAATCATTGTTCCCCAATTATGGCTGTGAATTAAAGTAGAATCGCTTCGATAGGCCACCACATGGGCAATCTCACCATCCAATTTTAATTATCTCAAATTGAAAACAATGAACTTTCATTATAGAGAATAGTCAGTTTTGTGGAAATACTAAGGAAAGTTCATTAAAATGCCACGTTTCAATGTAAACGAACTAACATCGTCCTCAGGCAAATATACATACTGAAACAAAAGCAAGCACACAAAGTAACAGAGAAGACACAAAAAAGGCCAATTAAATACTGAATGATAAGAGAAAAAAAAATTTATGAATCGTTATATAGATAATGTAACATAGAGAGAGAAAAGGTATAATGGGTGATTTATTGTTATTATAATTATTTATTTTGATACACAATACATTATATACATGAGTTTTAAATGTAGTGTACGTACAGCTGGTGGTAAGAATAGAGCAAGCCCCGTAACAACATGTGCCCTTCACCAGCCTAAAATAAGATAACTAAATTAACATGCTGGAATAAGAAAATATAACATTTTAGGAATTGAAAATTGGAAGAAAATAACATATTGGAGTAATACAATGAAAAAAAACATATACGTATCATTATAAAAAAATAAAATAAAATAAAATATGAAAAAGGTTAATGCACTCAGTCATGTAGGGCCAACTTCATTTACACGTAGTAAGTCTGCTCTTAATAACATTTTAAATTTAGAAATATCATCTTCTTATAGAAGTGGAAGTCATAGATTGGGTCAGAAGGTGACACTTGGTTGACTCAAACAGTTTCTTGTGGTCGATTTTTTTCTAAAATATCCAAATGCGGTATTGAATGTAAGCTCCGTGACCGCGATGACCATCAGAAAACAATAGATACAATATCAAGTCCTAACTAAAGCTACATTTTGATCAGCGACCAGAACCCTTATCGCGACTGCCACCTAAAATAACGTCCCAGACTCCTAGGCCTAGCTAGCTCAGAAAGACTGAGGATTTCGATTGGTTTTTATTCACTAATGAAGCCAAGTACCGCAGCATTTATTTCGATTAGCACAAACTCTCAGCACTGCTCTTGAATTGGGCTAAAAATGGGTATCATTTTTGCGTTCCAAGAGACCGTGACTCTGTTATTATCTCGTATTGTCATGATACTAAAGCTACTATAAGCTTCTGTCAAGCAACAAATGACAAACAATCGTTACCATAGCAATACAGCGAACTGGTGGACTACCAAATATTCTGATTGGTTAATTCCAACTGGTGCACATTGTTGTCTGTCTCTTGCAACAATGGGTGACATCACTTGACAGAAGCCTATAGGCACCGTGCGTAGGACATGTTGCGATACTGGCGGCAAGATTTCGCAACTTTGTGGGTAAAGTTGTTTGGGCGGAATTGGTAAATGCATGTTGATTAATGGGTAAACAAGTTGAAATAAAATGAATAATACCGATTGTTTGAATGGTGTGAGAAAAGGTAATTTTAATTGTTGTGTTGTGAGGTGTAACTGACGATCCAACACTGACACTAATGTAAAGCTGTATAACATTGTGCGTTAGGCCTAGGTATAATTTTACTTAGGGGCCTACTTCGATCCAAACTTCGTAATGGGGTAAACCAATGGAAGTTTGACAAACCACTTTAGCTGATATGAAGCTCGAGTTATTAACACAAACCTCACACAAATCCAAAACATGGCTAGCTTAGAACGAACTAGTTCCTTTACTGAATGACTGGCCGGCTACATAGCCGGCTGTGATGGGTTTAAATCCATATTAAATGATTAAATCATTGACCCTTTTCACAACGTCGTCCATAACGATAACACTGGATCCACGGTTTCAGACGAAATCTTTCCCAATAAAAATGCTCGGAACTACCACCGGGAGCGCGTAATGTAATATTTGGTAATGTTAGCAGCGCGCTCACCGGCCAAACTCCGTGCCTATAAGATACTAGATACTAGGATACTGATACAGCTTCCCGAGAAGGTATACTATACTAAAAATCAGCTGTCCCAAGAGTCGACTGTCCTGAAAATCAACCTAGATGAGAACCGACTAACATACACTTCTACTTCTTGATCAACAGTACAGAAGTTAATGTAGGAGGTTTGTCACCTCCTCTTCAGGAATTCCATTCGACACACATCTTATTCACTTAATCCTCACCGTTATAAATAACGGCTGGTGATGACTGGTGGAAATTGGTGTAGGGGAGAAGCCAAAACTTCCTTTCTCACTTGTGTACAGGTTGCTCAAGAATTATAAATTTAGGTAAGTTGGTTTATGGGACAGTTGGTTTTTAGAACAGTCAAATTTCAGTACAAACAGCCAATCCTCTTTGAATCCATCTCAATTCACGATTTTAATTATCCATAAAGCCCCCTGGTGACGAATTATAAGACAAGATTTTTTTAAGCAACCGATATTTGAATTGTTTTTATTCATTCATTTCGCCGTCAGATCGTCTATTCTTCTTTGATCAAGTTCGGTGTGTAATCACTGAGACATCACATTCATCACAACGTTGTCGTAACAGAATAATCTTCATTTACCACAACACTACCGTTCTGAGCTCATCAACAACACTTCTTCAAGTAGATTAATAATTAGTAGTCGCTGTATAGCTGTACGCTGCCGCTGACGGCGTAACTAAATAAGCTTCTATTATATTATATCACGAACCACGCCTATTCCATTCAAAATAATTACATTAATAAGAAACAACATGCTAAACACTAATCATTCCCAAAATGACCATATTTTGTGTGCTCGTTAATTTAGCCTGGGTCGTCCGACCTCGGTGATCTATGTTGAGAGTGTGTACTACGCAATACATTAACACAACATTTTACTTAGGGAAGATTCTCTGGCGGAAACTCCAACCTCTAGAACGTAATTCGTCCAATTAAACCTTTGGTTCAAAGCGAATTAACACCAATAAAATGTGCAGATGTTTAAGCAAAGCTGTGAGATTATATATACAGAATATGGTTTATGTTTCTGAATATTATACTGCTCCAATAAAATCTGAGGAACTGATGAATGTTCCAGCATCTCGAGAATGAATTATGTTCTAAACTTGATTCACATTTTTCTACCCTTCACTTTTCGTTCATTATCATTATTGTAAGGTTCCCGTTCATTTTGATCAGAAAGTCGAGGAATAATGCCTCAAATTTGAAGTCATAAGAACGCGGGTTCGAGTCTC
>OZ023326.1:14334652-14399652 GCA_964007535.1 Brachyptera risi
ACTATCATTATCATTGACTGATGAGTTCTGCCAAAACAATTTATATCACTCAACATTTTAAGAAATCATTTATACGGTCAACATCTTATTTAATTTTCTATTCTTACCTTGGTGTTATTTATATTCGCGTTTGTTTTTTTGTTTCACCAACTCACCTTTATGACCATTCCATTATTTTGTTTTCTCAAATACATTTTTTCATATTACTCTTGATACTCAATTTTTGTATTACGGAAAAGTTTTTTAAAATGATGTCTCTGTTATATTTTTTTCATATTTAATTCTCTTATTTTAAAAAAATAATGCATTGTTTTTTTTAATTTTGTTATACTGTGTCCGTGTGGCAACCGTTTTGGCGGCAGTGTTTTTAATAAACTTATCTCTCTACACAAATTAAACCAATTTTCTCAGGTTGCTTGATTAAGTTTTTCAAAAAAAGATTCCCATTTCTACTCGAACATTTGTTATATTCAATATATGCAAATGACAATTGAAATGTCGAAGCTGTTCTATATCACAGAGTATGTGTAAGTTTGTGTATAATAGTAGTAAGGATAGATGTCTATATGACATATTTCTATATTTGCAACATTAATAACATTCATTTCTCTTGTTCTGAATGTAATAATAAATCTCTTCCATATACATATTTAAGAACAGAAGTTTAACGAATAACCATTCATATTGAATGAAATCGTTGTTTGATAAAATGACAATAATTCAGATTGAAGTTTGAGATGCTTGAGCTCGGTTGAGCTTGATAGCTTAAGCGTAGGCCTACTGTCTTCTTTCATGTATTTATGTACTCTATCTCTTAACAGTTCATATTTTGGTATAATGCTCCGTGATATATCATTAGAAATGGTATAGTATTCGTGATAGTTTTTACAGAAAATGTAGTTAAATCAAGATTAAAGATTAGAAATTGTTGTATCAAATTGTTGTAATTGTTGTATCTCTCATTGAATTCAGTCCCGTTATATTGTTGATGCAATTGGATGAGCGTGAGGAAAGACTCAATTCCACTTCGTTGTTTCGCTCACTACACTGGTCATATGAAAACGCAAATTTTGATAAAATTTGGTATGAACATTTATTATCATTCTCTAACGTGATCCTATATAGTTTCAGGGCGCAATCAATTAGAGCATAAATAAGAAAAAACATTTCGAAAATTTTAAAAACGAAGAAAGAAAAATCCAGAGGGGAAAATGTCTGAAATTTCTCTCTCAAAATTATTCAAACTCTTGTGGACATTATGCACAGTAATGATACACATCATTCCAAAGTTATCAATCAATCAGATCAGACGTTACAGACAAATAACCACGTGATTTAGCTCAATCAAACCTTGAGTAATACTATCGTATGTATGTATTCATTCATTTATTAATTTAAAAACTTACAATTGCACATAAATGAGCGGTGGAAAGATCCCTAACTATCCCTGTCTCACGGCCGTATAACCTAAATAACCCAACTGTATACCGACTTGAGACAACAGAGTTCCAGAGACGCGCAATCACAATACCATATACCATATATCAATACCAAAAATGTGATATCACCACGATGCAAACTACACCAGTTTCTCATTTATGACACTACTCTCATGATTTTTTAGTTTAAATCAGGCCTATACACTTTAAATCCAGAATTGCATTTTTATGCATACAGACAATCAAATATACGTATATATTCATGCATGCTCTCTTCTTCACTTCAAGGCAGCGGGCATGTGGTTGAATGCCATCTTCGGTCTTATGGTTGTGACTCGACTTCGATTTCTATGCCTCAGTACTGTCTGGTAGTTGGAGACCTTGCGGCGTTTGTTGGTCTTCACCGGATGGCTGAGCTTCTGTGAGACAATAAATCGGATCAGAGAATGGATAAATCGGATCTCATCGTTGTGCTCACTTGGATTGTGAATACGATGGTTTAAAATATGGGCTTCCAAGCTTGGAGAAGGCGGTGGCTCTCGTTATGTTGTCTAGTTTTTCCATCTCAATACTTTCCCACAATTGACCGATGTAGATCGTCCGCCCTCGTCATGTCACAAAATATAAGAACCAATCAAGTGGACAGTAAAGCAGGGGAAATAGGGAAATAACCAATCAAGGTATCTAAAATTTCCCCTGCTTCGTATAAGTCACGCCCATCTACAATGGTCAATTCTCGAGGTAGAATGAAAGTGACATTTACGAAGAAGCGAGTTCTAGAGGGATTGATGTTGCGTCATTGATGTTGATCATGTGTCTATATGCTGAACAAGTGCTGAGTTGTTCTTGATGTTATGTTCTTGGAGCCGTGTAGAAATCTTCGTAAATTCTCATCATCTCTTGACCAATGTAGGTTTGATTGCAGACTCCTCAAGGGACCTCGTACACGTCTTCCCCTACAAACGGTAACTGATCTTTGCTGCTTCGGATAATGTTGTCGAGATTTCGGTCCGTGTTGACGACGTTGGTGATATTGAGAGCCGACAGGAGTCGACCTATACGGTTGGAGGTATCACTGGCGTATGGAGCGACCGGTTTCTCGATTTGATTCTGGATTGAATTGGAAGTTGGAGTTGAGACGCGAACACACTATTCCTCAGAAGATTGTGGTTTTTGCTGACTCCAGAGCTGCTATTCAATTTTCAAAATCAAAGTCAACTGATTTTTCAGTCACTTTACAGAGTTCAAAACTATTCCACGAACTAATAAAAGATCGATTGTCATTGTGTTTAGAATGGATCCCAAGTCATTGAGCAATCCGCAGAAATCATCAAGGTGAAGAACTTGCCAAGTTGAGTTGCAATCAGACTCAGCATGCAATAATAATGTCGATATCGTATAAAAAAAAAATATATATATATATATATATATAAAAATATTCTCAAAACTCATCTCTCATTTTCTCATTACAAATTGAGTTTTTGATTTTGTTACCATAATTTCATAACTGATTTTCAATTTCGGCAATTTTAATTTCAAATATTTAGTACGTTATACCAATCATCGTGAAGATAAACAGTCATCATGAGGAAATTATTTTCTCTCAAAATTATTATAAGGCCCAAAAAAGCCCGGAAATGATCTAGATAAGATCGAGACCCACCAATATATCATTCACCTCGGGTGTCAGATCTAGGTCAAAGCAATTATTGTGATTTATCAATCCGATCATTATCCGAATGATGCAGTGTCAAAACACATGACTAGCCGTTTGACATTTATTGGCATTGGTGCCAATGAGATGCGACCATCCGAGTATACCAATCCCGGGCAATATAATAGAACCAGATTGGCAGTTAATCACTAGTTTTGTGCACTTCTCATCGACTGTTATTGTTTTCTGCTACCTGTGGCTCAATGATGGCTCTAGTTTGAACGTCCGCAGTGATGAATTATTTGGGATTGTTATAAAAAGTGATTCTAATTTGGTGTATTTATTTGCCAACACAACAAACTCATCTATTCACTAGAAAATTCAAGATTCATTTTTGTTTGCTCAGAATATCTAAAAATGGGTATCACCTTCATGAAACTAATTTGCCTATAGATTATTTCAATGAATTTTGTTATGAGATGAGAAGTTGAATTCAATCATTCTCATAGAACTCTTTCCTGGAAAGATTTTCATTTTGAATCTTGAAATATCGGATTTTCTCTCTCGAGTAACCACATGAAAATGAATACGTATAGTTTATTACATAAAATCATGAATTCTCTCGCCAAGTATTGAGCTAATCGTGCTTTTTTCGCAATCATATCTCAAGGAATTAATTGATTTGAACGCATCAGATCATAGCACTACATTGAAGAGAAATGGTGGGAAGATAAAAATTAGAAGTGAACTTGGTGAAAAATTATCCTTGCTCAAAGAGGACGTTAGTAACAAATCATTGAAAAGAAAAAACAGACAAAAACTATTTCGTTTTTGTAACGGATTTAAAGAGCTCACTAAGTATCTCATCAATATCTTCGCTCGCGCTATGTCTGTGGACAAGATCCACCTGTGAGTTGAAAGTGGTTAAATATTCAATCCAAGCAAAAATGTTATACGTATAACCGCCTATAGATAATAATGATGACTTTTGGGAAATTATTGGATGAATTCAGCATTCATGGATTTCAACCCATACCATCACGTTAATTCAGGATAATTCAAATATAAATAATGATGTTTTTTTTAATAACATCGAAACTTGATCCAAAATCATTGTTCCCCAGTTAAGGCTATGGATGGAAGATAGGATCGTTTGGACGGGGCACCACAAGGGCGATCTTACCACCCCATTTTGATTATTTAAAACTAATGGTCTTCAACACCAGGACTGCGCTGTCTGTGACCATAATTTTTCGCCGTAGATGAAAGTCTTTCAGTATAAACACACGAATGTTGATATCTTCCACTTTGAACTGAGTCTCTTGGGCAATGATCACTTCTTTCCATTGACAGCAGATGTAAAATTGATCATTAAACAAACTGCACAAATTAAATTAGTGATAGACCTAAAATGTTATAAGTAGGCATATCGCTCTACTGATTAATGGTCGTGGCCAATTAGTACTTCATCCAAGCATTTGCTTCGAGGACTGTGGGAAACCACGAAAAACCAAGTCAGGATGGATAAAAAAAGGTGTTTGTTGGTCTTGAGCTTTTCCTTCCAACTTCTTCATATAATGGTGGTGATAATAATTAGGTTGATAATTGGGTTGATAATAATGATTACGATGGTGATGGTGATGGTGATAATGTATTTCTTATTCTCAATCATTCTACAATGTCACTCTTTGAGCAATATCGCCCATCAAGGATGTATGGAAATGAATATTATGTAACTTTACAAATTTCACATAGTACATTTTACAGTTTCAATGAAATTACTTATGATTTATTGAAAGCAACAATTCAAAAATGGGTTCTGATATCATCGAACGAACGAAAAAATTTGATATGATACTCAATGTTTTTATTTTTGTCAATGCAATATTAATTGTCTAGTAATCCAGTTTCTCCACCGAATGGTGTTGGCTTATAGTATAGCCTTTGCCTATAGGCTATAGCCTTTGCCTTTTTGAAATGCCACAGTTTTATTCATAGGCCTATATTATATTGCGTCTGGCCATTTAATTTACAATTTCGAATTGATATATATTGAGTTGATTTGTGGCAATTTTCACCTTGCCGCATGATACGTTCTTATTTGTAACATGTAATGAGTGTGTGTGTTTTCATTCAATTCTTTTTGTGGACAGTTATGCCATTATGTTCAAACGAGGTATTTGAACTGTGAAAACTGTGAAACTGTGAAAAGTAAGAACATTTTGTTCAATGAAATGAGGCTTACAGTGAAGTTTTAAAACATTGTTATCCTTGTTTTTCCGAAGAAGTGTAAATACTTCTCAAAGCTTTTTTTCTGTGGGATGAAAATTTAATTCTCGTCTTTGAAATGGCCTCAGCTCTGAATGCATCATGGCCAGTTCAGACGAGGCAATGTCACCGTTGGGAGGCTGTGGTTCCAATGCCAGGTTTCAGAACCAAGCTCTAAACGTTTTCAGCCCGCCAATGTCAATGTTTTGTTAATTCACACGGCAGCATTGAAAGGTTAACATTCCAACGGTGGCATTGGAATGCTTCGTTTGAGCGGGTCATTATCTGATGAAATGATCAAAACAATGTGCAATGTGATCTGTTTTCTCTGTGTATGTTTTTATTTATTTCAAACATTCTATATGATACAGTCTGAGTTCAAATTGTTTGCTACTAGGCAAACGCAACATATGCGTTATTATCTGTTATATCTGGTATATCCTATACTTTATTGACTCTAGTGTTCTACACACCTTGCCGCATATGCAAAATACTTTATTGTTGGGAAAATATCGAATCTGGAAAGCAGTGAATCTTGGCAACCCAATTCTGTCATTATTTTCATGATATATTTGATGAATAAAACCAGTTGTTTTAATTTCTTTCTTCAAAACGGCTAGTTAGAATTACACACAAAATCGTAATAATGTGTATTATTCATGTATACACATTCAGAGAAAATTTCATCTCATTTGGAGAGATTTCATTTTTCAACATTTTCCGCTCAGCCAAATCTTATGAGGTTTTTAGAAACTTTGAGATGATATTTCTCAAAATTGTTTCAACCGATTCATTCCAAAAACTATAAAGTTCCAAGTTGTATGAGTTTGCGAATGCAAAAAAGTTTCATGTCGATCAGTCAAACCCTACGACCTGTGGAGTGCATACAAAAACAAAACACAAAAAAAACACACAGACAAAACCCTATGGGAGTGGGATGGAGACTTTGCTACGCTCATCTGAAAATTTTGCAGCGATATTTTCAGTCAAGATGCTTATCTATCCTATAACTAATATTTGTTTATCTTCAGTGACAAATAATGTGGAGTTATCCTCATCATCCTAAATTTATTCTTCATTCAGGTTCATTCATTTGTTACTTTGTACCATTGAAATGGAATAGAGTATGTTTGCTTCGAATGTAATAGTGATTCGTTGTCTTCAAACCCTTCTGTGGCATCTGCTATAATTTTTCAGATCTTGCCTTTACACATCAATTATTTACTTCCATTATTACAAAAATAGTGTCATCAGCAACAAGTTCAGAGTTTTCCATGATGTTTGGTCAAACATTTTTGAATATCATGAAAAGAAGTGGGCTCAACATCGTTCCCTGTGATACCCCACAGTAAAAGTAACAGGCATAGAATCAGATGAATATTTGAATTTATTGTTACTTTTCGAAAATGCTGTTGATTCGATATGTTGAAATCGATCAGTGAAATAATACTCCATTTGCTAATGTTTTAATCTAATTCTACGTTACATAAGGAGTACGTTCATTCGGAAGGAATTTGTGATTTATATTTGTGATTTGTGATTAATGTGTGTATTTATTCGATCGCTTCCATCATAGAAATATTTTGATAAATTGCTATTCATTCTTTATTCTTTGTATCACATATTTTATGAAATTGCTCGTGGTAATTTCTGTCGACATTTTTTAAAAATCTTTCTTGTTATCTGGTGAATTTCCTTGTTCTGATGATACAGTTGACGTCATATGATTAATTGATTATTGAACTTCAGATAGTGCTGGAAGAAGTGATATCGGGCGATAGTGACCCATCTTATTATACTCTTTTCTTACACAAATATATCAGATATCTTCAGTTGTACCGGAAATACAGCATTTACAATACAGCAATTGAATATATTTCCGGTACTCTTGTTTCTCTTCGAAACCTAATGGTACTGGCAATAGTAATTGTTCCTAATGGTACAGTATGGTTTTGATGGATAGTTCAACGAGTGATAGGGTGAATATTGATCCCACTTGAATTATCATTATTTTTACATCATTTGGATGTTTTTTATCGTGTGTCCAATACATTTTTCGTTTGATCTCAAGATACGTATTTTGATGACATAATGATTTAATGATTTGAGAGATTGAATTCACATATTCACATATTCACATGTTCATCTTACTCAAATATTCACATATTCACATATTCATCCTACTCAAATATTCACATATTCACATATTCTCATAATCACATATTCATCTTATTCAAATATTCACATATTCACATATTCACATATTCACATAGTCACATATTCTCATATTCACATATCCATCTTACTCAAATATTCACATATTCACAAACTCACGTATTCACATATTCACGGTTAAAAGTAGTATTTGCTAACAGTTGTGGACCAGAGATAGTTACATTTGCATCTTTTATATTTGAATATTTCTCCTTCTCAAAGTTGATTGATTTCAAATTTCTTCATCCAAACGAACATATATTGGCTCACATGACTTCAAATAAGTTACATAGAATATGACATCTGAAACATAGGCCTATGCCATTTTGAAATTCTATTGATATTGGAATCAAAATAACCAATAGGCCCTACAATTATTCATGTTTACAAGATTCCTTTAATATACGAAAGATAAAACGTATTTTCCATTGGGAGAATAATAACATTCAACATTTAAAAGCCTCTTAAATTGGTCGAGTGAATAACATTATTGGCAAATGAAATACAAACAAGAGAACTTGTGTCGCATTCTTCTTCACAACCTAAAGGAAATTCGTCGCATATCGACATATTTTAACAACTCAATATTTGAGAGGACAATATTGAAGATTATATTGGAATTGTTACTTCACTCTTCCGTTCATTCAAATTACATCTGAGAATACATTCCATTTTGAAATTACATTTGGGTGCAATTTAATTATGATTTTCTGAAAAATTCCATTCCATCAATTTTCCAAGGATCATTCTATGGAGGATAAAAAAAACTCCACCGAGATTATATCAACAATATAACAAAAAACAATATCAAAATCAATATAACAAAAAACATATGAATAATATAACTGATATAACAAAAAACAAATTCAACAAATATAACGAAAAACAATATAACAGAAAATCTGCATTCTGGACAAAAAAAATTATACAAATGGTCTTGTCATTGATAATTATGAATTCTGTTATAAATTCTGATTTGATATGTTCAAGAACAACCTCACATTAGAGAGCTACAAAAATAGATGGTGTTATTTCACAATAGATGTGTGTCTTCGAATTAACTTAGTTGCCACTAAAAAGCATTATAGTCATGTTTTATTGAGTTCAAGCTTCTATATAAAGTGGTATATTACAAACTCGAGGTATCAAACCAGTTTTATCAAAATGATTCATATTAAAGGTACTATAAGTAGACAAATTTCACTTTATTAAAACATACCAGAGAGCTCAACTCTCTCAAACATGTGATAAAACGATGTGAATGAAAATGTGTGATGAAAGAATACTATACTTGTATCCACATCAGATGAAGATTACGAGCAGTTGTCTTCCCTATCCCATTCCACTAGCGAACGTGTGGTTCCTGCCGTCGTCTCTCCGGAAAACTAGTATACATCCATTCTACTTTTACTGCAAACACACTATGATGACCAAAAAACAACCGAGTTAATAAAGCTTTATATTTTTCATTCAGTTATCACATTTGAAGTTCTTTTTTCTCTTCACGGGGTGGCTATGCTCTCTTCAATAATGTCTCCGTAAGCCTTTTCTCCCCTTGCTCTCGTATTCCCCCCCCACCCCACCCCCCAACCCACCCCACCACCCACTCATCTCTTCTCTTCACCACCCAAGGAGTGCACGGGCTGCCAGGCAGGCTCTATCAAGATGATACGAGGAATGAATGTTGCAGCATCACTCCATAATGACTCCTTCAAATTTGATTCATATTTTCATCCGTTTAAAGGATACGTGATTTTCTATTTCTACATTCTGAGATGGTTCTTTGTTTCAAGTGGCAAAGTTCATATAGTTTATTCGAGTGATAAAAAGTGCTGCATTTGTAGTATTAATCATTGTAATGAGTACAGTATTACGTACCTAGGACTCTATATATTTTTTGCTATATAATGATAGACTTGCTCTTATTTCAAAATGATAGCAATTAATGAATGCCACTTCTGAATCTTCAAGCTTTTGTTCACTAAACTCATCGTTAACATAAGCTGACGCTAGAACTACAAAACCAAATCTCACATTATTCTATTGGATTCATTCTGTTGAATTCGATAATGATGATATAACATGGTCAGTCAGCCAATGCCATTTCCATTATAGCTGTTGAATACTGTTACATTCATGAAACGTATCGAGTATATAATGTACTTGCCAGAAATCAATTATCACATCCCAATTGTGTCACCATCATTGTAAAATGTATTGACAATTGCAGTGGCCGTCAGAATTGTTTATGGTCAACGTTCTTGAACAAATGTTTCCGATTCTAATTCAGAACTATATCTTCTCTTCAAGTTCGGTATTATAAGGTTTGGATCAGCGGTTATATTAGTGAAAATTTAGAACTGCGCAGATGAAAAAATTAATTACATCAAGAGGTAGGTTCCGCGCTGATACTGTTGGGGGGGGGGGGGGGGGAGGGGCTTCTCCATTACAGCCCCAAAGGGAATTTTTTGAAAAACTTTGTTCTTTAAAGTATCTTGTTACCATTATTTGGGAATAGTGATACTATTGGAATACTATTTGGGAGGAAATCAAACTTGATTAATTGATGAGCGTAGCGAAGTCTCCATCCCACTCTTATAGGGCTTTGTCTGTGTGTTTTTTTTTTTGTTTGTTTTTTTTTTTGTTTGTAAGCACTCCACGGGTCGCAAGGGTTGACTGATCAACATGAAACTTTTTTTGTACACGCAAACTCATCCAACTTAGAACTGTATAGTTTTTGGGATGAATCGGTCGGACCGATTTTGAGAATCATCATCTCAAAGTTTCTAAAAACCCCATAAGATTTGGCTGGGCGGAAAATGTTGAAAAATAAAATCTCTCCAAATGGGATGAAATTTTCTCTAAATGTGTATACATAGATTTTACACATTATTACGATTTTTTAAGCAATTCTGATCAGTCGTTTTGAAGAAAAAAAATAAAATGACTGATAATATTCATAAAATATATCATAAAAATTATGACAGAATTAAGTTGTCGAGATTCACTGCTTTCTAGATTCAAGAGTTGACCAACAATGAAGTATTTTTTATATGCGTCAAGGTGTGTAGAATACCAGAGTCAATGAAGTGGCAAGAGTAGAACTTCTTTAACGACTTTTATAGCTTATTCAGATATCAAGGTGTGTAGAATACCAAAGTCGATAAAGTAGCAAGGGTAAAACGATTTCAAGGACTTTTATACCTTATTGAGATATCTCGCTCATCTTACAACGCATATTTCGCGTTTGACTAGTTAACAATAGCAACACTGCTTCAAGGGCGTAATTGGCTATTGAATTCACTTCCCCCCCTCACGCGCATCATACCCATGGTGTTGATTTTGCCTACTAATTTGATGCGCGGAATTTCAATGACGAATTCTTCTTTGATAACGTTCATTATTCAACAATATTCGTTATTCTACAACTGCGCAAATTGAAATTGAGAGCTACATTTTTGAAGTTTAGAACTGCGCATATTAGGGTCAACTGCGCACTAATATTATTAGTTTGGATATATATATATACGTAACTAAGTATACATTCACAATTTTATAAAACTCAGTTGAATATTCTCATCTATCTGACGCGAGACAAGAACTCATGCAAACTCGACATTCAATTACTATACAATGTAAGTATATTCCCAAATAAGTTCTGGAACAAAATACTCCGTATACAAGTGTCCCTCTTTAGAATTTAATTTCGATGGAAATGTCTATGAGTTTGACAATACAATTTGGAAGAGGATGAAAATTGTTTATTTTATCTCTCGAATCTCTCGAAATGAAGAACTAAACGAAGCGAGTAAATTTGATACTCGCATACATATATTGTTTATATGGAATATATATCGATGCCTCTAATGTTGCTCCAATGTATAACAATGTTTCCCTTTGAGAAAGGATATCGCAGACGGAATATCGAACAATTACACTAATTTGTTATACTATAGCGACAATATATACTTATAGATAGTACTATACCGTGAATTTATTATTGTCTCTATTCAGTAATATTTTCATGTTGAAACAAAGCTGGTTCAATTCACAATTTCCATCTCAATTACAAATTAGTTTCTTGTATCAAACAATTAAGCCAATTATGTAACTCAGTTAAGAAGTACAATGAATAGAGCTGGTGAGACTAGAGAATAGCATGTTGAACATGTTGAATAGCATATACCATGCATAGTGTTATTATAGTTAGCTTCAGGATCCACATTGGAATTTGATTTGTTTTGGAATCATTGTAAGCCCAGCATATCTCGTGCCCATAAACTATAAAGTCATTCGAATTTTCGTGTCAATATGTAGTGTAAGTATCAAGTGAAAGGGTGTGGTCAAAGGAGTGATGAATAAGAGAATGTCTGTAAAAAAACTTATTGTTCTTATTATTCTTGACCTTCCTGAAGGTGTTTACGATTATTATCAAAGTGATTGCTAGAACATGGCGGGCGTTGTTCTGAAGACAATAGTAGAAATTGGGGATGTCTACATCTATAATTAATAATATGGACCTCTTATTTAGAGGAGAATCACTGAGGTTAGCTGGAGAAGCAAAGTATAAAACTTTTTGAGCATTGACAAATATATTAGAGAGAATGACAATTTATTGACGGCTGTCCGCATAGCGGGATACCAAGATGGTACAGCGTAATATAGTCAATACAATATTGTACAATGGTTATTTACAAAAGTGATAAAAAATTGAATACAGAAAAATCCTGAAATATTATAAAACTAACTTAATTGAGGGTAGATAACAAAAGTATGAAAAAAATATGAAAATGGAACAAGGTAATAGAAAAAGAAGGTATTATTAATATCATTAAAATGATTGAAATTATTTGAAAGAATATAAATGGTGCTGTAAAAGACCTACCGAATCTATCAAAACTGAGTTTACAATATTTCTTAATAATACCTTCTTTGGGATTTTTTGATTATCAAGAAAAGTGCATACAAATTCAGGAATGGTGCCGCGAGCTTCCACCATCAATCCCACTACATCCCAGTACTTCGCATCAATGTGGTATTTCGTTGACAGGTCTTTGATGCTTGGAATGTATTGTTTTCTCTTTTCAGTATTTATATGAGATGGTTGTTCATATTCAGTCTCATATCTGATAGTGGGGTCCATAATGATAACTTTCTTCTCATCAAGTCGTATAGCAATGATATCGACTCGTTTGTTGGAACCATCCTCTGCTACTGTTTCTTCAACTGCACCATGGTAAGCGAGTCCTCGACGAAATGGTGGTTGACCGTTAATGGGCTTGTGTGTTTGTTAAGTAGTTGAGCTAGTAAGTACTTACTCTGAGAAAAAAAGTGCTCGAATGAAACGTACTCGTATAAGAAATTCCAAGTCCATTGAGTTGGCAATCTTTGTCAGTTTGTTTTGTCAAATGAGCCATCCCTTAAAAGTATAGCCGATACGCGTAGCTTAAAGGGCGATAATCTCGCACGATGCGTAACCTACATTTCGTTCAAGTTGATCGAAACGATGAGTATATAAAGTGAGATATCATTATTCATTCTGATACACATATACCATGTAACAAACATATATTACATAATTAAAAATACTCCATGCAGTCAATCTGAGCAAAAAAGGGGCGTAATCTCAAACAAATTGTGTGATATCGATTTTGGTGTATATCAATTGGCTTGGTAGGCCTATTACTAACTGAATTGAAGAAAGTTTGCTCACTATTTTGTTTTCAATCACAATTTAAAACAAAAATTCATCACATTTTGATGGGAAATATTGATACATTTCATTTCCACATTATATTCGAGGATCACTAGCAAACGTTCTACGCAACATAAAAAAATATAGCAATCGGATAAAAATTAATGTTTATTTGTAATCAAATTTAAACCATTCACTTTGAGAAATTAGTTCCACTGAGTGAAGTTTTGAAGATATACATTCAAATTTAACAACAACCGTGGTAAATAACTATATGTAACGACCAAGCTTAAAGTATTCTCGAAAGTTGCTGACATTTTCATTCAGACAGAGTTTTTCCGAGAAGTTCAATTAATTTATAGAGACATATCGTAATTATTTTCTCAGTCTATTCTTTCAATGAGAAAAAAATTGAACATTATTGTGCATATTGTTTGCTCCAAAACGTTAGGTCTGAAATGCAATATTGTGCCCAAATCCGAAACGTCATTTTTTATTAAGAATTTTTTTATTCAAAAAATATCAGGCATTGCTGATCTTTTCCACCCCAATTGGTGTTATACTTGGAAATCATCGGGCAATATGTCTTACAGAGCACACCAAAAATATTATGCCATTCGGACTAATAAATTGTTTCCAGTTTGAGATTGATTTTGAATTGATTCAAAATTTGACATACAAATTTTGGAAGGTTAGATGAGGAACACGAACACTCGAATTCAACGCAAACGTCTGCAAATAGTGGTGTGTGAAGATAGCTTGTGAACTTTCCACAAAATGGTGCAGCTATTATGTTTTAGGTCAGTTTTTTTAAATTTTCAATCCAAATGTATGTTGATTTTATTCACTTTGTCTTTCTTCATTTAAGTCGTCGATTCTTATATAAATACATATATATAAATATATATATATATATATATATATATTCACATATATATAGATTCATATATATATATATATATGTATATATATATATATATATATATATATATATATATATATATATATATAGGCCTATATATATATATATATATATATATAGGCCTATATATACATACGAATGTGATTGTGTCTATTCATCCACGAAAGATCACATTCTAGGATACGTATTTCAGCAAATTTCTTATATTTTATACCTTTGTTCACCAATTATTCTACGACATGCTTATCTTGACTCCGGTTTTCATATACGTTTTTTTTTCGGTGAGCGTTAAATTTTCTCTAATTGATGTGAAAGAGGATTCGCCTGCACTACAATCGTTTTCCCATTAATCTTTCATGTTCGGAATTTCACCTTAATGGACTGTACGCTATTCGTTGGCACTCTTTATCGTACGTAACTTATACGTTTCTCATTAGCGGATTGCCCAATTCCATTTGACTAGAAGTAAAATATTATCAGATACTTGCTAAAGTCGATCTAAGTTCAGTTTAAATGTAGCGAACTCCTTATCAGTGTTTTATTCTCCATACAAATCAGGTCATCTCACCTTGGGGATTTCAAATTTTACAACATCACCTTGCACTTTTCTCATCCAAATGAGTTATTCTAGTAGAAATCACGGCAAATTCGACAGGATCTTATATTTCTTCAATTACCGTATGACAATTGTTGAGCAACGATATACCTATGAGTGGTGCTATTCGTTTATATATCTGTTCATTGAAACTGAGACTCTCCCTTCAAATGAAAGGCTGTCATAGACACAAAATAACAACACATCTGATGCGATGTATATGTACGGGTAGATGAAATAATATCACAATAAAACAACATACTGTTGATAACTATTATTGATATAATCATAAATGACTTGATATAACTAAGAACAAATGGAATGAATTACTGATTGTATTGATCTATGATGATTACCTGCGAAAATGTTAGTACTAGTGCCCGTACAATTGTTTTCGCAAAATAGGTACTGTCTTTGGCTTGTATTTGTGTTCTTCTTTGGTATTTTCTGTCTAGCGTGAAGCAATTTTCCGTTTGTTCCCTGACGATCGGCCAACCTTTTTTTTTGTTACACGTTTGTTTGTACATTTCAATATGAAGTGAGGACACGCCACTCATATCGTAAGATTGACTTTCGACACTCCCATATTCTCGTTTACGAAACAAATGTTCAACAATAGACCATTTCCATAATTCAATGCGCAGGCGCGGCCCGCCTCCTAGTAGCCGAGATCGCTGGTATTGCATTCTGGGAGTTTTAGTACCGTTCAAAAAGTCGGCCTTCTTATACACAGGATCAAGAAATATAACTTGTATTACCTCTCATCCTACTCACTTTGACAGTGTGTAAATCTCTCAGTATAAAGTAAACATATAAATGTTGAAACTATCATCATATTATAACTAAATACGTTCACTGTAACGCAGAAATAATATAAATCAAACGTGCTAAATAACATTGGCAGCATAGGACTTTCGAACTCTGGTAATAAGATCCCGTTCTAGTTCAAACGATCACCGCTAGGTAGCTCATTCTTCTCGGAAATGGTATATTCATTGTGATTGAACGTGTTTTCCTCTCTATCTTCATCCTCAGTATGAACCATCTACCCAGACCAAGGGTCCACGACTCGCCGGCGTGGAAAAGTCTGTTGATAGTACGTCACTTTGTAAATATTTTGACTCCACTTCCGAATGATTAATTCGGTGGAAATGTCGACCTTATTTGGCGATTCTTGAGAATTTCGCATCACTATCCTCATCTTCCCATCAGTATTTTGGCATTTGTCCATTGACGATCAGTTGACGCGTTTTAAAGATTTCGGCGCGTTTTCTCGAGATCAGAGATGGCCACACATATATACACCCGTCGGTATACGGACACTTAGGCGAGAGACGTTTAGGCGACGGACACTTAGGCGACGGACACATAGGCGACGGACACTTGGGCGATCTACTCTATTCCACTTTATCATTGGACACTTAGGCGACGGACACATAGGCGACAGCCAATTCTACATGATCAAAGGATTATTAAAAAAAAAAAAAATGAAAATAAGAATAAAATGTGTTCTGGATATGTAAAACGCAATTGTATATCATATTGAGAATTTTTTCATTTTGGCCTGTAGAGAGAACACAAACAACTGAAAAATACAGATAAATTGACGATTAAGTTGCATTGGAGAGACTTCGCTAATGTTCGTCTAATTAATTTGGCGGATTAGGCCTACTGTTCTTGCACATAGAATTCGTGCATTGGACATGAAGTACCAGGTTAGGCGAGATCTAGAGCGTGACCTATTTTAAATGATTGGATTTTTCTTTCGAAAATGTGAAAACAAAATCATTGTGTCACGTGTAGTTCCGCCAAAAAACAATGAAACGTAGTTGTATCCACATTTTATATTTTTTTTATTCAAGTTTCAAAATTAATTACAGAATAATTATATAACTGAACTTCTCAACATTTGAAATTAATATACAAATAATGTGAATTTAATTTAATTTTACATTTCACCATCAGGCCTATAGTTATAGACATTTTGTTTTACGTGTCCAATGAAAACATCACCCGAACGCAAATATCGTTATTTCAAATAACCCTTAATCCAGAATAACGTAAACTCGGACGGAAGAACAACACCTACACGACCCAAGTGCACGTACAAAGATGTTTGGGCAAATAGATTGATTATCTCAAAAGATGTACTTTTTCTATGTTGAAGAAGAGTAATCCGCCAAACTAATGAAATATATTCTAATTTAATGTATTCCAATTCTTTCAAATTGCATGGTAGAAACTTAAAAACTTGATGCAAGAGCACTATTTTCAACAATTTATTCTTTCTGCATTTCATTCCAAAATGCAATTTTCCAAATTTTAAAAAATATGCGATTAAATTGCTTACAATCATAAGAAATTTGATATCATAAATACATATCATTTTAACGACATCTCCATGATGGGCAAGTATATACTTTTAACATACTTCAAAACCGGTCACTTTTGCGAAATCGGATGAAAAATTGGTAAAGTCACAAAAAATGCTTTAAAATAGCGGATTTACATTTTCAGTATGTAAATTTCTTATTCAAAGTCATTCTTTATTCTCACAATTGCCCAAAAGCTACATAATTGATAAATCAAACAACTTATGTCGCCCAAGTGTCTGGTCTATTTCGCCCAAGTGTCCACCGGTTTTGAAATCTGATTTTTTTTTCGCCCAAGTGTCCGTCGCCTAAGTGTCATTCGCCCAAGTGTCAGTCGCCTATGTGTCCGTCGCCTAAGTGTCCGTCGCCTAAGTGTCAGTCGCCTAAGTGTCATTCGCCTAAGTGTCAGGGAATCACACCCGTCACATACAGACGGACCATCAAGATAATATAATTATAGGCTATATGATTTCTATTTCTATGTGGAAGAACCATCGATGCGAAATTCTTATTATACATTTTTCTCAGAAACAAGGTTATTATGGATATAATCATTTATCAAACGAGAATAAACTTTAATAGTGAGAAATAAGACCGTTTTATCGTATTTTTATCTCAAATATATTCAATTAATTCTAACAGACTTCCTTCTGGTTTATTTCTATTATATGCTAAATCCTCCATGTTTCTTGTTGATACTCATAGTTAGCTATACAATCGTACCACCGAAATGTAATTTAAACGGCGTAGCAGACGCGTTAGCTCACTACAATAGCAATTTGCATGAGAATAAATACTGGACTTACTTTTAAGCTAGGAAGTAATATAGGTTACAGTGTTTTGTTTGCTTTTGCTTAGCATATTATTTCACACGACAAGCACAGCTTGTGTTAATATATATATATATATATATATATATATATATATATATATATATATATATATATATATATATATATATATATATATTCAGAACTTCACGAAGTTATTTTCTATCCAGACATTTCTATTATATAGAATCACCGTCTTTTCAAAGGTAAATTAAGTTGTCTCGTACACTTGTTGTGACATTTGTGTAGTTATAGGTTTTTCATGAAAGTGACAAATTTATTGCTTGTTTGGAATCTGTGTGTGACATTCTCTTCGGAAATTTTGAAGAGCCGATCCTTGTCATTCTACGAGAGAACTAGAATCATTTCGTACTCAGTGGACCAGAAAACTCTTTCAGCATAAATTCGAATTCAATAAAATTTTCGCAGATTCTTCGATTCTGAAATGTGAATCAAATTCATTTCAAAACCTACTGTTATGTAAAATTGGAGAGGAGGGGGGGGGGGGGGGGACGAGCTTTATATACCGTGTCAGTATGTGAAAATATGTGATTGGCTTTCCTTTACATGGACTAAGCGTACTAAACCCACTTGAAGAGTATGTTAATGAATCCAGGAATTCTATGCTTGAATCATTAAAAATATATGATACATACAATACACTGATACAATAATATATTCATATATATATATATATATATATATATATATATATATATATATATATATATATATATATATATATATATATATATGACATGGGCACCATTCATTCAAGTAGGTCAGTTCAAATATGTTCAAGAAATACACTGTCGAAAAAACAATCCGATCAGTTTTACCATATGGTTATTTCTTAGAGATCGATGGTGAATATTGAATAATATAGATTTCAACAACAAGTAGGACTCGAACCCATGCCCAAATTCAACTTTTCTGTCTCTATAGATTCACCCATGGAAATTGCTTACACATGTGTTTATAAATTGTTTGTAAATTATACAAGGCGAATCCTTTCATTGAAGTGTGTTTTTTCCTGGCTCCTCCACCGATATGAAGGACCTAATACATTTCTGAAGCATTTAATCCGTTCACCTCATAAAAATTCGCATAGGCCTACACCGTTCTGTATACCATCAGGTTTTACTGATTCTATATTTCAATACCCGTTTCAACATTTTAATCGGCTATTAAACATTAACGTTCGTACAATAATTTGTACTGAATTTCACCCATTACTTCGGTTAAATATGCTAATTACGTTATCAGAGCATTCCATTCTCTTTATTTCATAACCCTTTACATTTATGACGGGCCATTTAACGCCCTGCTGAGTCACTGAGGACCGTTGCACTACAGTATACGTGACTATTCACACGACTCTACTCGATTATAGTGAAGAGTCGAATTAGACAGTGTGAATAATTAATTTTTCAGGTTTTGGGTGGAATTTATCATACCTAATAAAAAAAAGTATCAGAACTCTAACGACTTGTCAGGTCAACTTGTTTTTTGTTTTGTTGAATAGTCGTTTTATTAATGAGAGTGAAGTGGGACGTCGTGCCATGCGATAATACAACGGAGGAAATGACTAAATCCAAACGATAAACACTGTACCTCGGAGCAAACTTTTTTTTTTACAGATTAAATAGTTGAAGAACTGACCGTAAGTCACACGGTAGCGTGACATCCACTGGGACTTAATATTTTAGTGACAAATGAAGTTAAAACACATTCAAATATAGGTATATATGAAACATAAGCTGAAGTTATCTGTTACTTCTCAATTCATAACTATACTGCACAAGAAATGAAAATAATTTCCATTTACAAAAGCATAAGCTCACGCTATATTCAAATAATTCTGGCTATCAGTTGAATAATATATTACAGAAAATACGAACAAATATCGACCTCATTGGAAGCATGGAATTGAATAATTTTCTAAAAAACCCTGAAATATTTTTTCGTGAGAAATTGCTACTATTCAGTTGAAGGATATTTGCTGGTAACTTCCACTTTATTCCTCACCATTTATTATTTCTTGGCAGAGTATATACCCTTACTTCATGATAGTGGAACCAATGGAACCAATTTTCCTACAATAATGCAGAGCATAACAAGAACATGAATCTTGCATACCTTACCGATATGACCAGAAGCAAAAAAAAGTAGCACCAAGTTGAGTTTCTGTACCTTCGAAAATCATGTTTCAAATGAAATTGTAATTAAAAGTGTCGCCACCATGGAAAATATTTCAGATGAGTATCAAATTGAAGTTTGTATTATGAAAGATTCTTAACTTAGTAGACATAAACTAAATATTTGTAGCTTCTGGGGTGATGACAGAGAATGAATGAATCAAATTGTGATTGATTGTGTGAAAATCTCAGAGAATGGAGAAGATGGGTTGTAGACAAGATTGTTCAGAATCAGAAAATTTATGACTATCAAATTGATTTTCTCAACATTTGCAGTTATCAAATTGATCAGGCTGATACCACAAATGAATATTCAGATGAAAACAACAACATTTAGAAACGGGTGACAGTTCTTCGCAAAATATACATACGTTCACATGTGATATTTTATCATTTTTTGAGCAATTTCATTTTCAATTCTTGTTATGAATTTAATTTTTACAAGAATACAAAAATAATAGTGAACATGAGCATGAAATAACGAATCAATACAGATTTTTAGTGACGCTTCATAATATTCCGTACGGAAAACAAGAAAAAAGTGCCTAAAAGCTGAAGATTATAGAATGCTTCTCATATAGTGATTTAATTATTTTTGTCTCATATTCTTAAATTTCGTTTTCGGACACTTCCTCCTCCACCTTAGCACTAGAACAATGAATTAGCACTAACATTAATGCAATTTCAAACAAACTTTGTGTTCTCTCTTCATTTATATCTCTCTCTATTTCTCTCTGTCTCTCTCTCACTCTCTCTCTTTATCATTCGCATACCTTTTTGTATAGCATTCCTTCATTTTAACATTGTTTCTAACTTTTCGCTCGTTTTTTTTCCATCTTCTTTTGCGTTACCGTGGCATGGTAACCGAGTTACCTCATCTGACTGTTTTCTCACTTCAGACCCAGCTCTATTAAATTAGTGGGTTAAATACCGAGGCATGCGCGCTTCTGCTATCCTTGCAGCATCAGCAATTAAAACACTCGACGCCTTTCATCTCTCAATATCACTCCGTCCATCCACATCGACCTCATTCTGCTCAAACAATAAAATAGTCATTAAGGAATGATTAAAAGGTGATGAAAAATGTAATTGTTCAACATACAGACGGTTCTGCATAATACTTCATAGTAGTAATTACATTTATGAGGACAAAATAATGGTATCGAATTAAGTATTAATCGTGATCGGCTGTGAAGGAGGCGAGACAATACAGATGGGGGTAACGTTAACCTTCTCCAACCATGTGCTACCATGAAGAAAATGCAGAAAAATGAAACAAGTAGAAACTTTGTTGAAAGGAAACAGCAGTTTTTGGTGAATGACTCGAATAATTGATGGCAAAGTTTTGTTTGGTTGGGTATCATGGGTCACGATTATACCACCAGGGTGGAGGGGGGGAGTCACGTCAGTACGTCGTAAAACTCTATGGACATATAAATAATTACGCTGCAAACGGAAGTGTTGAATATATAAACTGAATGTACCTAATAATTGAGCGAGAACGATTTCAAGACGACTATTACTCAAAGTTGAGTTAAATGTACTGGAAAAACTTTCACGCATCAATTTGGATGAGCGAAGCGAAGACTCAATTTCATCATGATCGGATCTTTTTCTTGTTCGAACTTTACAATGTCGAACGAACGTACAATATCAGTTGAAACTTGACATACACAAGAGTGTCATTAACTTATTCGATACTGTATCCCTGAAGCGTAATTGGACGAGCTTCAGCGAGGATTCAATTTGACACACTGAAAAAAATTGGTGTTCGTTTTTATGTTTTTTATATTTTATTTTTTTATGTTTTTTTGTCGGTTCTCCACAGGTCAAACGGCTACAGCTATCAACTTCAAACTTTTTTTTAATTATGGTTCCTCATCTAACTTAGATATGTATAGTTTTGTGGCATTATCGAATGGTAACTTTTTTCTTATGAATTTGAGAAATTTCAAAAATGCTCATTAAAATAACACGGCGGAAAAAAAGAAAATATTTTTATTCAGAAAAAAATGAAATTCCGCGTGAAGTTGATTCACATTCTGATACACATTTCTGAAATTTTTCAGCTTGATCGAGTGAGCCATTTCGAAGATAAACCATAAAATGTGCTAAATTGGTACCACTCGAAGCAGTTTTTACCCATTTCTAGACTTAAATGTCACCCAATTGGCGAATGTAGGCAAAAGTTTGGCAAATAAATCGACATACCATTACTTTGCGCTCGTATAACAACGCGTATATAGCGTTTTCCTAGTAATAGTACACATTAAACCGAAGTTTTATAATATGAATCGGTTCAACCGATTTGATGAAAAAATAATATATGGTAATTTCTTTACATCATCAAAGTTATGAAAAAACCTATCAAGAAATTAAGCAACAAGTTCCAACAATTAAACTGTATAACATTCAAGATGAGTAATGAATAAAACAGGGAGGCAGTAAAGTAATTGCTTTGAACTCGCAGTGCATATAATAGCTTCCCATTAAATGGCATGTGAATATGTCTAGATCCATCCACGTATGTGTTGCATTCTCCTAGTTTGATTGATGATTAGATAAAAAATCATGCCAATATATCTCAATTCTGATTATCATCAATTTTTCATTGGGTAAGCGAGGTGAGGACTCAATTTTACCGTAATTGAAAAAACGAGGGTGTTTCCTTTATATTATTTTTGTTCACGCTCCACAGGTCAGAAGAAAGTACAACTTGGCACGCACGTATGGCATCATCTTATTCGACACTGTATAGTTTCGAGGCACAGTGGGCTAAACTAGTCAGAGAAAAACTATTTCAAAAGTTCGAAATTTCGAAAATTCCAATAAGAATACCATTGACCGATGTAGATCGTCCGCCCTCGTGATGTCACAAAATATGAGAACCAATCAAATGGACAGTGAAGCAGGGGAAAATAGGGAAATAACCAATCAAGGTATCTAAAATTTTCCCTGCTTCTTATAAGTCACGCCCATCTGCATTGGTCAATTGAGAAGAAAATATTGAGAACATATTTTTCTCGAATAAATTCAAATGTGTATGAAATTTGAGCAACAAGAATGGTACACATGATTCCAAAGTTTCACATGAATTGGATCAGCCCTTTTGAAGCAAATGGTTGTAATTTTAATTTTTTCAAATCAATAAAACAAACTCTCAGAACAAGTTGGATCAATTGAATAGTGAAACAATTGAAATTACTCACGCAATAAATAAAACAGAAAGACTGTGACATGATAGTTCCAGAATTGAGGTAGACACATACTTTTCCATCACATTTTGAATCACATATCTTTATCGCTGTGACTGTATCCAAGAATGTATGTACAATGTTTTCACAGTGGTAGAATAATAAAATTGACTCAAATCGATGAAATTCAATTTTGACGATACAATGAGGTTAATTTGTTCTATTGAGCTTCGGGGTTCGAACAGAGAAGTATTCTCACAGTGTTCCATTCACGCTCAATTGAAATATCTTCTTTCATTAGGTTTTGAATATTAGGAAGCAGAATAAATATAAAGATTGCATTCACCATGTTGACCATGAGAAAACCATCAATAACTAATTTCCCGTATCACCTAATCTGAGTTTCATAATTGGCTACCAGAATGCGTATTTGACCACTGCGCACCCTAATACAAATATTACCCATTCAACAGTTGTAATCAACAGAGGTGATGTTGATTATTGTTTAGATTATCGTTCGTTTAACGACCCCATAAACAGCTAGGTTATACGGGGGTACGAATTAACAGGTGATTATGAAACTATGATGTGATGATGGGTGAGAGGACGATAACAAAATCCCATGCCTTTTGCGGGACTCGAACCCACGCTCAACGGTGACTTCAGATTATGAAGCGGTGCCTCAGCTGTCCGACCATCGAGGGTGGTTAGAGTGTGGCTAGAATGTAGTTGAGTTAATTCTATGAGTAAAAAATTAGATGAGACATAAAATTTCAAGAAACCAAGTATATTCACTGAGATAGTAGGCCTACAGTGAATATACTAAATAATAGGTGAACGCAGCATACGCGTCGTAAGATGAGCGAAAAAATGATATGCAATAGGTGTATAATCGAACAATATACTTGCGGTAGGCCTATGATTGAAAACTTTTTTGAAAATACTGTTTTGACTCATATGAACATGAAATATATTCTATATGATTCTATTCTATTTTTCACATTTCACTCAATTGGGCAACTTGAATCTATAAAGCAGTGAATCTTGGCATGATGGCTCAATATTTTTATCTATTTGATGAACACTAAACATTTATTTGATAATTTTCTTCAAAACAACTGGTTCAATTCGGATGAAAATCTGTGATAATGTTCATCTTCGATGTGTTAACATTTAATGAAAATTTCATTTTTTCCGAGAGATTTTATTTAGATTTTAATTCTCCTGCCCAGCCAATCCTATGAGGTTCTTATAATATTTTTGATGGTGTTCCTCAAAATTTCTCAACTCATCTGACCCCATCCTAAGTTAGATAAGTACGCGTGTGCAGAAAAAGTTTCATGTTGTTCAGTCAAACCGTGCGACCTGTGCAGTGATAAAAAAAAAAAAAACGAAGCTCCGTGAGAGTGGAATGAAAGTTCTTGCTATTGCCCATCGGATTATTATTCCATCGAACCTTATGATCCACCAGGTATTCGATCTCCAGCAGTCGTCCACCTTGATAGTTGTTCTAATCATTTCTATATTTGCCCGGGATAATATTGAGACTGTTCATGGAATTCAAACGCTTCGAACGTTTCCTCTAATTCAGAGTTCGAAAACAACATGTTACACAATCTTGATCTGTATTCACCCAATCTTATCACATTGGATAATAATATTATATAATTGTATTTACTCAAAGCAGAGTCGATAAAGAAGCAAGGCTGAAAAGTACAAAAGGTAGCATCATAAGGTATATAAGGTATTATAAGGTATTATATTAGGTAAGTAAGGCTGCTTTATCAACCCTGCTCAAACTCTAGGCCATTGGAATTCAGATTGTGTAACTATACTTAATATATATTACCGACAACGCTCTATAGAACAATTTAGATGATGTTAGAGTGTTGCTTCTTCATCATTAAATTCATACAGTATGGAATACAATTGATTGATTGTATGTACGAACGATTCGAGCATTATAGAAGACTCTTCATTAATATCATTCTTCATTTAAAAACCTGCTCGTTTATTTGTCTCTCGGTCTCACCAATAACAGAGGTGATAGGAGCGTTCGAATGAACAGTTGAATCATTTATATAAATGATGTATATAAATGAAGAAAATGGCTGATGCCCTCGAACCAATGCCCGACTAAGTTTAGTTTCCATAGCAATGACTTGGCTGACTGAGCTAGATAGAAGGCTTGAAAATTGTGATACGGGTATTATAAGTAGATTGATTTCAATGATTCTCTTTAACACCGACTCACGCTTTGAATAAATATATATGTTCATGTATATATATGTATATATATATATATATTCATATATATATATATATATATATATATATATATATATATATATATATATATATATATATGTATATATATATATATATATATATATATATATATATATATATATATATATGTATATATATATATATATATATATATATATATATATATATATATATATATATATATATATATATATATATGTATGTATATTTGATTACTTCTCATAAAACCGTGAACAAGAAATGATATATCATATGGTATCATCCAATTGACGCATGACAAATGAAACTCTGTTCGTTATTTCAATTTGGAGGGGGGGGGGGGGGGGAGGGTGATTTTGCAATTTACTTTTATGAAAAGTGAAGTCGATCGAGAAACATTTTTCTCTGCAGAAAAGATGAATAATTAAAAATGTAGAATCTCTTTATATATTATGTATATAACTCCATTGAAATATTCCTGTGATAATAAGCCACATGAATGATCAACTTCAGGTTATATGTGTATTCTATCGAAATAATCTATATATTATGGAATTTTAAATTATGTGTTATACAGGAACATTTATAGAATCCCATACTTGCTCATTATCAGTTATATTGGTTCTTTTAATGCTGATTCCAGTTCATTTAGAACAATTTTAAATCAATTCAATATTATAATCATCTGAATTGAAAATCATATTCCATTTTTCTACATATTCCATTATATTCCATTATTCTATTTTTCTATTATCATATCATATTATGATATGTTGTAGTGGAATTCTTTCAGAATCTCTTTCGCGTATCAAATATTTGCTTCATATTTGCTTCATTCGATGCTGATTCCAGGTTATTCGCAACAATTTCAAATCAATTTAATATTTCAATCATCCGAATTAAAAATCATATGACTAACAAAATGAATTGGGTACACTGATCAAATCAATTCTGTCAAAAATCATCTATATTGAGATGATGGCATGTCCAAGGTGTCAAGTGTATATCTCGATATGGATTGTATTGGAAGAGTAAAGGGTGAGTGTGGGCGTGGTAGGGGAAAGTACGGTACTAGGCTTCGCGAGACTCGGTCGCCGCCTGGTTGCTAGGCACCCGTCAGTACTTACTGTCTTCACCACTCAGTAACGTGGTATCTCCCATACGGCACGGTTCATATTGAGCAATTCGTTGATACAACCGCTGACACTACAATTTCGAATTCAACGAAGTGTGTATTATGAATTGTTAGATTATTCATTGTAATAGAGGAAATAATTAATTGATGGAGGATAATTGTTTGTAATTATCATTCACACTTCAATAACACGTCAATATATACAACTTAAATGTTAATGTATATTTGAAGAAACGAGAAGAGAAAGTTTGTAGCATATTCTCCGTGTAATGACTTGATTTTTTCTCGGTAAAGACTTGATAATTATTTTCTCACTATATATCTTAGTTTCCGTTTTCCTGTAACTCGAGGAATATCGTTGGACAATTCATTTTCACTTCTCACTCAAGAAGGCTTGTACATAAATTGAAGACATATGGGGGAATTCAATCTTATTCAGATATAATAGGTGTGAACAAGAAGTTCAGTAATTTCACTCTATTTCGCTGGTCAACAAGATTTGGGTGAGTTTCTATATGTTTGTGACCATTTTACTTTCTTGTATCTATGTTTTTGAAATATATATATAGCTTTGTTTCAATGTATAAGTTCTGTATTGGTTGTTAGAATTATATGTTTACGAGATGACGGAATTTCCTGTTCTGTATGATGTTTTCACGATATATCCAAGAGAGAACAGATTCGAACTGAACTACACGAGTGTAACAATATACTACGTGAGAACGTCCATCAATTGGATGAATCATATACGACAAAATTGGTCACTTGAATGTTATATTTGTATTCTTTTGCTTGAAAAAAAGATTAATTTGTGTTTGATAGTTTTGATATAATTTTTATTTTAATGAACCTTCTGGCTCAATTTAATTGGTTATCTTGGTCTGAAATATATAGATGAACCTTCTTGTTCATTGTTTGGGAGCTCATCCACAAAATGATCGTCATAAAACCATTTCCAAGCTAGTAGGACTTTGGCTTTGTCAATATTCGATATTTTCATCGATATCTATTTACCTCTTCGTTTTCGAATGGTGATCAAATTGGTTATTTCAATTCACTTTTCACTGTTTTGATGAGAGTGTACAATATAATCACAATATTATAAAAGAAACTACATCTATATCTAATTTGACCAGATTGCTACGATGAAGGTTGGAGGAATTTGGGCAAGACATTATATTACCTATGGGAAATAGCTTGATGACTGGCTCTGAATCTGAATATATCATAAATATATATGTATGTATATATATATATATATATATATATATATATATATATATATATATATATTCATATATATATATATATATATATATATATATATTTAAATATATATATATATATATATATATATGAATATATATATATATATATATATATATATATATATATATATATATATATATATATATATATACATATATACATATATATATATATATGCATATATATATATATATATATATATATATACATATATATATATATACATATACACATATATATATACATATACATATATATATATATACATATATATATATACATACATATATAAATATATATATACATACATATATATACATGTATATATACATATATATATATACATATATATACATATATATATATATATGCATATATATATATATATATATATATATATATATATATATATATATATATATATATATATATATATATATATATATATATATATATTCATATATATATATATATATATATATATATATATTCAAATATATATATATATATATATATATGAATATATATATATATATATATATATATATATATATATATATATATATATATATATACATATATACATATATATATATATATATATATATATATATATATATATATATATATATATATATATATATATATAAATCGTTCGGATTGAAATGAAAATGAAGAGTGGGAAACTTATATCATGGAATCAGACCTTGATGATAGAACAACAATGGGAAATTGGTCAATTAGTTCCATATAGATGCTATGAATAGTTCTTGTTTTGAAGTAGTTTGTCAGAGTCCGCGAGGACAATTGACTGATTATGGTCAAAATGAGAGTGGTTACCGGAGGTATGTTCCAAGAGATTCCTTACTTTCAACGAAGCACTGAAAATTGAATATTGCCGGGATGAATAAAAGATTGGATGTGAGAATTCACGCTTTTGATAATTTCATAGTCAATTATTTCGTGTTGTAGGGTTGCAATATCTGTAGTACAAGATTTCGTTCATAAATTTTATGATTCATCGAACATAGAAATAATTGATAGAATCTTCATACAGTTTTTTCATGAATATTTTCAATGTGATCAGGAATTTTCAAATTCATTTTCAGAACAATGATGGAAAACTCCTCAACCTCCCTGAGAATGTATTCACAAATGATTCAAATTTTTGTTCAGCTATTTTCGTTCATCGAATCACAGTATTTTCATTTTGGAGATGAATAATATGGATGGTCCACATTCTCCATAGAAAAAAATCAAAATTTCTCTATGATATGCCTACCACTCGTTGTTTTAACAAAAATAATGTGAATTTCTATATACACAACTTTTTTTTCTCGTAATACTTTGAAAAACAAATTCAGTGGTTCCAAACTACTTTGGGTGAAGATGCAATCCAATAAATATCTCCAGCCTAATAATATATCGAATCACGTAGAGAGATAATAATTTATTCACGATGGTTGTCCACCTTCACGATGAATTACCATAAAGGCTCAGCTTACTATAAATTTGGAACCATAATTGCCGAAAGTGAAAATGAGTTATAATGAGTTAATCATTCGAGATTTTACCATTTCAGCACCAATGTAACCGATACGTCATCACTTTTGGCTGATACAATAGTTTCTGTATAAGGAGAACGGTTGGTATCAATTAAGTCGGGTATTATAACAATAAACAATACTGTAAACTGTAAACCTTGAAGACAAATCACTCAAGTCAACTTCAAGCTTCATCTCAGCTGCTTTTCAGCTCCTGTTTTTGCTCAGTCAGTTAAGACACTGCTTTAGAAACTGAAATCGGGCGCGGGTTAGAGTCCCGCATATGACATACAATTTGTAACCTTCATTCACTCATTCTTACCCCCAAAGAATCTAGCTCTTGATGGGGTCGTTAAGCACACAATAATCAGAATCAGAAAGATCACTTCCACATGTATATGTATGAATGCTTCTTATCAGCTACGACTCTCTTGAGCCGTGTTAATCTGAAGTGAAAGGTTTCAATCATCATCTTACACTAATCTTCCATTAGCCCTCAAATGATTGGCCCCTTTCCTTTCCTCCACCATCAACGTCACTCTGCGCCAAATAAAGTACAACGGCTAATACGTCTCGACGCCCATCGATCTCCGATTAATTTCTTCCAGGGTGGAGGCACTAATCCGGTATACAAAATTGATCATCTATTTATTCCTTGTTTGCTGTTCCACTTGAGAGAAACTTTATGATGCAAATATTGAGCTTAAATCATGTTTAGAAACGAAAGCTTTCAATGGATACTGGCTGTATGGAACCTGATTTAATTTCTTTCTGTTTACGAAAAGTTTCAATATATTCAGAATGACTTAAAATAAGAAAATGTTCACTAATTGAACAGAGTATAAAAGGCATGCTTATAAGGCATTTACAATTTATATAATGAAGCGATGTAAATAACGTATTTGGATGAGGACCTACCGGCAACTTTCGTCTATTCCTCAAGTTGTCATCGTTTGAGTAACAAAAAGCTTGTACTTATTTAATAATATAATAATATGGAATGGGGACGAATGTTGTATACTTTTATATCAAGTTGTATATATAGAAACTTTCATGTTCATTCAAATTAAAACTTATACGACGTCATACACAGATTGTTGAAAACTTACAGTTATATAATGTTAGTTGGGAAATTCTAAACTCTTGTATATACTGTGAAGAATCAACATATTGCTGTGACCCTCATTCAGAATATTGACTCGTACCCCAAATTGTATGAAGTGTTCATGAAATTGTGTACCGCCATCGAAAAGTATTTAATGTAAATTATCCTATTGTTGAAAGATGGTCAGAGGTATTGGTAAGAGGTGATTAGAGCTCCAGTTGGATAATGTCAACATTGTATTTGATTACCGACGAAATGTATAGTTTATGGTATTATGTAGTAATAGTGTAAATAAGGAAATTATGTGACAGTTGAAGAAACATTCCAAAAATCACCATTGTCACTGTCAACTGATTCTTGCTATAGAATGAAGAACTTTTCATTTCGACTTTTCAACACAGGGCCCAGAGGAATTTACATATCCCTGATTTCACGGATACATTCTACAGTTTTCTATCCATTGGTGAACGTAGATTGATGCATTGCAGATTCATATTGCTCAAAATATGATACATATTATCGGAAAGTATTGACTTGTCAACGTGTTCCTGATATTGGCCTTTTATAGCACATAAATACCAGTTGACCAAATTCAATCAAATATACGTGATTTTCGCTTACCTTAAAAAATACGCTTCATTGAACTTTTCGCTTTCAGCTTTCTATTTCAGCAGTGGGCCTACATATTATTCAGTGTTGTACGTTTTCTTCCTGACAATTTGTCAATTACAGTGAAAATTTTAGGACCGATATTCCGTTTCGGATTTCAGGAGCCATAATAAATGAAAATTGGGTCAGAGAACACAGAAAGTGTAGTATCTATTCTCAAATGAACTAATTAATAATGTGCGCTATATAGTCTGGTAAGACATTCTAGGCTACATTCAGAAATCTTAATGATAATTTAATTCATATTTACATAACTAGCATCTACAGTTGCATCGAACTTATTATATATTCAACTTTTTATATGTATGAAACTATTGTTTTTAAATCGTTTCTCATAATGAGAACAGAGGAAGAAGCACAAAATACGAAATAATTTGAAATTAATTCAACGGATTAGAATTATAACTTTATCAAGATCAGTTTGACGATAATATTGATATCGCTTGCCTGATTGATATTGATATAACACACATACATTTTATTCAAGATTTTATTACAGATTTTATTTAGGATTGGGTGAAGAAGAGAGATGGAATTTCAAATGATCCCATAACTTGATTCCATTGCGAGTAGAGAAGAGGTATCAATGGAACTTTTTGAGTACTTCTATTACTTTTCGAGTTCAATGTTCGATCTGGAATATTGAGTGAATATATATATATATATATATATATATATATATATATATATATATATATATATATATATATAAATATATATATATATATATTTATATATATATATATATATATATAAACATATTGATATATATATATATATATATATATATATATATATATATATATATATATATATGTATATATATATTTATATATATATATATATATATATATATATATATATATATATATATATATATATATATATATGAATATGAATTTATATATAAATGTGTGTATATTTATATATATATATATATATATATATATATATATATATATATATATATATATATATATATATTTATATATATATTTATGAATATGAAAATGAACTGTGCTGAATATAAAGACGAACTCTCAATTACAACAGCAGCCATTTGATAGTAAGAGAGAATGTAAAACATGAATATTCATGAGAAAATCACTCATTACGCTACAAAAATCGAGTGCTTCCGTTGTGTATTCCTATTTATATGTGGAACAAAGATTTGTACATTGAAGATAAATCTTTCTGTATTGAATGTAATAATATATTGAGTGAGGCGGAAACTTTTGTGAAGAGAAAAGTATGGCATATTGTATTTGTCGTTCATATTTAACCGATTTTAAATTGCCATGTAAGTTTTCCGATTCAAAATAGAGATATATCATAATTATAATGTGATCTGATTCGAGATCATATCGAGGTTCAGCGTAATCTGCCAACAAGACTGACATTTTTCATATCAATTTTTTTCCCATTTCAACTTCACTTCGATACAAGATCTATATATTTTTTTCCATCCTGACTTGGTTTTTCTTGGTTTCCCACAGTCATCGAAGCAAATGCTTGGATGAAGTACAAATTGGCCACGACCATTAATTAGTGGAGCGATAGGCCTAATTATAACATTATAGGCCCATCATTTTTTATTTTGTCCATTTTGTATAATGATGAACTTCACATCTGCTGTTAATGAAAAGAAGTGATCATTGCCCAAGAGACTTAGTTCAAAGTGGAAGATATCAACATTCGTGTGTTTATACCGAAAGACTTTCATCTACGGCGAAAAATTATGGTTACAGACAGCGCAGTCCTATTGTTGAAATTCATTAGTTTCAAATAATCAAAATGGGGTGGTAAGATCGCCCTTGAGGTGCCCCGTCCAAACAATCATATCTTTCATCCATAGCCTTAATTGGAGAACAATGATTTTGTATCAAGTTTCGATGTTATTAAAACAAAACAATTTTTTTTTTCATACAGATGATTTGTATGACTCTATTCCATTATTGCTACACATCTACATTCATGAATGACTATGATACGAGGAATCAAGTTACGACTACGCAAATAATAATAATAATGACAATCGTGTTATATCAATGAGAGGGATAATGATATCCGAAATCTTACAAATAGGGTATGTAACGGCGAATGAACGTAAGCGAATAGAATAACGACTGTTATTGTTGGCATGGTAACGAATCAGAAATGAAAATATATTTCTTGATAGCTTGTGATGGAGTATGAATCCTTGTTAACGAATTCATACTATTTTCATCGTTTCCTTTACTGATATGAATTTTCAAATCATTCTTCAAAGTTACTGATATTTTTCCACATTTCACTCGACCATTGGTATAGTGGGTTAATATATATATATATATATATATATATATATATATATATATATATATATATATATATATATATATATGTAGTTGTGGGAAGAGTTTTCACAAGCATTATTATATCTATACATTTCTTTAGGTTTCTTGTGTAGAAATAAAACCAAACTCAAACAAATTAGTTTAAGAGCCAACGTTCCATGTTTATTTCAAAACATATTATCAAGGCAAATTCTATCTCCTGATCGTTCTAATCTTCTGAAAAAATGTATAAATATATATAATATATATATATATATATATATATATATATATATATATATATATATATATATATATATATATATATATATATATATGATGTTTTAAGCTTTCATGATCTTTATTACTTGAAAATATATTAAAATTTCCGGAAATACCATGTGAAATTAAATTGGAAAAACGATCGATTTTTTTCCCCACATTTCAACATGTGTGTGGCCATATACCACTCTCAAGGGATCGTTCAAGGATTCAAGGAAAACACAATTGACCGTCTTGCTAATCCAATTACACATGGTATTCCCGAAAATTCAAATTTAATCTCATACATATATATATAAACACATGAGTACATTGTTTTCTGTTGAAACTTACATTGATTGTTGTTGATGGGATGAAAATCACTGGAAAACACCACTTTGTCGTGGAATCGAACCCCGGACCTTTTGCCTGATACATAACTGGATTCACCATCTAAGCTATCGAGGATATATATATATATCTATATATATATATATATATATATATATATATATATATATATATATATATATATATATATATATATAATTATATATATATCTATATACATACAGACATATTATATCTTCATTCAGTTATGTTCAAATGATGTTTCAGTATCTTAATAATGAATGCATAGAAGCTGACGATTGTTACAATCATGATCTAGTATAGTATTCATATGTGGTTTAATTCTGTATCGTATTTCATACATCCATATCAATGATTTCTAGAGATATCAGACTATGTCTCGAACAAAGAATGATGGTAATGAAATGGTCACACTATGCGACCGCGGGAAAGTCGTTTTGAGCAAAGAGGGGTTGGGAAAAATGAGATCAAGAAGACCTGAAAAGCAATCATTCGTATTCACAACAAATATTCCATATTGATAACAAGTTACAATAACAAGTTACAATTGGAACGAAAATTTTACAGACATTTTTCAACAATCCATTTTGTTTGTAATAATCTCGCAAGGATCCACACTCAACTAGCAGATGGTGAGAATGGAATACACATTTAAGGAGACATTTTCCTAATCTCGCGGGGGTGAGGGCTGGGATGACAGTGACACTGCGTGCTCATAAAGGGTGGAACTTCTTCATATACAGTACATGACCATCATATTATGAAATACTTACAACCGTTCATACTATTGAGTTCATACTAGGAGAACGCGTTATGTGTTTCCGCGTTGATTGTAGAGCTAGAACAGATCAATATGGCTTTGGTTGGTTGAATATATCCACCTTGAGATCCGAACAATCATGTCACTGCCCTCCTGTTTTATTCATCACTCATCCTGATTAATTTCTTCATTGTTAAAAAGGCACTGTTTCAATCGTTTTCAATTAATTGATGGTGACACATGTTGCTTGAATTCAATTGGTATATTGATAGTTTTGAGTGATGTAGACAAATTGTATCATATAGGCCTATTTTGTTTAAATCAAAACGGCTGATCCGATTAGAGTGAAAGTTTGGACCAATGCTGATTTTCATTATATTGAAATTCCGTGTTTTTTTGGAATCCTTTCGAAACAGAAATTCTCCACAGATTTTCCCCTCTAGATTATTCTGTCGGATAAAAAAAAAATCAGAATTACTTTTCCCAAAAGTAGTGCAACCGATTGCGACTCAAACTATTCAGTATTGAATTAGGTGAGAACACTTACCAAGTATCCAAGTTTCAACTGAATTTTCATTTTTGTTTGACCTGTAGCACGAGAAAAAAGTACTTTTTCGAGTATTGTGAAATCGAGTCTTCGTTTTGCTCATCCAATGAATGTACTTTTCAGGAAACAATTCGAAATGAAAATTAGAAATCTCACGTCTTTTTGCTCCATCAAAATATATATGAACACACACAATGTATAGCAGTTGATGAAAAATGTAACCATCCTATGGCCCAAATACAAAATATGATAAAATGTGCGACATCAATGTATCTTAACTGACAATCCCAACAAAATGGAGTCAAATATACTCGTGACAACACATAACATCATACAAATACAAGTCAAAACATATCATTTTATATGAGTCAATATTCGCAAGATCTGAGTTATATTGTGTGATACATGTTTAACCAACCATGAGTACTTTAACAAACTATATGAAATGTGACATCATTACTGAATGTCAACCGTCATTCTCTGGATCGATAACAGAAAGACAGATATTTTGTGAATCATTCGATCCTTCTTCTGAAAAAGACGGTATATTTTAGCATATCTCAACATACATTTGTGATGGAGAGAAATAACCGTCTGGTACAAACGAGAATTTTTATTATATTCTATTTTATATTTTCATATTTTCTTTGAATCTATCATTTTGAAATGAGAAATATAAATATACGAAGTTTTATTCATCCAAGTACTTTCTATAAAAAAATCTTGTCCGCAGTAGAAAAGTCCAACAAAAGTCTAACAAGTACTGCTATTGTCTCGCATGGATTTGAATTCGAAATAATTTTTACACTCTGATTCATCGTACATTTATCAAACAAACACTTTTTGTATCCATCCTGACTTGGTTTTTCGTGGTTTCCCACAGTCCTCGAAGCAAATGCTTGGATGAAGTACTAATTGGCCACGACCCTTAATTAGTAGAGTGATAGGCCGAATTATAACAGTTTAGGCCTATCACTCATTTTTTTTTTCCATTTTGTATTGTGATGAACTTACATCTGCTGTTTGTTGATGGAAAGAAGTGATCATTGCCCGAGAGACTTATTTCAAAGGGGAAGATATCAACATTCGTGTGTTTTGTTTACTCTTAATACCAATGCTGATAATGTCCGGATATATATCACAGAAACGGTTTTTACTTATAATGTGTTCCGGACTTTCGGAAACTGAAAGTCTGTTATCTGCGGCGGAAATTTATGGTCACCAACAGCACAGTCATGGTGTTGAAGTTCATTGGTTATAAACATTCAAAATGGGGTGGTAAGATCGCCCTTGTGGTGCCCCGTCCAAACGATCCTATCTTTCATCCACAGCCTTAATTGGGGAACAATGATTTTGTATCAAGTTTCGATGTTATTGAAAAAAAAAAAAAAAAAAAAAAACATTTGAGGGTTGAAAAAAACATATATGAACAATATTTACTCGAAATATACTCGAAGCAATTGAACATAAAAAACACTCAGAACTTCTGAATGTTGTGAATACAACCGTATAGGCTCATATATATATATATATATATATATATATATATATATATATATATATATATATATATAAATATATATATATATATATATATATATATATATATATATATATATATATATATATATATATATATATTGAATATAATTTTGATTTTTCAACAAATAACCATCGGATGACTCTTCAAAGTACACTTATCAACATTCTCTATGGGACCACATTTCATATTGTACTTCAATATATAATGAATATCATTCATCACGCTAGTACAAAGCGTTCTGAAAAAATGAGGGGTTGAACTTTTGTTTTGAAATTGCGAGAAAAATGAAGACAGGATTCAGCGATTGATTGACCTCAATCTATAAAGCGAGCATCCATCTTGAAATGCCAATTTTCTGCTGATTTTGTCACTGAATTGTTATTGGATAACAGAATATTAAAGAATGAAGAATGTTTAATAATTGTCTGGAAATCACATGAAAGTAACACACAATGGATACAGAATGTTACCAGACCAACGGTATTGGATCGAGTCAACTTGTGCTATCACTTGCAAGTGAACTTGCACTTTTCAAACATTTAAAATTTGAATTCGGATGAATCAAACTTGGTATTTCAATGTCGTATACTCAGAGTGACATCTGTCAGAGCATATTCCATCTCACACCGATGGAATTTATTATATATCATTTTAATATAGGAAACAACTGTTTCCGTTTATTCGTGGATTTCGAAATATCTTCAATTTCGAGCTGAGGTACTTAAATTGCCATTTTAAGAAGAACTCAACTTTTTATATTCGAACCTAATACGATTTCACAGTAGACTGTGATGTGCTATAAGACACGCTTCAAAAACCGATATCCTCATTTTATTAACTTTTCAGGTTTAAAATTCTCATTCTACACTTAGATAAGATGTAAGACAACATGAATGTCATGAGAAAAATTGAGATAAAGTATTTATTGATAATTATTTTTTTCAAGATGAAAATCCGAAATGTCACGGCATATAAAATCAAAACTAATTGTAGGCGTACAATGGATATAAATTGACGATAATTTTTCACAATGTTATGAATTTTCCACCAAGTGATTCAAAGTAGTAAGAAGAACAGTCAATCTGATGGTATTATAACAAAACCATTGTAATTAATAATAATAAGGCAAGACGTTGAATGTTCGGAGATATGGAGTTTCACGTGAATTCACCGCTCTCTCTATCTCTCTCCCTCTCTTTCCAGTTGTGTATCTGTCTCTTTCACACACCCACACACACACACACACACACACACACACACACACACACACACACCCACATACACATCATTTGTATCCCCTTATTACTTGGCGAGGAAAATGTTAACGTGAGTAGTGTCATAGTGTTTATCGCTGTGACGTAGCTGCTGTGACGTAACTTGTGGGATATTTGTGTGTGTGTGTGTGTGTGTGAGTGTGTTTGTGTGTGTGTGTGTGAGTATGTGAGATAGAGTGAGAGACAGAGAGAGAGAGAGAGAGATAAATACCTCGCGCTGCACCTTGCGCTTTCATTGCAGCGAGTTTGCTGAGAAGTGTTAAATTATATATAGCTAATTACTTGACATGAAATTTGAAGTGTATGCTGTTCATGTATTCCCAACATTTACCAACTAAGCTTGATTAGCAAGTTCAACTTTATTGTTTGGCAATCAAATGATTCGACATGTTCCTCACATAATAAATGAGGCAAGCTATACTCTCATGTTACATGGACGAGCAAGACGGGTTGTAATTCCCTGTGACGACAGGTTTCACAGAGTGTTACTCTACTCCGAATTCTAAGAAGTATTCTCTTGAAAAAATATGGTGACCCATATTTATGAAGCTGTAGTAAACACGATATTATGTAGGTGCAAAATAAAAGATCAAGATTTATCTTTTATGAATGAGTTGTCATTTTTTTCTACTATTTCTCATGTGGATTTTGTGAGTACTTGTAAGTATTAGTTCAAAAAATGTGTCACATGCACTTATTTATAATCCAACTACATTCTTGAGGTTGACATCCCTTCTTCCGACAAGTCTTCGATGCATGGGATATTATTTTCTTCATTTTATCAGCTTACTCACTTTTGAACGGAAATGATATTTTTTCAATAACTCCATCATGGTGATCATAATAAAAATGCGAATCATCATTAATGATCGCTAAAATTTGAAATTTGGTTCATGCATACAACTCATAGCTAATATTGGTGGAGGTGCCGAGTTTTACATTGACGTGCCTTATATTTTATCATGAATTATTCTAGAATGTAAAAATCAAGTAGGTAGATAAAGTATTGAAATTGAAATTGAAGCTTTACTACACATCCAAGAAACAATTCAATTCTAGTAACATTCATCTCAACTACTCAACCTAAAGTCATAGTCTGCATTGAGTTTACATTGTTTTGAATATATTGTTTTGAATACGGTAATATGTTTTTGTTGAAATTATTTTCCAGAATTTCAATATTATATTTTTCAAGAACGTTCTCGATTTTTCAACTCTGCACAATAAAATTCATGTTTTGAGAATTTGCATCGGATATCTTATCAAAATTTTGGTTGAGATTATGCTTATCTCAAAATATTTGTTGAAACTTGAAATTGTATTCAAACCTATTGAAAACTTCATGTTTTATTCTGTTTTAATGGGGAAATTCATTCTTGTCGTTTGACACGAACGCTTTTCAAAATTACGTAGAGTCTGTTTCAAATTCCCATCAGAATCAAGCTTGAGAAAATCGATACGAACAGAATTGTTCCAATGTTGAAATACCACAAATCAGATTATTAGGCACTTCATTTCATTCCGACCCCATTTTGAGCACATTCAAGCACCGATCTTGTATATAAATCATGAGAGAATAGAGAAAGCGGGGGCAATTTTTGCTATGATTCTGATCATTTTAGGCTCACGGTTTTGCTTTCATTCATTGAATAAATATCATCTTGAGTTTGAACAAGCTTGCAGTATCAAAATTATGTGATTGAATCATAATAATATCAATAATGTAATATTATAATATAATATTTCAATATGAAGATTAGGATATGATAATATTTGATATAATATTATATCATTATAAGTATGAATAAAATAAAGGTTTTTGAGACAGGAGCAATTTCATGATCATAATATGCACCAATAACAAATCTCATGTCAATTATCCACTTATTATTCATATTTTAATAAATCGAGATTATCTTCCATAAATCTCTACAATAATAGAGAATATATCAATTTCACACGTGAATAACCTCAAAAAACCTTCCAAACAAGAATCATTTCTTCCATATATACGATATTCGTTGAACGATATCACCATGCGAACTTTGATTGAGGTTTCAGAAAACATCCCTCTCGTTTGATATTCCAGGAGGGTCACTATCGTTATGGGTCTCGCTTTTTGTCGTCCTCACAGCCTATACGTAGTACGCACGATAGCATCAAAGCCTTATAGTGATGATAATGTAACCCACTGGGGAGTCGCCAACCAAGCCTATCATTTACCCTATCTCAGTGGACTGACGTTGTTGGCTGTGTAGTGGGTTTGGCTCTGGGCGTCGCGTGAAGACGTCTAGCGTCCCGGCAACGTCGTGCCGTCACCATAGCAACCAGGGGGAAGAGAGAGCGATGGAATTGAAAACATCTGGGCCACGTTTATGACTTTTATTTGTGTGTTGCGGTCAACATCGTACAAGGCGTTCAAACGATATACATGAAAGGGTTGTGTATGTGTGTATGTGTGTGTGTGTGTGAGAGAGTGTGTGTGTGTGTGTGTGTGTGGTTGTGTGGTATAGATATGTATGTGTGTGAGAAGAAAAACTGAAGTGGAGGGGAAACAATTTCTTGTCGCAATGGTTTCTGATGGACATATTACTTGGAGAATTTCATAGAAATGCATGTTATATTCCTGGTCACATGATACCCTGAGGACGTTTTCTACGATGGGAATGAAAGATAATAGGACAAATGCGACTGTTGGATGCTCGTTTATTTGTTCATTTGAAACAAGCTACTATATGGTTGAGATCTGTTGTATAATATATTACAACTTTGCTGTGGATGTTATTAAACTCATGCTATTTACATTCTGGTCGAATATTATTCTGGAATAGGTCGCTGTCCATATTAACCTGCAGAAATCATACATGAAGAAACCGCATTGAAGGGCACAATTAGTTCATTATTTCCAGCTTGAAAGTTCAGTGTGATTATCAAAGATTGGTAACAGAGTCGATAAACTAGCATTCTAAGACGGTAGAACTGATTTATTGACTCCGATTATGAGTACAAAATCGATCAGATTTATTCGACGCAAATTCAGTTCGAGTTTCCCAAATCCGGATCACCGAAATATTTCATGAAACAATGCTCAGCTCTGTTTTTTATTTTTCGTTGAACTTGAACAACTGTTCACCTGTTATTTCACTCGATTAATTCCTCGTGTTTTAATATCGACTTATCAGATGATTACCCTAATAAAATGAATCAACGAAAAACCGGGCCCTGATTGTTGGATTTTCTCTCTATAAACATCTCACTATCTTTAGAGTGAGTTATCTTCGTTTTATATGTTTAAGTTTACCAGTGAAAACTTTTCCTTCGAGTTTACGAGGAAAGGGAATCCACTCACAGAGTAAAATTTTCCATTTCCGATCGCAGTGACTTTCCAAATGAACATATTGTAGTAAAACTGCTTAGGCAGGGAAAAATGTCATAAAATAATGTCGATTCATAATGAACATTCACAGTATGTTATACTTTTTATTAGACGAGCTTTAGCGAGGATTCAATTTGACATACTGAAAAAAATTGGTGTTCGTTTTTATGTTTTTTTTTTTTTTTTTTTTTATGTTTTTTTGTCGGTTCTCCACAGGTCAAACGGCTACAGCTATCAACTTCAAACTTTTTTTCGTCATGGTTCCTCATCTAACTTAGATCTGTATAGTTTTGTGGCATTATCGGGTCGTAACTTTTTTTCTTATGAATTTTAGAAATTTCAAAAATCCCCATTAGAATAACCCGGAGGAAAATACTTGAAAAATCAAAATTTTTCAAGACCTCTCAAATTTTCGCCGAATATAAAGGAAACTATCAAGCACATTTTGAGAGATTTTTCGCATCAATCGGATGAGAAATAACGAAGAAAACGCATTTATAAAGCATTTTCCCATCAATTTAGGCTATTACGGGAACCAATTAAATCTATAGCAACAAGTGTCACCAATTAATTCAAAACGATTGAAATGAATGAAGAGGAAGGCCGTGACATAACTGATTTTCGTGAGGTTTTTGAACGTTTGGAGTGATCCAAGGTCTGTAGATGTAGATTGGGTTGACAAATTATTTTTCATTCTAGATTTCTATACCCCTAAGCTCGTCTAACAACGCGCATCCCGCGTTTTCCTAGTTAGTATATAACCGTACGTTGTGAGATGAAATTCGATGGCAAACATTTAGAGTACATACAAAGTGAATTTACAACCCTTGTTGTTATAAAATGTAACTCATTAAGATTTGAGTTGATTCAATCTATTCATCAATTCAATCATCAATTTTTTCATCTTGCATCGTTCAATACTAGGAAAACGCTATATACGCGTTGTTAGACGAGCGGAAAGTATTAGTATGTCGACTTCATTGCCAAACTTTTGCCTAAATTCGCCAATTGGGTAACATTTTAGTTATAAATGGGTAAAAACGGCTTCGAGTGGTACCAATTTAGCACATTTCATGTTTTTTCTTCCAAATGGCTGACCCAATCAAGCTGAGAATTTCCAGAAATGTGTATCAAAATGTTATTCAACTTCACACAAAATTTTTTTTTTTTGAAAATAAAAATGTTTCAATTTTTTTTCGTCGTGTTATTCTAATATAATGGGTATTTTTGAAATTTCTAAAATTCATAAAAATAAAAGTTACCACCCGATAATGCCACAGAACTATACAGATCTAAGCTAGATGAGGAACCATGATTAAAAAAAGTTTGAAGTTGATAGCTGTAGCCGTTTGACCTGCGAAGAACCGACAAAAAAAAATAAAAAAAAAATAAAAACGAACACCAATTTTTTTTCAGTATGTCAAATTGAATCCTCGCTTCAGCTCGTCTGAATATGATCATTCATAATTGTGAAATCACCCTTGTGGAAACGTTTTGCCCTATGGAGACTGGATACATCTTGATATGAATTATAAACCATACTCATAGTAGAAATCATCCACTAATTAAGTCAATATTATCTCGAGTATCGTCGTGATTTAGGTCAATAGATAAGTTATAGAACGAGTAAGTCTGACGTCTAGCTTTTAATGAGAATTACTTGAGAGTAACTTGATACTAGTAGAGTACCCACCTTGTGCATCATTGCAGCGCATCAGTTCTACTAAGCCAGCTGAGCCATCGTATGAAGGTAATCAGATTCACATACATGATTAAATCTCAGTTAATTTGAAGGTAGAATCTCTTTCAAGAATCCGTTTCCGAATTTTCGTACGGAATATCATCAGGGTGTTGATTGAGTGCTTTGTAATGAGCTCATTATGTTGAGTTTGAATTGTATTGCTCACTTATGAATGAATCCAAGGAAGAGAATGTTGGTTTTGAAAAGTGAATAATTACCGACGATTTTCATTCACTACGCTGAAAACACTGGATGATTTTCAAATATTAAGTTGTTTTCTCAAAAAAAAAAAATGAATTGAAAAATGATTGACCCTTGAAACGAAGCTGTGAAAATAAAATGATGGTATTTGTACCTAGCTAGTATTGGCGTAACATGAATTCTGAAAAATCTCTGTCTTCTTCACTGGATTGTGCATTATCCAACACTGAGGATTGAGCAATGATGCTGTGGACTTTTTTGAAAGGTTCAAGCATTAGTTGCGAGACAATTTTCAACCTCATCGATACAAGAATGCTATAGGAAGAATACAGATCATAAAAAATACTACTTATTACACGATTTTTAGAAATTATTTTCATTTTGTATGAATGATTTATCATCAAATTGAATCAAGTGGACGAATATAAGAGATGATGCTATCAATATTCTTGAATTTGGATTAAATTGGATTGATATTAATTTTCTCTAATGACATCGAAACTTGATACAAAATGATTTTTCTCCAATTGAGAATAGGGATGAAAGATGGGATAGAATCACTCTCAATCATCATGACTATATTCAGCATTAAATCAACTATTTTGAGGAAAATTCAATTAGAATTGAAGTTCAAGTCCTCTTGGAATTTAATATGTTTGATAAAAGCATTTCTCATGAGATTTGTTTGCGAATAGAGTTCATATTATTCTTTGACTCAATTCTTCTCATATTTTCTCATAAGTTTCTTGTTTATACGATGCACAACACCGTTTTTTCAACTATGCTCACAGAAAACACATATATAGAACGTAGATATGAATGAATAAATTCATATATGTATATATATATATACATATATATATATATATATATATATATATATATATATATATATATATATATATATATATATATATATATATATATATATATACCTATATATATATAAATATATTATTTGAATACACGTAGGCTTGAACCTTTCATAATATGAAAATACTCCAATTGAGAAGTATTCTGGTCGTTTTCTTCAATTTATTGTGAGCTCAATATTTCCAAGGCCCTTGCTGCGTTGCAAACACATCTACAATAGCAACAGTTTAATATATCGAGTACAAACAAGATGTAAGATGCATATAATATGAACAAATATGAAATCAACGCAAGTCGTTGTGATTAAATAAACTAGGAAAACGCGGGATGCGCGTTGTGAGATGAGCTTGGAAGTATGGCAATCCAGAATGAAAAATAACTTGTCAGCTCAATTTACATCTACAAACCTTGACTTACTTCAAACGTTCAAAAACCTCACCTGCAACTTGTTGATATTTATAGTAACCTGCAACCTGTCGCATAAACACTTTGCAAAACCAATTGATCCAAATATTCAATAAAATGTACACGTTTATTGCGTTTTCTTCATTAGTTCTCATTCGATTGTTGTGAAAATCTCTGAAAAGGTGTATAATAGTATTTTTCATATTCTGTGAGAATTTGAGAGCTTTTGAAAAATTCTTGTTTTTCAAGTATTTTTCCTCGGGGTTATTCTTACGAGGATTTTCCAAACTTTCCGATTATTTTCCGGAAAAACCTTCCGACCGATTCCTCTAAATAACAATCCCAACCTATTCTGGTATGATACCAACGTTCAGAAAAAGTTTCAAGTTGATTGATCCATTTCTCTGACCTGTATGCCGCGTACATAATTACAAAAAAAAAAAAAAACATAAAAACGAAGCCCATTTTTTTTCAGGGTGTGAAATGGAAAGCTTCACTACGCTTATCTGATAAGTGCCGATTTTACCAATCTTCAAGGTGCAACCTCCATTACCTCATTGTTATGAAAAATTTACGATTTTCTGTCAGTTGATTCGTTTTGATGTGCTCGATAATAATATCCGAACAGACGATAGGCTAACCGGGATAAATGTTGAGTTGTATCACTTCAAATACTGGATGTTTCCCTATCATTCAGCACGCAACCTTCGGATTTCATGCGTTTTTATTATTCAACACATCATTAAAATATACTAAAAGTAATGACATTCAATAAAAAACTAGTTGTATTGTAGATGAACATGTTATGAATAGAATTATGCAAAAATAAATATAGGTACCCGTTCTCATTTATGAATCACACTCATTTTAAGAGGAAAAATAGTTGATTTTTCACCAAAATGAAGTCAAAATAGCAACTTGATATTTCATTAAAGCGCTGTAACTTCGGCCAAAAAATATGGCAGTGTTTCTGATGTAATTTCGATTCAAGAATACACATGTTCAATAAAGCTTCACTCAAATTTCCCCAATGTAGAATTAATTTCAAAATTACTTTTTGACTCTGCTGACCAAACGGCTGTTAGACTTTAATCGGGTTTCAATAAGTTTATTATTAAAATAAGTACAAAAAAATGCATGTAGTATGTTACCAAGGTGATAACAAGTTAATCCACTAATTATTGCTCGATTAACTATTCATCGGTTGATAAAACCGGCGATACAAGTCGGTTGTATCAATGGATGATTGAGGATTTTTGATTAGGACCTACGAAGGTTATTTTTGTTCCTCAACCAATATTAAACTAATGAATGAATAATCCATTATTATTTCCAGGTGAAATCGGATCGAACTGAATAAATAACTTGAGGTCAAATAAAATAAAATTTATATCATGCATGGCTCTCATAAACTTCGATTTTACCATCTTATTCTAATTGTATTTCTTCTCTTCATGATTTTTAATCAAGATTTTATGGACTTTCAGCTTGAAAACGCAGCATAGGTGTTGTAAGATGAGTCAGATTTGAAATATACACAAAAATTCTATTCAAATTTATTGACTTGTATGAAATATTTCCGATAATTATTAACGATAATTCTCAAACGAATAATTCGAATAACGGACAATTCCGTCTTCTCAACGATAACTACTTAACGAATGATGTCAATTTTAACGACAATTAACCCTCATTTGAAAATTTCAACATTTTACATTGTGATGAACCAATAGTTATTTAGTATCATTTTAGTTAATGAAAACACAGGGACATATCATATTGAATATTCTGAGATAAAACTTTTTGCTCAAATTTGAAAACTATTATTAAAATTCAACATGCCACAATGACGTCAAATAAGTTATTTCTCATTAGATTACTCGAACACACATCAATATTAAAGTTCCGCTAATTTTGGATGTACGTTTCCAAGCCGTGTATTATCCATCCATTTGATCAGATTTAATGATTATCTCCACACAATTCCTTGATAACTGAGATAATATATAGATTATATTCTATCATAATTCAATCAGTTTGAATTGAAATCATGTATAATCGTTTAATCTCCTCATTTAACACCTCAGACGAGTCGGTTCATCATTTCCGAATAAAGGACAATTGACCGTACAATAATTTGATCGGACAATTGATCGGACAATTGATTCGATATAGATGGCAAAGTTTCAAACTAGATGAAATAGAAGACAAGACTGAATTAAATGAGATGATGGGAGTAGCCAGATTGGTGGAGATTAAAATAGATGGTATACACCCCAACTGAAATGTCTGGTGACGATAGGGTATAACAAACAGTACGATTCTGAGATAGTATGTGATCAATAGATAACGATAAATGCTGTTTAGTCATCAAGTATACAAATGTGTGTAATGGTGTACGTAGTTCGTGTAGGTCTATACAGTGTGAGTCTAAAGTCGTCAACAGAAAGTATATAGCTACAAATGATATCCTCAATAACTGAAGAACGGTGATTTAGATTATTGAGTCCCGGGATTGAACAAAGCACATTCGATCTCATTATTTTAACCCTCAAAGTATGGAAAATTATGGTTGAACATGATGATCAACAACTCTTAACTGATAGTTTTCATTCATTTCATTCATTTTATTCAGTAGTTGTATCATGGTAACTGTAAGTTAGGTCATTACATCATCTTCAGTCAAAACTGCTATAGAAAAAAAAAATCATCTCATCATCCCATCATCTCATTAATCATTCATCCGACGCCAATATATCTCAGTAATTATCACAGTGCGTCGTTAAAACCCAATACAAAAAAAAGAAGCTCCTGTAATAATGATCCGGAACTGAGTCTTAATGGCTGATGTTCGCACAAAACAACGCCTTTTTTGTGAACAAACTTTATCGCAATGAGCGGTATTTTCGAATGTGGACATCACATTTTGGAAGATGAGTCAAATACATTTTTTCTTACTTTGAGCACTTACCTAATCTTGCTGTGAAATTTTATGCATTCTTCATTGTCAAATCTCTGCTTTTACAAAATGTTGCCCACAGACAGAGAATATTATGAATGAAATAATAAAAATACAAATTACAAATCTATTTGAATGTATTCATTAATAAAATATTTAATAGAATTTGAATCCATTTGAATTCATATAACTTGATATGAATAAGAAAAGCGGGGTGGTGTCAACAGTGGAATAAAAATGAAATGGCAGGTAGATAAAAAATGTGTAGAATAGTGTTGTTAATAGTACATGGGAATCGATTTAGCGAAATATCAGTTTTTTGGTGATAACTTTTGAACGGTATGAGATATCGAAATTCTAATACGCGTGAAGCATAATTAATTATAATACCTTCAAGATGATTCGAGACATGACTATTCAAGTCAAGTCTCATAACTGTCGAGCATATACAGCTGAAAAGTTTTTTTTTTCAAACTGTATACGCTTGACAGTTATGTGACATTACTTGGATAGTCATAACTTATTTAATCTTGAAGCTATTTCAATTATCTGTGTTTCTAGTGTATTGGAATTTCGATATCTCATACCGTTCAGACGTTTTTACCGAAAAACTGATATTTCGCTGAATCAACTCCCATGGAGTCTGAAAAAAGTGAGAATGTATAGACACAAGTGTAAAGAAGTGATGGCAAGTGACTCATTCAATGTTTGTCTGATAAGATGATAACTGAATCATGGATAATGCTGACGACAAAATAGTTCATTGCCCTTAATATTTCCCAATATTTAATCTTCTACCAGCTTTGGAATGGCAGCTTCCACATTTTTTAAGGGGGATTTTGATTTCACTTCTCAAAAATAGTGCCATCAAGAGCAAGCTCATTTTCAATTCAATTCAATTCGACGTTTTTTTTTCTCATCAATTATTACACGACAAATATAAAATAAAATTACAACACATGGTGATAATGAAAAAATAAATTTACATACGAAGTATCGGTAATATAAGAAAAATAAAGAAAAAATGCCCTGAATGCGAAATAAAAAAGTTGATGAAATAATAACCCTCACTGATTGAAAATTCAATTTTGTATTATATTCTTGGGGGTTAATTTCACATTTTTTCCCTAAACACATTTCAGGACTTGCCGGGATATCCCAACGACTATTATTAGCTCTTCTATTCTGGTTGCATTAAAGCTTCTGTTCATCAATATGTACTCCCCCCCCCCCCTTCATACTCGCATGTACATATTATGTAAAACTTAATGTGAAATTCGATTCCTCTATACGATCGATCACTCTTATGGACATAATTATTTGGTTTTAATCGATTTAAATGTATTTGCAAATGTGAATGTGAAATGTGAAATCCACATGCGTATATCAATTCAACTTTTTTGAACACCCTCGATAGAATTCATTCTGAAGTGTAGAATAATCCATTGCAATCATCGAGAAAATAATGAATATTGTATTGTATAAAATTGTTCCCAACATGGAATTTATTTCATCAAGAGTGCTGTTATTGATAATAACTCCGTACTGTTTACAATAATACAAAACCTGATATAATCATAGGATTCATTTTATTCCTTCAGTAAAATCATATAGAAGTGAACAATGTTTCATGGCAAAATTATTACTGATTAATATATGTGTTTGACTTGATGTACAATATTGCAAAACTTCGGTTGTTTTCGAAATGGATAAAGTTTGAGAAAGTTATGATATTTACTTCACAAGCCAGCCACCGCTAACTGACAAGAATGAACATGCATGCTTTACCCGCCCTTATAATTTTCTCTCTAATGGTAATTTCGTCTTTGTTGCTCTAATTATTCAACAGGAGTTGCAAATTTCAGTCAAGTCACTACCAACTTGGTTTATTATTAAGAGTAACCCTAAAATTGGTGATGTATTCATACTAATCTAAGATATATTGAAGTCTGTTTATCATAGCTGTCATTCACCAATGACTGTGGATTCGGTTCGTTGTGCTGGATAATAATGATGAACCAAATAATAATGCTAACCGGGCAAAGTTATGATATATATATATCAATTCAAATTTTGTAATTTGTAATTATTTTCATCATTTGAAATGCAATGTCTTGCAGTTCATAAGTTTTCACTATTCAACAGACTGAAACTTCACTGAAATTTATGACATGCAATAAAAAAAATGGTTTCATTGTGAGTGAAGATATTATGAATGAAAAATTATGATCGAAAATGAATAAATGAAATGTGAAATATGAAATATGAAATATGAATGAAATATGATGAAATGTACCCATTCTTATTTTTGAATTACACTCATTTTAGTAGAGCAAAATAGTCTATTTTCAACACAATGAAGGCGAAATAGCACCAACAAATTCATTTTATCTACTGTAGCTTTGTCAAAAAGAATATGACGATAATTCTGATGCAATTCAAGAATATACTTGTTCAATGAAAATCTGCTCCAATTTTCTCAACGTAGGATTATTCTCAGAGCTACTCTCTGACTCTGGTGAATAAACGACCGATACATTTCAAATAAACAGCTGTACTCAATTCAACGTTGTAATTCAATTTCTGTGTTAATATGAACAGAATAGATAATACAATTTGAGCCTCAGCTCTTCATTACGCTTTCTGTTGATTTAACATATAATTAAAATACTTGATTAAGGTGATACTGAACATGTTTTGTCCTGATGGTCACCATGGTTACCGAGCTTAAATATTCACCCAAACTTCATGATTTACTGTCATGTGGATATATTTTGTGGTGTTTCCCAATTACATTTCGATTAAAATCGATTACAAATCCAAGTTGAATCCAGCTCGATTCTGAATCCTTATGTATTGGATATACAAAAAATAGAGATCGTTATGTTCTACTCATTATTATGATAACGGCATATTGTAATGTTCTATAAATTGCAAAACACAATTTTCTCAAATATTCACTCATTCGGTTATTTATATCCACCAAAAATGTAGAATTCTTATCAATATAATGAACGTGTTTTTGGATTTGCATAGCTTTGGAATATTGAAGAATTATGAATTATGAAGAAATTCACAATTACATCTTCCAAAAGCATCATTGTTTGAAACTATAGTGAGTTTCTATGGAATTTTTTGTTTGATTTTTCCAGTTTTTCCAGGTTTTTACGATCAATCATCCGGTAGAACACATACTTCCGTATATTCATTCTTTTATTATTTGGAAAATCAACACGACCGTAAACTCTCTCGCTTCATTTTGTCAACCTCATAGACAATTCGCTAAAAAAAGTGTGAAACATACTTTAGAATAATTATATTCTGGGTTTTGCGAGTGATAAAGTAAAGTTAGTTAGTTGGTGAGTGACTGAGTGAGTGAGTGAGTGAGTGAGTGAAACCGTCTGCCGAATATTAGAATATGTGTCAATGCATTTTTTGTATTTATCTTCACAATTCTGTGGTATTTATGTATCTTTAATGTTCAATTTTATTTGCCAAGTTGAATTTTACTTAGGTTTGGTTTCACGACGTCATAATTCCTGAATTATCAACGTGGAAGTAGCTCTAACTGTCAAGTTAAAGATGCTATCACCATGGTTTCGTGAGATGTTTGTTTTCTTTAATTCTCTGATGGAGGCTAACTGGACTTGGTAATACCGGGCCTTCAATTGCATATTGATAAACTAATTCGTATCTAAGATACGAAAATAACATTTGTTGATATATGTAACCCAGCGTGATTCAATGTAATTATTCAACCATCGCCCAATACAGAAACTATCACATCGTAAAACCAGACCTCATACGTTTTCTCTTGCTTGTATGAAGCTCTACATATTCAAATGGACATTATTTTCGAATGAGTTATTAAAAAAAAATTTGCCAATCATGTTTCTAGTCTCAATTGACCAATGTAGATGGGCGTGGTTATACGAAGCAAGGGAAATTTTAGATACCTTGATTGGCTATTTCCCTATTTTCCCCGCTCCACTGTCCACTTGATTGGTTTTTATATTTTGTGACATCACGAGGGCGGACGATCTACATCTGTCAATTATACTCCTACTTCAGAGGATTCGAGTGATAATCGGCTTAGATCATGTAATAGCTCGCTTTGTAGTCATGACTCACATTAGAATGTTTAGAAGCCACAATTGTTGATATAATTCAGAAATCGTGAACGTGATTTAGAACCAAAATATGAATTGAATCGAATTCGACATCTATCTCTCATTCGTTATTAACTCAATCATTATTTCCGGTCAGTTGTCCAAAGTAAGCTAATTGAATACTTTGGTTCAGGAATACTAATAATGTATTCGTTTTCATACAGACTAATATTTACATTTTTGCCATCGATAATTTTGTTCACACATAGCTGTTACATCTGGTATATATTAGGTAGTATGAGGTATTATATGAATATTTTATGATAAATAGGAACAAGAGAGTGATTGGATTCTATCATTTCATACAATTCAAATGTGATATAAATGTAGACGATTTAAATCATCATTTGAATGTGTTACAATATTAATGAACCGTTCAATTCACTCTTGTTAACAGCTCCATATACATTTTTCCATGAACTAATTACTTATGAACTCTAGAATATGATAGAATGGCGTCATTAACAAAACTGGGTTACATTTCCAGGGAAGGGGTGAAGTGTTATTTGGAAAAGTAATTATGGAGATTTCAGATGATTATCAGAAAAAAGTATGTTTTATTATATTTCAAGTCACTGGTGTACAACGTATACTATTATAATGAACACTCACAGGTTATTTATGCTTCGGGGCTTTACTTTAGCGTTTACTACTAAAATTTATTTGAAAATCGTTGTTGAAAAAACACAATGGATTCTTTCCAAATTCGCATCGAAACTTTTTACAAAAGCACTGTTTGTTATGGCAATTAGGGCTAAGGAATGGGGCATCACAATGACGTTCTTATGAGCCCAGGGAATAGTTATTAGCAATATATAAATCATTCAACGAAAAATATATTTTTAGGTGAACATTTTAAGGATAGTGAATAATTCAAGCATTACCATCGAGAAGAAAAAAATCTTCAGTATTCTGATCATCTTCATCTTCTTGAATTATTCTTTGTTCTCTTTTGTTTTTGTATTCATCCTAATATTAGTATTTTTACTATGATTTTATTCAATTTTACCCTCTCAATTTTTCATATCATATTCTATATATTCATTCATTCCAACATTCATCTTTGTTCGTTATTTTCCATCAATTTTTTTCAATAGAATTTGATTTTATTAAATTTGTTTATTAAATTAAATTTTATTAAGATTTTATTCAATTAAATTTGTGAGTTTTACATCCCAATATTCACTTTAATGATTGAGGAAAACCACGAGAAACCATCAGTCAGTGTGAAATACATTGGCATTGTTGTTGATATATTGAGGACGGACAATTTTCACCCATAAAGCTCTCCGGAACTCTTTGGGGGGATGGACAACTCTCCAAATTTTGTGATAACTCGACAGTTACAGAACGCCATTAATTGAAGAGGCCTGAAATCACCAACCAGGCCTTGGAGTGTTGGACCACACGTCGTGCAGACGTCATGTGCCAGACAACGGATCTGCTTTTCAGAAATTTGTCTGAGAAAAATATGATACTAATAATAATAATAATATTTTTCATCTCAAAATTTGTGTTTATAAAATTATTACCCTTTATGACAAGAGTGTTTAGAAAATCATATGGAAATTATATATCTGATACATAGTGGCAAAAATGAAATGAAAATAACATATAACATACACTATACTTCAACAACAATATAAGAAACCAATATTAAAAATATTAACACAATTGAAAAAAAAAAAATGAAAATAATTGATTACAATGAACCAAACACCTCACCCCACGAAAGGTACATCACACAAAGGTGTAGTCAAAAGTGGTTTCCCTTGTGATTATAATCTTTCAAAATTGCAATGGAAACTCCACTTCCAATATGTATTTCCTTGTTTGGCAGTACAAATCAGCCATTAAATAATCACCGATACCTCAACAGTACTCGTTGTTGAACAAGTGCTGAGCATACAAGAAGGTGTTCTGTAGGGACACCTGCATGCTTGAAGTAGAAAACATATTAAACATACAATCAAATCAAATCAAAATTCCGTCAAGAAGATGATATTTCCAAATTTAAAATGTTATTAAGAGCAGATTTACTACGTGAAAATGAAGTTGGCCCCACATGACTGTGTGCATTCATCTTTTTCAAATTTTATTTTATTTCTTTTTTTTATAATGATATTTGTATATTTTTTGTTTTGTTTTTTCTCATTGTATCACTCCATTATGTTATTTTATTCCAATTTTCTATTCCTTAAATGTTATATTTTATCATTCCAGTATGATAATTTAGTTATCTTAGTTTAGGCTGGTGGTAAGGCACATGTTGTTACGGGGCTTGCTCTATTCTTACCACCAGCGATTCACAACATTTAAAATTCATATGTATTATAATGTATTGTGTATCAAACAAATAATAATAATAATAATAACACAATTTGATCAAGAGTGTGTACATTCATGGGTGTTGATCTTGATCCACACTAACTAACACTGTCAGAAGGTATATTTATTTCATGTTGTTTGATGAGTGAGTGAGATTATAGGAGTTATTTCTTATATCATCTCTGAATCATATGAAATCTCCATATTTGGGATTAATAATACAATAATATCATGGAATAAGTCGAGAGTGGGAATTGCGTAACACAAATAGGCATGATGTATTTCGTTTGCATGGAGAATAACCAGCAACATTCTTCGGTAGAAATTGAATTGAATTTTCCATATTGTATCCTAAATTGTAGAACTATATCGATATGGAATTAATCCAAATTTATGTTGTATGATGATAACTTCATTACTGTGAGCACATCAAAATCCACTCTCTTTTGTTTGACGACCATTATGAACTTGCACACTCTGTGCTACTTCATTTGCTATGTCCTGCACAATAGTACTTGGATGAGCGAAGCGAAGATTCCATCTCATATATTGAAAAACTGGGCTTGTATTGAAGATCACGTTTTTTTTGTGAGTGGCAAATTTTGTAAGTAAACAATCGACTGGAAACTTTTCTGGACATCGACGTCATGATGGAATAGATCGGGATTGTTTTTGAGCAGCATTAGTTTTGTACTTTTTTCGAAAAATATTTTTGAAAATAATCTTGAAATCCTCATAGGACTAGCATCGGATAGAATTTGGAATAATTCCATCTCATCTGATTGAAATCTGCATAAAACCAATCTAATATAGGTTTATATCGAGTTTGAACACAATTGGTGCAATCGGTCTCAAGAAAATGAAAGTGTTTTGTTGTAAAAATGACGAGTATGTATATATATATATATATATATATATATATATAAATATATATATATATATATATATATATATATATATATATATATATATATATATATATATATATATATATATATATATATATATATATATGTATATACAGAGGGTTTGTTTCAATCATCAATGAATCAAGATCAATGATCAAGAGATTGAACTATGTAAGAAAGGCAGTGAAAAGGTCGATTGTGAAGTACAGTATATAAAATTTATGGTGGAGTGAAGTATAGTAGTATTTTATATACAATAAAATCGTCCTCTTCAAGGTGCAATCGAGATTAAGATTCTTGAACATTTTCAGCGTTCGCTCTCAATTTTGTGTTACCGGTACCTGAAACCAACAATTCATTATCATCTCCAAGTTCTCTGCAACGTGTGTGTGTGTGTATGTGTGTGTGTGTGTAGTATTCGAGTGCATTTTATATAAATACCTCACTCATCTTTGAAAGAATATGGTGCGTTTTCCTGATTTAAAAGGCACGATGAGTTCAACAGTACGCGCAAGTATCAGGGAATTGAACAACATGATATGAGTAATTTAGAGTTCCACTTCAAGTGATTTTCTTTGATTTTCTCTATCTGATCACTTGGGCTTATTTTTTAGAACCCTTTTTTTTTATCAATATGAAATTGAGTGTTTTTCTGTAAGACACCTTTTCTCAAGATATTAAGTTCACCTGAGAGTGCATGAGAATGTACCGAATTTTTAGCAGAATGTCAAGTTTCTTGGTGATTACATTTGAACGGTACGAGATATTTGCATACGGATGAAACACAGATAATTCGAATACCTTCAAAATGATGCCACATACAATTTTTAATTTCGAATTCCAACTTCGTCACAGGTGAAAATATATACAGCTGCAATGATTTCAAGCTGTATATATACTCAGGAAAATGATTTGATACGAGTTGAATTGTTTCAAGTGATAACATTTTTTTTGTATTCATTTATTTATTTGTCAATTCAAGATTATACAGAAAAGTTCACAATATTTCACAAAGCCTGTAAACAGGCTTATCTGTGGTTTGCATTATAATTATAACACATGAAAAACATAACTGATACAAAATAATTACAGGTATAGTGATGTGAGACTATTGGAAATATCTATGTTTCTATAGTACTGTAGTTTTGGAATCATACACAGTAAAATAGTTATCACCCACAAACTGACATTCTGATAAATCTACTCCTATGAGCACTTGAATATAAATTTATAACTTTCATACCTTACACTTTTAATACCTTAATACTTCCAAAAAATAGTTGAAACCTTTTTATTTATCCTCACATTTTTAAATTATGTAAGGTATGATTTGTTATTCTGTAGTTTCAAAAATAATTCAATTTCAATTCCGAAGGTTTTTGGTTTGTTTTTGCATTGTGACGATAAATAAATCTGAATATCATTCTCATGTGATATGTCTTCACTTATATCTCAAAAATGAAGCATTATAAATCTAGTTATTATCCACTGATGAAATCATCACTCTCTAAACACATAGGTAGTAGCTATAAATAAAACATTCGTTTTAATGTATTTAATGTAGAATGCGTTACATCAAAGGAAAATTTGATGTGAACTCTCACATTAAATTGAGTGCTTTGATAAGAAGGTTTTCATTTTTTCCCGCTTGTGAAATATTGCTTGTACAAGTAAGAGACTACGGTATAGTAAACACATGAAGTCATTCTTGTCATATTTTATTCATCGTGCACTAGAAGAAGGTTACAAAAAGAACCATGGACTGATTGAAAAAGCCTCGATCATTTAGGTTTTTCAGGTGATTCAACTCAGCAGAGAAAGAAGGAACACTCTGTAATCCAGAGGCAAGATGTAGGAACGGGAATATCAATGATTGGAGAAGTTGGTACTCACAAATCTGGAGTCAAGATTTCGGTGATATGATTTTCAAAACGAAGTGCGTTGTCGATGAGTTGGGGAATTCTGACATTTTTCATGTTAGTGTGGAGAATATGGAAGGTTGTTGATCAAATTTAGGAAAAAATGGAGGAAACTTCAACAGGTATCTAAGGCCCAGTATTACCAAGTCCAGTTAGTATTTATCTGAGAGTTGGTCAAAACAAACACCACAGGTAACCATGATGATAACAAATTTGAACTGTCAGATGAAGGCTAACTGGACTTGGTAATACCGGGCCTGAAGAAAATATATGATGTACAAGAGAATATTCATAGACTCTTGTCCATCCGTGAAATGTATCAGGTATCCGCGACTTTTCCTTTCATTCCTAATCATTTTCAACCTTGCTATTCATTTATCTTCTTGAACAGTTTGCAGGAACAACATATTTTCCATGATTTTCATATTACTTCAATATTCTTGATCTACAAATTTCAGTGGGACTGATTTGTATATATATATATATATATATATATATATATATATATATATATATATATATATATATATATATATATATATATATATATATATATATGTATATATATATATATATATATATATATATATATATATATATATATATGTATATATATATATATATATATATATATATATATATATATATATATATTGTATATATATATATATATATATATATATATATATATATATATATATATATATATATATATATATATATATATAGTCACTGAAGTGAATGAACGTTCACTTAATTGCAATGAACTTAAATGAAACTTAAATGAACGTTCATTGCAATAAGTTGTACAATAATCGAATGAATAAATCCATTGATATAAATGTATTGGACTCAGAGAAGAGAGATTATTGCGATACGGATTGGCAATCAACTTGGATGCTCTCATTATTTTTGTTCATTGAATATTCCGAATTGTCAAAGTCATAGTTCTTCTTTGTATCTTATGTTTTCATGTAACAACAAAAGCTTACTCCAACATCTGTTTCGATGTATAAACAATATGTTACATAATATAATACACGAAAGCTATTCTCTTAGGACTACGGGAACATGATACAACAAAGCACTTCAAATCTCTGGATCAAGCCTGAACCTCTCAAATCTATCAATTACGTACTCCTATATTTTTTTTCTTGTGATCCGTATAAAATACGAGCAAATCGATTGCTGATGTGATGCTTTTGTTGTTTGATCCCCTCTGTCAACTGGTCGAATACCCGACAGGATTTTCGCAAATATATGAAGTAAAGTTCCCGCCCACTTCATGAGTCTGTTTGAATTTCAGCTTTGTTCTTGTGATGTGTTCGGTGTTGTCGTCCGTTGATACACGATCTCGATCAAATACTAACACAAACATAGACTCTGGAGTAAATAGCGTGATATGAGAGGAACTGGGGTGTGAACAAAGCCAGGGCCTGAGGGACGTTGGCCCAACGGGCCATCAGACCAACCGACCAACGCAAACCTATTTATATATACATGCATACACATATTCTATCTCGACAGAATGATAGGTGATACCAATTTAACACGTCGGCAGGTTCGAAAATACGCTATGATTATCCGATGCCAATTACGTGTTCTGATTAATAGACATTTTTTATTAGCCTTAACGATGAAAACTTGATACAATCAGTGTTTGAAAATAATGGTCATTGGATGGAACATTTAACCTTTTTGTTTGTGGAGTGGCAATATTATGTTCCACGTATAATGTCTCATTCTGTTAATTAACAACACAACTATGAAGTATTGGGTTGGATGGAAATTCTTATTTATCTGACAAATGTTTTTATACAATTTTTTATTTTTTTTGTATTTATTTATTTATTTGTCAATTCAAGATTATACAGAAAAGTTCACAACAATATTTATGAATATTTAATGGACGGAACAATTGGTTAATGTGTGACTTTTTTTCTATCATTCGTCTCTTGTATTCAACTTATTTTATATTGTGTGTACATGTTTTCAGTATTTTTTGCATTTTTCAGTAGTCTCTACGGCGATATTTCATGTATTCCACAATATCACTTATTTTTGTACTCTTTCATGACGATAGCAATATCATGCATATAATCAATCTGCATAAATAAATATTATTATTATTATTATTCATATATATATGAATATATATATATATATATTCATATATATATTCATATATATATATATATATATATATATATATATATATACATATATATATATATATTTATATACATTCTCTCAATTTTTTTATGTCGAATGGCAATTTTTATATATTTCAAAATTATAATAATGAGGAGGATGAAAAAAAAACTCATATATGTATTGTTATATTGGCACATTATAATATCATTGGAACTCGTATAATTCACAAAACTAAACACGCCATCACTATACCTGTGATTATTGTGTATCAGTTATGTTTTTCATGTGTTATAATCATAATGCAAACCACAGATAAGCCTGTTTACAGGCTTTGTGGAATATTGTGAACTTTTCTGTATAATCTTGAATTGACAAATGAATAAAACAAATAAAAAAAAAAATTATTATATTTTAATGATCGTTTTCGACAGCTTCAGTATTCTTCTGACAGTTCATACAATTCTAATTGGCACATTATTGCACTATTAGATTATTTCTTTCTACAAAATCGTTTAAGCAATTTGATTCGAGTCAACATGGTTAAGGAGGTTACATGAGATATACATTCAGCGTGGAGATGGTTCTTGCGATAAGTCATCTTCAGGAGATGTGGATTGGTGTTGGAAGCTCAGAAGTGTTCAGTTTACTCTGAGATCAAGTGATGCTTTCGTCTTAATTAGTTATATATTTGAACTATATTATTAAATGTTCTCTAGGCTGTAGACTTGGTTTGAATGTCAACATTCCCTATATTTATTTATAATTAGGTATGTCAATGTCTCAATCTTCTGCTGACATCGTACTTATTATTATAATTATTACATATCAAGGGGGACACACCCAGAGTGTTACGGTGACTGTGAATTTCCGTTTCCAATATTATTTCATTCATTTCTCTCTCGTTTTCATCTGGTCAATGTCAAAATGTATAAGGGTATTTTGATTCTTTTTTTTATTGTTCCCCACAAGTTGTTTGTATTTGTTCAATCTAGCTATCAATCTAATATTTCACAGATGAGCCATTTCATAGGCTGTGTAGACCTTCTGAGAACGTGTATATGTATTTATCTTTTTTTTGTGTCAATAAAATAAAGAAAACATATTGTAGTGAAACTGTTCAACACAATTCAGAGACTCTGAAACAATGTCGATCCATAATTAACACTTACTTCATGGCTTGCATGGTATTTACTCGATGGCGTTTGTATACTAATTACGGTTCGCGGTGAGGTGACGCGGTGAGGTGAAAATACTGGAACTGTAGTAATATGTTATTATTAACAACAAAATGCGTCACTCATTTAAGCGGCCGTGGATAGAACTGCCAGTGGCTCGTATAGAGGCTCCCTTTCTACCTCTTGCAGCCTCTTCCACCTGGCCCACATTCACTGAACCGCAGTCCGCACCACCATTTGCACAGAGTTCTTGAGTAAGAACTTAAGAGGCCGCAGGTGCTCTACACGGGCTCGTTGTTCGCTCGCTTCAGACTCGAGTTTAACATGCATCGTGTGCTAGGCGCAACCTATATAGACTAGCCCGCGTTCCCGCCCAACTCATATTCACGTAAACACTGTTAATTCCCTTACTCACACTTTTGATATTTAACAGTCTATATTTTTTTTCGGTATTCAAAAATATGCATCTAGGTTTTCGTAAACTAGAAATTTGTTCATTTTCCATTTGAAGAATTTGAAAAATTACAAGTTTTTTGTTCAAAATTCTGTGAACGCGATAACGTCCGTTTTTCAATTATCAACCGAATGCAAAAACAATCATATTGATATCTCAAAAATTACGGCCGTGAGAGTTTGCGGCGTGAAATACGAGCGCCTGCGGCCTCTTAAGGAAGAAAAGGCTGGCAAACTGAGAGACGCACGAATCATCAACTTACGCCTCTTCCATCAAGTTTTTCAATTAAGGTGAGGATAAGAGGGTTTTTACTATTGATAACCTGAACAATTGGAAACTAGAGAGAAACTGAATGAAACTAAATGATTAATTTAATAGAATATTGTCGAACTATTGAATATGAACAAGGTATTTATGAACAAGGCGGCAAGCTTAGTTGAGAAAATCTTTGAAATCTTTTACGCTAATTTTGATTATGAGCTGACCTGACCTCACCTGACCCCCAAACCTCGAGGTGACATACTGAGAGGGCTGATGTGCAAGAATCGTGTGTGACTCATAATCTATGATCAGTCAGTGTTTGGCCATTTTGATATTAAAGCACCCAAATTTACTCAAATAGCTTTTCCATCACAAATAAATCACGATTTGAAATATATACATCTCAAATTGTATTTAGAATATCACTTGAGGATGTACAGTTGAGCTTTTTCATAGTAAAAATGTACATCGTGAAATCTGAATTTGTGAATTATTTTCTATCAAAGGTGGACTTGAATTACTAGAGAATCACACAATGAGATTCCATTTCTATATACAACGGTTACACTTGTACATACTATAGAACAGAGTGAGAACCCCAGAGTAATTCATTTTCATCAAATTCTATTAATCTCCGAGCTTAGAGCCCGCAGCAAAATTTCATAATTTGTATGGGTTTTAAAATTAAATGTTAATTCTTACGCAAAGGTTTATATAAGAATTATTCAACCAGAATAATACTCACATTGAAAAAGTATGGAAGCTATAAAATAAAGAACGAAAATAATCCAATTCATATCATTTGACTAACATATTTTTGAAGATTTTTTTCACATCAACTAATATTAAAATCCATGGAAAAAAACATCATTGAATAACCTATTTGTTTGAAACTTTTTCATATATATTATTATTCACTTTTCATATGAAATATATATATATATACCAGGAAGTTTTTGGAGATTGTTATTAAAATTGTTCATGTGTATATTTTCTTTTCTGTGTACTCCAATGCATCATAACATATTCTACCAGGCAATACACTAAATTCCATCGAGCTCGAGAAATGTGAGCCAAATAACAAACTATTATACTATAATAAATCAGAAGAAGAAATAGATCAATTCAACCAAATAATATTGAATGGAATATCGGTAGTATATAAAATCCTCCAAGTAATTTCCTTGAGAGAAGCGGATAGCAGCGGCTTGGTACAGTTTCAATCTCAATCAACAAGGAGGGGCTGAAGCTTCAAGCTATTTGGAAATAGTTCAAGAATCAAGAAATACGATATAGTTTGTGGTTTGGACTCTGGCCCTTGTCCGATCAATGAAATAGAAACAAATGTGTATTAGAAAACGAGAACTATATCCGAAAGCCATTAACTAAGGTTTATCGTTTTGTAACAGTTCTCTGATAATATAGTTACTTATGAAGTCTGCCCAAGGTTTCGGTTAGAATGTGGTGATGATAATATGAAATAGAATGAAGAAAAGCTTACAATTGAATGTGTTTGTCCATTCAATACCGTTCAAGTCGCTAGTACACAATTTTCAGTTTCATTGATACTAAATTATTCTTGTTTGCATTGTGTCGTTTCGAATAATGCGTGCTGTATACTAGTATGTGGTTCGATTCAAGTCATGTTTGAACATATCTCACATTTTTCGGGGTTTAATTGATATGGTTTCTACTAGTTCACATCATTCTAGACACCGCCATGTTCATCTCGTATTTTCTTGAAATGTTCCCTCGATACTCATTTAGACAGTATATATATATATATATATATATATATATATATATATATATATATATATATATATATATATATATATATATATATATATACATGAATATCATATGGTACATATTATATTGGTCCATAAAAGTCTCGACGTCCGCATTCTCATATCAACTATTTTATTATTTCTATCATTTGTTGAGGGAAAACCTAACCATTCGAGGTCATCGTTGTTTGATCCATATTTATTCTTTCTCCTTTCCCACACACAAGTTTTGACGTATGTGGGTATCATTAATTTTCAAACGATCAAATAACTAACTCCTTTTATTCTCATTATTACAATTTATTATTATTTTTCATTATTTCCATTCATCATTCTTATTCCATTTGAGTGTGAGTGTATAATCATTGAATCTGTCATGTTTGGCTCGAATATCATTTGTGATGCTTTCATGAACATGTGTTTTGTTATAATGATAAATTTTGAATAATAAAAAAAACACAGTGCTGAAATTTGAATGAAACTAGGAAAACGCTATATATGCGTTGTTCGCCAATTGGGTGACGTTCAAGTTATGGGTAAAAACTGCTTCGAGTGGTACAAATTTAGCACATTTCATGTTTTTTCTTAAAAATGGCTGACCCTATCAAGCTGAGAATTTCCAGAAATGTGTATCAAGATGTAATTCAACTTCACACAACATTTTTTTTCCCACCGTGTTATTCTAACAAGTATTTTTGAAATTTCTAAAATTCATTAAAACAAAAGTTACCACCCGATAGTGCCACAAAACTATACAGATCTAAGTTAAATAAGGAACTATAAGGAAACAAAGTTCGAAGTTGATAGCTGTAGCAGTTTGACCTGTGGAGAACCGACAAAAAAACATTAAAATACAAACATGAAAATAAAAACATAAAAACGAACACCAATTTTTTTCAGTATGTCAAATTGAATCCTCGCTAAAGCTCGTCTAAAAACTAGGAAAACGCGGGATGCGCGTTGTTAGACGAGCTTAGGGGTATAGAAATCTAGAATGAAAAATAATTTGTCAACCCAATCTACATCTACAGACCTTGGATCACTCCAAACGCTCAAAAACCTTACGAGAATCAGTTATGTCACGGCCTTCCTCTTCATTCATTTCAATCGTTTTGAATTAATTGGTGACACTTGTTGCTATAGATTTAATTGGTTCCCGTAATAGCCTAAATTGATGGGAAAATGCTTTAAAAATGCGTTTTCTTCGTTATTTCTCATCCGATTGATGCGAAAAATCTCTCAAAATGTGCTCATTAGTTTCCTTTATATTCGGCGAGAATTTGAGAGGTCTTGAAAAATTTTGATTTTTCAAGTATTTTCCTATGGGTTATTCTAATGGGGATTTTTGAAATTTCTAAAATTCATAAAAAAAAGAGTTACCACCCGATAATGCCACAAAACTATACAGATCTAAGTTAGATGAGGAACCATGACGAAAAAAAAGTTTGAAGTTGATAGCTGTAGCCGTTTGACCTGTGGAGAACCGACAAAAAAACATAAAAAAAAAAATAATAAAAAAAAAACATAAAAACGAACACCAATTTTTTTAAGTATGTCAAATCGAATCCTCGCTAAAGCTCGTCTAATAAGGAATAATCAATTCTTGTGATTTATCAGGAGTTTTTCTTCAAGATTCCACCCTAGTTACCTTTATCAACAATTGATAAAAACTTGGCTCAGCAAGTTTGCTCCAGAACCAAAGCAATAGTCCATCTTCCAAATTGTTATTTTCAATCACAGTTGATTCGAATGAAAACTGTCCTCAACTTCACCCACGTCAATTTCAAGAATGCTCGAATGATTAAAAGTTCGAACCTGAATTAAATATTGATGCAAAGAGAAAC
>OZ023326.1:14404652-14429652 GCA_964007535.1 Brachyptera risi
ACAGTTCATCGGCTCCGATGTTGCTAATAATAATTTACCAATTATGGCAGGAATTGGGTTGTACAATTCTCCAAGTACGATACAGAGTAGTCGACATTGGGTGAAAATGAACTGAATTTAATAAATTCAACGAAATTAAATGAGGACAACTTTCCACTTCATGATCCGAATATATCAGAATGTTTTTTCAGTTATTGGAATTTTAGTTTCCAAATGAATGATGACAAATTCAACATGAAAAAATCGAATCCCAAGGCAGTGGAAATAATACTAGGAAAACGCGGGATGCGCGTTGTGAGATGAGCTTAGAAGTATGGCAATCTAGAATGAAAAATAACTTGTCAGCTCAATTGACATCTACAAACCTTGACTCACTTCGAACGTTCAAAAACCTCACCTGAAACTTGTTGATATTTATAGTAACCTGCAACCTGTCGCATAAACACTCTGCAAATCCAATTGATCCAAATATTCAATAAAATGTACACCTTTAATGCGTTTTCTTTGTTATTTATCATTCGATTGTTGCAAAAATCTCTGGAAAGGTGTATAATATTATTTTTCATATTCGGTGAAAATTTGAGAGCTTTTGAAAAATTATTATTTTTTAAGTATTTTTCCTCCGGGTTATTCTTACGAGGATTTTTCAAACTTTCCGATTATTTTCCGGAAAAACCTTCCGACCGATTTCTCTGAATAACAATCCCAACCTATTCTGGTATGACACCAACGTTCAGAAAAAGTTTCAAGCTGATTGATTCATTACTCTGACCTGTATGCCGCGTACATAATTACAAAAAAAAAAAAAAAAAAAAAACGAAGCCCATTTTTTTTCAGGGTGTGAAATGGAAAGCTTCGCTACGCTCATCTAATGATGAAGATGACACAAAAATATTATTTCATTTTCACCCACCTTTTGGCGCGTTGGTTCATTCTGCAATGCACGTATTCTATCGAATCAATGCAAATTTGTCAAGATGAGAAGATTTGATTTTCTAATCAAATGTTAATAATCGTTTATGGAACGACGACAATTTCAATATTCTATGCGGTCTATATTACATAATCGTCGATTAGAGAAATAAAACTACACTGTGATCCAGTTTTTCATTTTCACAAGTTTTCTTCACCATATTATGAATAACATGAATACAAATGTGTTGTTATTATAACATCCGGCAAGTTATGGAATCTGAATAAAATAGAACATATTCCAACCTCATAAAAATTTGAATCAAATTGTTATTAGTTGTAGATAATTGCACCAAGTGATGATTAGTGAAGTGAGCAATAATCAGCGGAATGACGTGTCATTACCCTTGGTCACGCACGTGACTTTTTCACTTTCACTAATAACGGACCAAGAAACCGGCGCATATGCGATATAAGATGAACAAGACATTTATCCAATGTAGGCCTCTTTAACAATTATATAAGCCTACACTACTCAATTTTGAGTTCTATCAATTTTCCTTATCTATTCATCCATCATCAATTCATGCATTCATACCATTCCATTATTTTAACTCACAGCCTCCGTTATTCCATGGGACCTGATGATTTCCAATCACAAACTTTGAACACAATATTTGAAAATTTCCAATAAGATAATTAATTTTCTGAACAACAAACTATCAACATTCTTTTGAGCATAGTGGAAGAATGTATTAGAACTATATTGATGTACTTTGAAAATTCCATTTTCATCAGTTTTCATTCAAAACCCTAAAGTTGATATTTGACAATTTTCCGAAATGATAATTAATTTTCTCGAAAATGACCCGTCCAAATTCCTTCGTACTTGGGGTAAACATGTATTGGTATAATGATAACATTTTTTCGAAATTAAATTCAAATCGAATAAAAAAAAAAGTCTTGAAAGTTCTACCCGAAGCTATTCTCAAGGGATATTGTCCTACTTTTTCATTTAAAAAAAAAACAAAAAAAAACGTCAAAACCGACTTTTCTCAAAATTGAACCTATTCCGGTACGGCAATAATATTCAGGGGAGGTTCCAGGTCGATTGGTTACTTTGTCCGACCTGTAGGCCGCGTAGAAAAAAAAAATGAAAACGAAGCACGATTCTTTCCTGTGAACGAAATTGAAATCTTTGCTACACTCATTTAATAAATATGCAATCATCAGTTGGTACAGTCAGCTTTAATGACAAAATTTTGTACAAAAGTTAGTATGCCCACTATGTAAATGATCACCACATTATCAAACCTGTATTATAACTCGGTTAATAACAAAACTATTGTAAACGTAATATACTAAAGTGATTCAAATCTCAATTGACTGTCTATTTATGATATGTATAGATTATATTATTCACAGTGACATTTGCATTTTTCTAGAATACCGTTCTTCTGATGGAATTCAAGTTTCATGGAAATCTGATCAGCAATTTGAGAGACTTGATAATAGAACGTTACTATTTTCTCACTTTTCCACTCATCAGCGCTGGAAAAATAACCATTTCAGACCATTTTATGAGACCATAGAAAAATGATAAAACTCAATTTCAACCGGTGTTTCAAAAACACGATTATTCCATTCACTGAATCCCAGTTCCCTTTTTATTGATTCATATGATTAAACTAAATGAATACTAACTAACTAACTAAATAAATAGTAGCGCTCTTACCTCAGTGCGCTGATTCAATATGTAAATCCATTATAAAATACAACAATGATTTAAAAATGTAAGGTTTTATATCTATAGCAGTAAACTGTTACAGGTTTTTCTAACGCTTCCCATTTTTACGTTTTGTTTCAATGAATCTCACCACCTGTATATTATTTAATACTATATGTGAAGAAAAATTGTATCAATACATTCTAAATAAAGCAAATACGATAACTAGGAGAACGAAGCTTATGCGTTGCAAGGTGAGCGAGATTCACAAAACTGTACAGTATCGAGTTAGATAATAACATATGTTTATGCCAAGTTCAATTAACAAAATTTACCTCGCTATACCTGTGCCACGATGTAGTATCAACAATATAATTTATCGTAGTATGAAGAAGGTGTTCAGAGCCGAAGGTCCCGATTGCCTGTCGCGATTTGGCGGATTCCCTTGTGAACTAGATGTGGATAAGAGTGACTATAAGGTATCGGTGGCATTGTCGAACTTGAGAAAATCCATAATTTTCATGCCGGAGAAAAACTGCTGACATAATAATTCGACTGTGTGAGCATATTGTTTTATATAGTTCGATATAAAAGCGATGGTTGCGCTACCGGCAATCAGGACCCTCGACTCAGATTGTGACCCCGGAAATATTTCACTTTGAAGATGCGAGTCATAACACTTTTTTATATTATGGTGTAGTATGTTGGTATCACTACGTCCCTGTGAAGCGAGAACAGAAACCAAATCAAAAACACATGTTTTTTAAGACTACGACTGAATTAAGTCTAATTCGCTTCGCTCAACCAATTACTCCTCAAAGTCAGATTATGATAAACATTTGTGGGAAACTAGATAAGAACAATATCGTTCCCAATATGTATACGTATACACCGAACGGTTAGGTCTTTTGACCTATGAATATCGATTATTTTTATTTTATGCTTTTTTTGCTTTTATATTTGCCTTTAAAGCCGGTTTTAGGGATTGTTGGTTGAGTATTAATGAACTCACCAGTAGCTATGGGATGGAAGTGATGATACGTAACCAATAGGGATGAGGAGATAATTCGCTAACTATCGATTAATCCATATACTATCAATTCTTAAAACCGCGCCTAAGTCCACTTCGACTGAAAAAACAGAGAGTTGAAGCTTCTAAACGGAATTATTAATTCATCCGTGTCTTGATTGTGAAACAGTGATTAAATAACATGATTTATATGTTTTTGATAATACGAATAAATAGTTAAGTACTCATGAACTTGCTCACACAGTAAACATTGTAGGAAATACGCGATCGATTGTAAAATAATGAGCGTTGCATATCAAGTTCTTCTACATTCAAAAACATTTCCAATTAAAAACTATTTATGAAATGACTTTATGGTAACTGGAATGAATAGACGGTTTCAACAGTTAGTTTATAACCCAAAAGAATACTGAAAAGTATATAATTGCATGATTTTACCGACGGGGAAAAATCCAACGTGAATGGTAATGTTTATTGAAATAGTTATATTTTCTAATTATTAACTTCAATTGTAGAGATTCATTCCATATAATTGAAGCACTTTTCTGATTCTATCATTCCATACAATTACCTTGCAGTATTTCATATATCTTGACTGATAAAAATAAGAAGTTCCCTCTGAACGGAGGGCTGTCATCAGACACAGAATAACAATATAAGCAAATATATATATATATATATATATATATATATATATATATATATATATATATATATATATATATATACAACATATTTTTGTAAGTGAGATAATATTGCAATAAAACAACATACTGCTGATAACTATCAGTATGACTTCAATTATGAAAGACACAGCATAACAAAAAAACAATGGAATGAAGTATTGATATCATAGATCTGTGATTATCTGTCAGATGAAATATAGATTGAGAAATAATTCGCAAGGAAGATAGAACTATACATTTTTATCTTCTTCGAGACTGGTGGTGTATTTGGAAATCATCTGAAGATAGATCATTCCTCGAGGCATTTTAGTAAAATTCACGCTTTTCTTGGAGAAGAAGAAGAAAAAAAGAAGATGAATAAGACGGAGGAACATTCTTAAGATTTCACTTATCATAGATTTAGTTCAGAAAGATCATATGACTCAAGATAGATTCAGTAGATGAATTTCACCAACAAAGTCGAGAAGACTGTGAAAGCTAATACCTGCTTATATTACTTCCATATATATGCATGTGAAGATGGTTCGCGATGATTTACGGAAACATATTGACTGCATGAGTGAAAATACTGTTCAACAAACTAAATGACGGTGAAGCGTTTCGACCGAAACCTCATCACTTTATCCTCATATTTTTTGTATCAAAACACATTCTGAATGCAAATTACAAATTTTCAATCTGTGCAAGCCCCCACTTTGTCGCTTCACTTTATTACTGAACGCAATACCAACCCCAACACCTGACTTTCTACCTCTTGTTTCGCATTCAAGCACACAATGATCATAATACATATGCTTCAGTTTCATAAAAATAATTGTTATGTATTTATTCAGTATGGTAGTATATTAGGTTTCATATGGAGAGATCTCGACGTACGTTTTGTTCTTTTATGCTCGAATCGGACGTGAAGTTTGCCGCCCCGAAGCGCGTTGAGGTCGGGGCGTGGTAGCCATGGAAACGTCATGACGTCATAGTCGAACATTATTACCTCGATCTCAAGTTATTCGTCATATTATTGCTGTCAATCCAACCACATGGGAACGAAGAAGAAGAATGGATGATTGGACCAAATCAAAAATAGTTTTCGGATTCTTCTCATAGTTTTATTCGATAAGTTTTGTTAAAATGAAAAATGAAAAGTATTCACTATAATATTATATTATATATATAAAGTCGTGTTCTCGTATCTCTGTCTGTGATGATTGTAGTCTAAGGATCTTATTGTATAGTTGTAAATCCAATATTAGTTTGATGAAAGAAAGTAATGGCTCAATAGAGGTAACATGAAAAGTTCTAGGTTTTATTCAGACCAAATGAAGCATATATCGACTAGCTATTGATTCTTTACAATTCAATGAGTACCTTCTCAGACTTTCGACTTGATGATAACTTTCATATCCGTGGGCAGAATATATTTTGTTGATAAACAGTTCATATATTCTATACCGCAACCAGGTCACATAGTAAATATAAGGTTCATAATGATACGAATCAAGATCGGATGTAATCATAGACGTGCCAGATATAAATAGTTTTCCCTCAATCAAACTAACCTTGGAAGATTTTTTTCACTCAACAGTACAACTCAATCAATACAGTTCACTCAATCATATTCAACTCGAAATCTTTTCTGATCTCATTCCTCGATATCTTCGTTTCCGTCTCTATTCATCATGTTCAATTTTACGCTCATCATTTATCTAGAGATCGTAACATGTCTTGAGTTTTAGGAGTGGGTGATATACAATGTGGAATAATGCAATAGTATTACAATTATTGTAACCCATTATATCAAGAACATAACAATAACATAAGGAAAAATAATATAAAAGTAATGAAGTGTAATCTGTCTATTATCAAAACTAGACTCATGCATGCTGGACTTTTATAATTCACTACCATTGCACTCAAAACCAATATAACGAATTCATTCAAATTAGGACTCAAAAAACACCTACTTGATGAATATTATCATAGTGTGAGAGAGTTTCTAGATGATTGATTAATTTATTGCTGTTTACTGTTTTCATAATATTCAAATGTGTTCTTTATATTTGTTTCTAAAATTATTTTTTATCATCACTTGTCGTTACTACATTTTGTATTATCATTACCACATACTATATAAATTTGGACCAATGAAGCATATTCTATTTTATCATACTTCAGTATTATAGAATCACACTTTCCGCGAAAATATATTTTGAAAAAAATATTTCCATTCAAGACTATACATTCAATTTTTGAAACCTTTCTGTGATCGCAGTAAGATTACGTCTAGTCCAACCATACCTCGCACGACTTTCATCTCACATAAATTCTCTCGCTTCATCGCGTATCTCAGCATAAAGCTATCTATCTTCTAGACCCTATAGTTTGACCATCTAGATATGACACAGCTACTGACTTCTTTCTTTCTTGAAGATTATATCCTATACCAATTCAAATACCTATTGAAATATATTTGAGTGTTTCTGGTTTTCTTCCTATTGATCGCAGAGTTGGCTTTCAATCTGAATTCGAATAGTGCATATACTCTATAATACTGATTGTGGATTCACGAATTGGTCTGAGGTATTGTTAAGCTGCAGAAGCGTTCTCGTTGATTTGAATGTCAAGGAAAGCGCATTCAGCAATCAATCTACCTCTCAGATCTTGTAGTACTACGCAGAAAGCACCCGGGATTTCCAATGTCAACTGAAATCCTTTTACTGATTTATTTCAGAGCCATAGCTTTTTACAGTGTTATATATAATCATTCTAGCATTTGTTTTGTATAATCAATGTTTGTGTTTGGTCTACAGTCACTATTCAGTTCTTAAATTATTGTAATTATAAAATAATCATGAAGAGGTGTTAATATTTCTGTTAATTTAAACCTTCCATAAAATTTTGCTCCACATCAAAATAATTTCATACAACACATCTGATGAAACTAATCCAATAAATATCTGAAGTTGGAATAATGATGTTATAAAATGATTCAAATTGAATTAAATCTGCAAGCTCACGGATTTAAATGTTCCATATTATGAATCAATCAGATCTTGATTTGAAATGGTATCGATCATTATGAATTTGAACAGAATTTGATCGCTGTTAGCAAAGAAATTGGTTTATTTATTTATTTCGATGCTGCTTAACAAGATCACAAACAACTAGGTTATGCGGTGATACGAATGAAACGATGAAGATCTATTGTAGTTTTCTTAGCTTCAAAAGGATCCATCTAATGTTCAAAAACTATTTATATAGTTCGAATGAATAAGTGTGTAGAGGTATTGCTTTTATTTTGAATGCATTTTTTTTCTTTTTTTTTCTAAAAAAGTAATCAATCACAATAATATCATCTTTCTAGACTGGAGCTCAATATTGTCATTATTTTTTGTATCAAACACTATTGTATCGTCTTATTGCTCTCTTTTCCATCTGTCATATTCATTGTTATATTATTATGTGTCTTGGGCAACCTTTAGGAAGACAGAATCTTCATTTTTTACTAACTAGGAAAACGCTATATACGCGTTGTTAGACGAGCGGAAAGTAATAGTATGTCGACTTTTTTTGCCAAACTTTCGCCTACATTCGCCAATTGGGTGACATTTAAGTTATAAATGGGTAAAAACTGGTTCGAGTGGAACCAATTTAGCACATTTTATGTTTTTTACTCAAAATGGCTGACCCGATCAAGCTGAGAATCTCCAGAAATGTGTATGAAAATGTAATTCAACTGCACATAAGATTTTATTTTTTTTGAAAATAATTTTTTTTTTCGTCATGTTTTTGAAATTTCTAAAATTCATGAAAAAAAGTTATCATCCGGTAATTCCACATACTATACATATCTAAGTTAGATGAGGAACCATAAGTAAAAAAGTTTGAAGTTGATAGCTGTAGCCGTTTGACCTGTGGAGAACCGACAAAAAAACATTAAAAAAACATAAAAAGGAACACCAATTTTTTTCAGTATGTCAAATTGAATCCTCGCTAAAGCTCGTCCAATAAAGAATTCATATACAGATGAGAAGACGTTCACCAAAACCCATGCCTCATGCGGGACTCGAACCCACGCCCAATCTGACTTTCCTATCGCAGTAAGCGATAGTTGACTAGCCCACGGGAGCGGCTAATTGGTCTACTTTATACATAAGTAGTTCTACGCTTTGAGATTCCTCTAACGTCGTAATAATGTAGATCCTTTGTCACAATAACATAGTAGTCAACAAACATATTAAAGGTAGACCATATTGCATAAACTCTGTTTGAGGTCTGTTTGAAGAAGCTATTGGCTAATTCACAATGGTAAGTCATAGAAAATTATTTTGTTTAAACAATGAATGTTGAGTATTTACAGATGTACACTATATATAAATTATAAATAGATTCATTACTAGTTTCTGAAGACACATTTCCAGCGTAATCAAAATCCCGACTTTATATCGTAATTATACGACCTGTACATTCTCTCTACAGTGATATTTTCTGACCCTACCCTTTCTTGTGACAAACACACAAGTTACTTTCTCAACAATATACCACTGTCGATATTTCGCCAACAAAAAGTATTTTTTTCTCAGTCAACAACACTCATGGTATTTCAATGTTTCAATAAACTTGCATCTTCGCCGAAGACAGTGACTTATTTATTACATTTCACTACGTAGTTGTCGACAGCAATGTAAATACATATCATATCAGAAAAGTAATCTAACCTATATACACAGAAGGCAATACAAATTTGTTGACTTCATATAAAACAGTACCTCATATAATTAATCTTATTAAATTTCAGCATGAGATGAAACATAATGTAAATATATATTTTTATCACATTTTCATCAAAAGCACTTTCCATTTTTACTGAGATTTCTTGAAAAAAAAATTCAGGAAACCTCTCTTTGATCTGGAAACATCTCGAATATAATTAAAAATATCGAATGTCGAATTCATTTGAAAAGTTCCTAGTTGTTTGTTGGCCTTCAGAACTCTCGTTTGCAAAGCTGAGTGAATATTGTAGCTTGGATGAGAATTCTTATGATGAAGTAACTTCTTGGTCTTCAAGAACACACGATTAGAAGTGATGTTGAACTTATTGCGAGATAAGCAATTTTCTTCTCGTTGAATATGATCAAGAAGGTTCTATAGAGAGCACACAAGAGAGGAACGTTCGAGATTCATGATATACATGTCGAAGGGATTATTAATTTTATACCACTCATCTGTCTTTGAGATATTTCACTTCTTAATGGGTTCATGAATATGATCAACAACACGAGGAATTTATTTCAGTAGCGGAATTTATGTACGATTATTTTTTTTTGGAGTATTCATCTTTGATGATGATGAAATTAGTTTTGGTACAATTCCACTTTTTTGTGTCAATCAAAAGACTCGACTTGATTGATAAAAAATTGATCAAACAGATATTTTAAGTAACCAATCAAGAGAATCAGCACAGGAAATTTAATTGCGTCTTTTGATAACAAAGGATGGTTCACTCAATATATTGACATGGAGAAAATTATCTAATGATGAGTATTCATATCATTCATGACGTATCAAAAAATATTTGAATGAGCGAAGCGAGAACTCAATTTTATCTCACTCGAAAAATCAAGTATTTTCATTGTATTTCACGCAGTTATCAACAAAAATGTCGTTGAAACTTGACGTGCACTATGGCAACATCTAGCTCGATACTGTGAAGCGTCGACTTACAATCGGCTCGATCACTTTTGTAAAAACCATTACGAATTTGTAAATAAACAACACACGAATAACCCAGAGAGAAGATGCGAGTAAAATAATTTCTTCGGATGGATTCAAAGTTTCTATGAATTCAAGTACACAAATTATTCATAATATTCTAAAATTGTACAAAGATCAGATCAGCCGTTCCGAAGAAAAACATTATAATATAATATTTATATCAAAATAAACGAATTAGAGCGTACAGCTTTTAAAATGAACAACATATCAATAAATTATTGGTGTGAAATAAAAGACCGTGAGTGAATAGTTTCGAAACCAAGATGTGTAAATAGTTTTCGAGTGGATCATATGAATATATCTCACTCGTCTCACAACCGCATAGTTTCGTTTCCCCATTTATGATTCCATCATGATAAACCAGGAAGGAAATATTTACATACATCTTAGTACTTCTAAGTACACCAATTAGTAAGATTTGCATGCATCTTCTAAAGCACATTTCTAATAACACATCGTCTAATGCAACACTGACTGTGATTGAATCACACTGTTATGATTTATAATGACAACGATCGTTCTTATTGTGTACGTCTCCTGGTTTCCGCACCAACTGCGCACTGAAATGTTGACGGTTTCACAGAAACATCAGAGCTAGAAACTTGAAGCATTAGCGATCTGCCGCCGCAAAGTGGTCTCATATTTTAGGCAAGTTTTCAATCGTTCAAGCCGTTAGAGAAGCTTGGATTGAATTGAGTGGAAAATAACTAACGCAAACAGAATCGACTGAGGTGAACGAATCACAAACAAAGATGGAAAGAGAGAGAGAGAGAGAGAAATAGAGAGAAAAAAGAGAGAGAGAAATCGTATTTGATTTCGAGTAATTCGAAGTTTGAAATATAACTGTATACCGAATGCATTCATAATATAACTATAGAAATGTTTGTGTATGACGAAAATATATAAAAGTTATATATAGAAAAGTTTGAAAACTCTACGAAACTTTTCCTGAAATCAGAAACTCATGGATTGGTCAATTTTCTGCCATTACTATATGTGACAATTGAATATTATTATACTCTATCACAAGGACGGAAGATATACCACCAAGACATCTCACTCAATGTTGAAATTGAACTGAACCCCACTTCTACCACCACTATTGTATCACTAAACTCTTCTAACCCCTTCAACTGTAAAATATGTGGTATCAGTTCACTTGACTGAGAAGCGCTACATAGATGCTGCATTGTGCTGCTGCCCAGCAGTCAACACTGCCGTTCCAGTGGCGAACAAAGTACTCATGGCTGAGATGAAGGTGGGAACAAGGATTTATTCCCATTCGGCCATAAGAGTGGACTGTCTTGGTGGTATGCATATACCGTATAAGCTATATATTTGGGAATAATCGAGAAAGCTTACTAATTCCATTCAGGGATTGTCAAATATGTGAGAATATATATATATATATATATATATATATATATATATATATATATATATATATATATATATATATATATATATATGTATATATATATATATAAATATATATATATATATATATATATATATATATATATATTATATATGTGTATATATACATATAGTCAAACATATATATATATATATATATATATATATATATATATATATATATATATATATATATACATATTATATATGTGTATATATACATATAGTCAAACATATATATTTATATATATATATATATATATATATATATATATATATATATATATATATATTGCAGTATATATATCAGTATCACATATGTATCATATATCATATATGTATCACAGTATTTATATCACATATATATATATATATATATATATATATATATATATATATATATATATATATATATATATATATATATAGTGGTGTATATGATGTGAAATGGAAGCTTCAACGTGTCACATCGTGCCATAAAACAGGTTTCAATTTACATCAAGGGCGAAAAAGGAAATACTCGTTTATACGCTGGATGGAGTTTTGCTGTCATGCATTCTACTGTTCATTCCATCACATGCACTGTCGAAATACCATTTTATAGTCTCACAGAATATGCGTTCCATAGACACATTCTATATCGCTGTACCGTCGAATCAGATGGAATAGATATTTGGTGGAAGTGCCGGGTTTCACTGATTTCACAGCCATCATACTTATAATATCATAACTAGGAAAACGCGGGATTTGCGTTGTGAGATGAGATAAGAAGTATGGATATCTAGAATGAAAAATATTCTGTCAGCTCAATTTACATCTACGAACCTTGGATTACTTCAAACGTTCAAAAACCTTTCCTGCAACTTGTTGATATTCATAGTGCTTCAACCTGTCGCATATACACTTTGCAAATCCAATTCATTCAAATATTCAATAAAATGTACTTTTTTATTGCGTTTTTTCGTTATTACGGATCCGATTGATGCAAAAATCTCTGAAAAGGTGTATAATAGTATTGCTCATTCTCGGTAAAAATTTGAGAGCTTCTGAAGAATTCTTGTTTTTGAAGTATTTTTCCGGGTTATTTAAATAAGGATTTTTCTAACATTACGATTTTTTGCCGAAAAAACCTTCCGACCAATATTTCTGAAAAACGAACCCAGCCTATTCTTGTGTAACAGAAATATGTAGAAAAAGTTTCAAGTCGATGAGTATTTTTTCCTGACCTTTATGCCGCGCACAAAATTAAAAAAAAAGACGGAGCCCATTTTTTTTTCGTTATGTGAAATAGAATCTTCTCTACGCTCATCTAATTTTACTTTGTATAGTCGATGCTAGAGGATTCCATCAACCATTTCATCTGTCTCGCTGATGTTTGTTGAAATGAATAGAAGGGTCACAACATATTTAAACCTAGATAGCTCCATATTTTGTCATGTGCACTCCAAACATAAGCAACTTAGAGTTACGTTCCCAAATCCAATCTCCTCAGGTGTCTCCGGTGTGAAAACAAATGCAATCGAAAAGGTGGTAGTTTTTTTTCACATACCTCTTTGGTTCTTTATAGGTGACGTGTAGCATATGCTCGAGCCAGATGTTTCTGTTTCAGTGAAAGTTTTGGAAGTTTGTATATGTTCTCGAATTTATTTACTAGTTGTTGTTGTTTGTTGGAAAGGATTGACGCCAGTTCAACCCACTCAGAATTGAATGTGATGTACAAAGAAATTTTTATCCTCACATTGTACTCGTTTCCATCGTACTTTTCCCTTATTCCATCATTAAACGTGTTATATCCCACCAGGGATTTTTTTTACTTCAACCGTCGTTGGAAAAGTTGATTATATCGAGATGGTCCAAATTGTTGAATTGAAATGTAATTGTTGGCAGATACTCAGTAGAATCCACGCTATCCCACAATTGCGCCACCGCTCTGGCCCTGTTAGCCATGTCACTGCTTTAGAAGCTGTTTGAGGCTCCAACTCATTCTCCGTTCATGCGTATTTTCGAATAAAGCCTGATTTTTTACAATTGAAATATGGAATAGTGATTATGAAATAGCAATAGTGTTTAGTGTATAGTGACATAGGTGAGCCACAATAGCCTCTATTTCACTGGTTCACCACCAACCCATATCATTATTTTGACTTTAACGGTTCGAATTTTAGTGGTCGTGGCAACAACCAAGCCCTCCAGATTATTTTGGTATTATTCTATTTTTCTTTTAAAATAATATATTGGGTCTTGCAGCAACTGTCAAAAGTCATTTTGACATTCATTCCTTGAGAATGTCTGATTTGAGTCTCAGAGAAAAATAAAATACGCGAAATACATAAAGGTGAGTCACTTGACCACAGTAGTAACATAATCTGATTGGCCAGAATTTGGCTTGTCATGAAGGTTATAAGGAATAAGTCATGAAAGATGGATATTTTTCGTTTCTTCAGACTTATTACCTGATCACTATATATAACCAGTTTCTTATTGTGAACGGTTACATGGAAACGCCAACATCCATTTCGTTTAAACACATAACCATATTTCACCATATTAACATATTCTTAACCATATTCTTAACCATATTCTTAACCATATTCCATCATCACCATTTCAATTATAAACCAGACTTGAGAAAACGTTAAACATAGGCCCAACCTATTTTTCATGGAAAGTTTAGCTCGGGATGATATTCTAAATTCTGAAAAACATAATAATGGAACAATATCTTTGTTCACCAACACAACCAAAAATGAATACATCTGTCAAATATAATCATGAGAACATATCTACTTTTTTGTTTGTTATGAATAATATGAATAGACTGAGAAAATATCGCTCTTTATTCACAAAATTATCTCTTCTAATTACTCATAATATATATATTCACAGTATATCTTACAAGGACGGAGAGAATACAGCTTGGGGCCATGAAACGTTACTCGCTATAACATCACCATAGCTGAACTTATATGTCTGATGAATAATGATTTACAACACGAGTATCGTTTACAACTGAAATGTTTCTCGTGACTCCAACCACGCTTATAACAACGAGAGATTACTTACAACCATTAAAACCTTGAGGAAAATCCACCGAGAGCCTATCATTTTCAGTGACAATGTAACATATAAACGATCGTAGTGGCTTTCAGTCTGAACGTACTGTGACGAAACTGCTCCATACCGTTCAAAGACATGTCCTCTTTAAGATACTGTCAATCAATAATAAACATTCACAATGTGTAACGTCTTATTTGTATGCAACTGTACAAGGTGAAATACAAATTGAGGACGAAAATATAGTGTTACTGTTACAAACTAGTGAAACGCCATATATGCGTTGTAAAACGAGCGGATAGTAATGGTATGTCGATTTTTCTGCCAAACTTTTGCCCACATTCGCCAATTGGGTGACATTCAAGTTATAAATGGGTGAAAACTGCTTCGAGTGGTACCAATTTAGCACATTTTATAGTTTTTCTTCGAAATGGCTCACCCGATCAAGCTGAAAGTTTTCATAAATCAAAATGTGAATGTGTATCGCCATGAATGTGTATGAAAAATCGCCGAAATTTTAATACATTAGTTTTAATTTATAAAATAATCAACAACAAGTCTCCAGCATATTTATATAACAAAATCGCTTTCACGTCACAGCTTCATCATCATAATGTTCGTCAAAATTCTAATTTGGTTTATCATCATCACAATTCCAAATCTTCATCTTCATTCTCAATAAGTGGTCCAAGAAGATGGAACGAGTTGCCAACATCATTAAAATCAGTAAAATCCCTAGGTATATTCAAATTATCATACAAAAAACAACTTTTAGTGAAGCAAAATTCTGAGATAGTTTTAAAAAATCATGTTTAATTTAGTTATAATCTGTCAGATCTTCCTGTTCTTTTTTTTGTTTGTTTTCCTTTTCCATTTGTGAATTTATAGTTCTTTTTATTACATCATTATTCGCATTTTAGTTATTATACTCATAAGGTTAGGTGGAAGAGCAGAAACTCATGTCTCTGAACCTCACCATTTCATTTTTGTTAAATAATCATCTCATTCTATAATTTGTATATGTAAATTGTTATTTCTGTGTTTCTTTTGTCAACTAGGCCTACTCAAAAATGAATAAAGACTTATTATTATTATTATTATTATTATTATTATTATCATAATGTAACTCAACTTCACGCGAAATCCCATTTTTTTTAATATTTTCTTTTTTTTCCGACGTGTTATTCTAATGGGTATTTTTTGAATTTCTAAAGTTCATGAAAAAAAAAAGTTATCATCCGATAATGCCACAAAACCATACAGATCTGAGTTAGATGAGGAACCATGGTGAAAAAAGGTTTGGAGTTGATAGCTGTAGCCGTTTGACCTGTGGAGAACCGACAAAAAACATTAAAAAAAAACGAACACCAATTTTTTTCATTATGTCAAATTGAATCCTCGCTAAAGCTCGTCTAACAACTGATCTGTTCACCTTTGTTATCATACAGTCATCCGCATATTTGACAATTATTGTCTGCATCTTGTGATGTATTTGGTATTTTTTTTTCATCTTGCACTGTTGAAGTTGTATGATAATTCATTCGAGTGAAATCACCCTGGTGGGAAGATTTTGTCCTATGGAGACTGGGGACGCCCTAAACCACATTGGTTTCGTTGGACCTATGCCTGATATTTATATTGAGGGATGATTAGAACATCATAGAAAACGTGTTCAGTAAATTATGTTGAATGTAAACGAAAAATGTACCAATGTTGATCGTCATTTAATTTCGAAATTGATGGTTACGTTAATAATGAATAGCGAATAAAATCGAGTGGGAGCACATGAAAGATCTGAACTATCCAAGGTTCAAAGTGATCCAAGGGCTGTAGATGAAGTGAGCCAACGAAATATTGTTCATATCAGATATTCACTCAGATTTATTGGGATGATTATATATCTTTTGTGGTGCCGCGTCCGTACGGTCAGTACTTTTCATCCTCATCTTCATTTGGAAAATGGTAGGAATTATTGTCATTATCAGAAATGGGGAATTATTGGGAAATTACAATTCTTCATCAAGTTCGATCTGCATAAAGATAATTGATTCTCTTACTTACAAGCTCATCTCACAACGCAAATGATAAGTTTTCCTTCACAGCTTCTTTTTTGATACTGATACATGGTTCAACAGCTATAATGGTAGCTGGGAATTGTTTTCAAAAATATGAACTTTTCTTTACCACATTTGGGACCATATTGATTTGCCCATACATCAGTATTTTCATGACAAATCGAAAGATACGTTTTACTACGCCACTTGTGTTGAGGATTAGAACATATTCCAAAGTCACGGTCATATTTATATGTCCACGTTCAATGGAACGTATATAAATGAATGAAAAAGAATGGATGTATATAAAACGTTCACGCAATCTCCCTACATTGCTCAGTAAGCTAAGGCACCGCTTTAGAAACTGAAGTCACAGTTGGGCGTGTTTAGAGTCCCGCATATGGCATAGAATTTTGTGAACGGACTTTTACAATTATCATCACTTCATGGTTCAATTTTCACCTACTCATCCTCACCCCCATATATCCTAGCTGTTGGTGGGGTCGTTGAGCAAACAATAATCATCATGAAACGTACACGTTTCATCACATCACTATATCGCAATTGTAATTATTCTAATTCAAACGAGAAATGTAAATTTTCGACAAAGCATTTGATCATGTGAATCAACGTTCATAGATGCCACCTTTACATCGTATCACAGAATTGCACCCAGTCTCCTGGATTCATTGTACCTCTTATCCGGCCGGAAATAGCTGCACTCTCTCAGCGTAATGAGATAATTCAGGCGTAGTTAGGAAAGGTGAGGGAAGAGACTGCTACTTAGCATCTGGTGCTCGGTACGTTTCATTCCATTACGGGAGTCAGACCGTGAAATATACGAACACCGTTACATCTGAGAGACGAATATACGAACTTGAGTAGAAGAAAATGATGATGCCATTAAGTTTACCAAGGTAATGAAAGACGAGAAAATAGACCCATATGCTATTCAACACCATATTTGGCGTGTAATTTAATTTTATGTAATGTGAAATTGAAAAAAATTATTATTACGCTGAGAAGTTATATACAGTTTTCAGAAGTTTTATTCAGGTTCGGACTGAGTCAAGTAATATCCCTTCACTCAAGCAAATTACATATGTTTTTTTTTTGTGAAGAAGAAACTTTTTGGTTGATCACATCTTATATAGACTTGCACATCTCGGAGAAAGACTCGTGTGTTCTGCAACATTGATAAACCTAATATTGAATATAAGAAATTCATGAAATTGGAATTAACTCGGACGTGGAAATTTAAAAGGAATATTTCACCTGGAATGTAGTTTATCGATGACCACTAATCACGCTCATGAATATTTCACTTCACTCCTTGACTCTTTCTTTCGCTTGATTTATGCCTTCTTTGCACATCCGATCAACTTGTATCAAAAGACAAGAGGAATCTTGGATTTTGGATATTGAGCCGATTACAGTCATCTTCCTTGCCTATCGATAGTGAAGGTCATACCAGAACTGTGCGAGAAAACCACGAATATATTCTAATTGTGCTACAAATTTATCTTCAGTAATAAATTAATATACATGTCTATTGGTTAGTTTGGTAATGAGATATTGAAAAACTTGAAAAAAAAGTTGAAGTAAGTTATGTGCTCACGAATAGATTTTCATACATCATTTCTATCCTCTACATTACATCCATAGATGTGAGTCAACTGATTAAAACATATTCACATGAGTCGAAGTGAAAACATTCACATTCACATGAACTTATTATATTCCGGGTTGATTTGAAAACAACACATCTCCAGAAGGAGAAGTAAGTCGAAGAAATGAACTCAAACTTTACTATGCTCAATCTAAGTGATGGTACAAAGGCCTGTGGCGTTACGACGTTTGAGAAGAAGATATAGATCGAGTTAGATAGTCGACAGAAAGTTTGTTTACTTGTATTTATCAAAAATTACATTTAATACAGTCGTACAGTTTATCGCATTATATACACACAACATCTTGTTAGGGTACCTTGAACACGTGAGTCCACCTCACTACCTGGCACTACAGCCAACCAAACCAACCCTAAAAACAACCGAGCCCCAAGTGTGTATAAGTCAAAGACTCCATACACGATATTTTTGACCGGCTTGCAGCCCTTTACAAGCCCGCCTCTGTGACGTATGCTCTACGTCACACGAGTAGTGGGGCAGCTAGCACTGACAGTATACTACCGTACCGCCAAAAGCCTATCCATACAAATGCCTATTTCAACCAGCACTCTAGTAACATTCAAGTGTCTGGGACCCTCATACCTCATTACTTAATGAGGAATTGAGCAAAAGTCCAAAAAAGACGGTCCGCTATGTCACAAACGAACAGAGAATGTGGAACTCGACCGTGAATAGACCAGAAGTTGGTATTTCGGACATCATCTAAACACTTGTGTGGGTAGATCTCAACACACGGAGGAAACGAGCTATCTCACGATATTTGTTCAAGGTATTCTCAGGAGGAACCTGGAAAATGACACAAAGACACTTGGCACTTGAGTGAGAAGGTACACGGAATCAAACTACATAGCATAGCTTACAGTATGATAGGAACCCCATTATAAGCGGTTGCGATACTCTGTGGAAACCATGTAGTGGCTGCTCTTCGAAACATGGCAACCATCGAGCTACCGCTCGACTAGATATACTATCAATGACTTTGTATAATGAAATCCACTGGGTTGAGTTTCAAGCTTTGAAGTTGGGTCTGATGGTTTAATTGTAATTAAAGGTTGCGCTTAGTTCGAAGGTCTTGGTACTTAGAATGGATAATAAAAGGGTGGATCGAGGTGGTGCATGATGGAAAAACAATGAAACAAACTCAACAGTGTCATAACTTTTTTTGTCTATAGTAACAATCTGTTTGTTTTTCATTATTTCAAGTGAAATGACAATCTTGAAACGAAGTGTTTCTTCTTATCCTCAGGAAATTGCGGCGTCACCTGAATTTCCTGGTTGCGTTATTTGATTTTTTTTTTGTTTCTGGTAGATTCTTCTCACATTTGTCAAGATGAAAAATTACGGTTGATATCATTTTTACCGTACTACTATAGTTTCGAATTATATATAAGATGTAGTTGAATTTTATGAAGTCATTATTTCCTACAATACTTGATTTAATCGTTGATTTGAGATAGGTGCCCTTCAGGTTGGGAAGGCCTACTGTGAGTTCATTATATCTCCGAGCACATAAATAACATCAGAAAATGATTTTTTTTTACATAACAATACTGATTATTTTGAAATCTGTTCCTTTATTCAAATTATCATATGTCTTCAAGAGTTGAGAACGAATCAATGAACCATATACACACTGGTTTTATGACAATATATGATTGAAATATGGTCAGCATAGAAAGTACCGTTATTTTTTTAAGAAAACACCTGTTTTACTTCCAAATAGAACTTTCAAATAGGCAAATAAGCCTACATCTGGTGGTTCAATATTTCATCAAATAAAGTAATATTTTCTAAATGGAATTGAATTTGATAACTCAGGAATACGTGTTGAGCGGGGATACGTGAATATTTATAAAAATATATATAAATATGTATAAATATATATATAAATATATATATATATATATATATATATATACATATATATATATATATATATATATATATATATATATATACATATATATATATATATATATATCTATATATATATATAAATATATATATATATATATATAAATATATATACATACATATATATATGGATATATTTAGATATATAAATATATATATATATATATATATATATATATATATATATACATATATGTATATATATATATATATATATATATATATATATATATATATATATATATATATATATATATATGTATATATATATATATATATATATATATATATATATATATATGTCTGTGTGTGCGTGTGTGCGTGAAATAAGTATATATTTATCGCTCTTCATCATCCAGTATCCACTTTTGAAGTGAATTTTGGTTGTTTATCCACAATAGATCCATCTTGAATGAATTAAACCAGGCAAACGGAGCATATGCGTTACATGTCTCAAGCTTATAGCTTGAGCGACATATCTTAATAGAGTATAATCGAAAACTTCACATACCTTGACGCATGTAAGATATACTTCATTCAATGAATGTCGAGCCCAGAGAGCCGTGAAACTTACCAACCTAATTCTGCTAACATTTCCATCTATTTCATGAATAAAAAACAATTATCAAATCAGTTTCTTGGAAGCGACTGATTTGAATTGCATACAAATTTGTGATAGTGTATATCGTTCTGGTGTTCACATTCAGAAAAATATTTGATTCGTTATAGAGATTTTATTTTCCAAATTTGCTTGCTCATCCTAATCTTATGGGGTTTTCAAAAACTTCGGGATGGTGTTACTCAAAAATGATTAAACCATTCCAACCCCAAAATTATACACTTCTAAGTTGAATAACTTCGCGTGTACAGAAAAAGTTGCATATCGATCAATCAAACCCTGTGACCTGTGCAGTAAATACAAACAGAAGAAAAACACACACACAGACAAATCTCCATAAGAGTGGGATGGATGTCTTCGCTTTCGCTCATCCAATTATCCATACATTATTCTGATTAAATTTCACTGAATTCCCTTAATAATATCTACAATACTATTGTTATACTGCGTTTGATCAAGATAGGAATTTATCAATTACGCGCATCCCATACTTGTGTATCCTACATGTACACATGCTTCGACCGGAAGGAAATGCTACGCATAACTCAATCTCACTCGGAGCCTGGAGTCACATTCCACTATACATTGAGGTCTGTTTGGTTCGAATAACGCCATTGTTATAATTACATGAAAAATTTGATTATAGTTATATGAAAATTAATTTTAAAGATTTTGATTAATAATCTGGAACCCTATCGCGATGCTATTTGAAATAACGACCTGGGCGTGGCTTGTTCAAAGTGACTATGATTTTGATAGGTGAATATTTACTAGAAGAGTTGAATACTATGGAAGCATATCCAATTCATGTATATTTTCATTATTGAGAGCACAAAATCACGAACATGCTCATGAGGAGAATTGACGCCTAGTGATAGGCGTGGCTAATCGCCAAAGCCACCTGGATCTATACTTCATATGGGAATTTAGAGATACTCTGATAGGTAAATGTGAAATCTCCCTTATAACAAAGCCCATTTTATTGGATGTTCTATTTTGTGACGTTTATGGTCGGGTCAATCACTAGTCGTCAATTACGAAATATCTCAAGTTTTTGAAATCTAAGAGACCGCGACTTCGTTATCATCTTGTGTTGTCGTGGTATTAATCTCTCCTAGTGAACATTATCCACAAAAACATATCAGAAACAAATATTATCGTTAATTTTGTAGGAATTTAGTAAGTATAGACTTTGTGGGTATACACATTTCGAAAGTGAGATGGTTTTTAGGACTATTTTCAAAATTGAAAACCCCTTCTTCCAAGAGTGGTACATGTTTGATGCTGGATGCAGTTGGTCTCTCTACGATGAAAGAAGGTTTTCGTAAAAATTCAGTTTGTGGATGACCTTCTTCTTTCGTGGATCACAAGAGTTTCAGTTTCAGTTTTATTTGATAAAAGAATAAGAAAATATGTTTGTTGAAGTTTTTTATTAGAGTTTTCACTTTTGATTCTTATTGATAGTATCACCAAGTCTTGAGTGAATGTAAGATCCAATGTTTGCTCTCATTCACAATTCAAATGGAGAGAATCATCTGTTCAGGTCATGTGAGAGTGGATACTGTCACTTTCTTCGTTTAGGAAACTGTGTGAAAACACCGAAAATACCGCAGAAAAGGTATAAAATTAGGACAAAACACGCGATCGAAAGCATAAAGACCATCACTTCAGTATATAAACACTATATTAACACATTAAATACTTATTCTGAATTGGATTAATGATGCTTTTCATACATTGTTCGCGTTGAGTTTGATGGTTAGAAAATAGCTATATAAAATACGAAAATATATTGTACTCACAATTTATATGAGCCAGGCATTATTAATTTTATATTTCTAGAATAATAACAACATTTTACAGTTATCTTTGTCTTTTAAGGAGGTCAAATTCGTGGCAGTTACCCAATGAATAAGGGGGTTCACTTGCATACACAAACATTAAAGTTTCCCACCAAATATACACAAACAAATATATCAACAGGACTAGGTTCACGATAAGTGTTTACAACAACTTCATATTCTTGGAGGTGCAGTGTGATCTTGTAATCACCAAAGTTAGATAATATCAGGTTGATTCTCTAGTGTTCAACAGTTCTTCAAATATCCTGTTTTCCTCTGAGAAATATTTTCAACCTTGTTTGTTGTGACTACAATTGTATTTCGAATAATGACTCAAAGAGTCCACGCGGGAGTCGATTTAGCGAAATATCAGTTTTTTGGTGATAACTTTTGAACGGTATGAGATATTAAAATTTCAATACGTGAGAAACACAGATAATTATAATAGCTTCAAGATGATATAAGTTATAACTATTCAAGTCATGTCGCATAACTGTCAAGCGTCGACAGCTAAAACGTGTTTTTTTTTTAGCGGTCGACTCTTGACAGTTATGTATGCAACGTGACTTCAATAGTCGTAACTTATATCATCTTGAAGCTATTATAATCATCTGTGTTTCTCGTGTATCAAAATTTTAATATCTCATACCGTTCAAAAGTTATCACCAAGAAACTGATATTCCGATAAATCGACTTCCGTAGACTCTAAATAATGTTGACCGATAAAACAGAACTATCAACTTGAAGTTCATGATGTGAGTTAAATCCAAGCTGAAACTACTACACACTGAACACTACAACATTTCTAAAACATCTGAATAGAACTCGAACACACAAAGATAAAATGCCACACTTTCCTCCATATATAGCTTTTATCAATTCCAATAAATCGCAGGAATCGACCGAACTCGTGGGTATACGTCCGTGGGTGTGTACGCGTGTGTGTGTGTGCGTGCGTGCGTGCGTGCGTGTGTGCGTACGCCCGTCGTCGCGTGCAAGTCTTATTGTAAGGAATGTGTTAAAACGAAACACGGTCTCCGAGGAGTAAGTTTGACCCGCACCAATATCGTATATTGCGGTAACCAGGGGCAACTGCGTGTCCAACCCAGACGTCGCGTCTTTCATTCGCTAAAGGTCAGAGAAGAAAATGGACTAGGTTATGCTATATAATACATTTTGTTGTTGTAAGACATATTTTTTTCTTGCGAAAATTCCGTTAGTAGGCCACATGGGTGTTGAGGGATTATCCTGTTCGTTTTTGTTTATTTGGTGTACATTGTGAAGGTACATTGTGAATCTTTATTATTTTCAAGTACGGTTATCGCTTTGCCACATGCATTTGTGAAACTATAAAACGATGATGTTGATGGTTAGTTCTTGATTAAGGACCTTATCAAGAGCTAGATTAATTGATGGTATTTACAAGCAGATGATACTGAAATTAGGAAGTGATGATTAGTGAATTAAAAGACGGTAGTTCTCGATTAAATTATCGCATAATCTATTTCCCAATAGCAATTAAGACAGGTTTTATTTGTTGATCGAATAAAACCTTTTTTTTTTTTTTGAATAACATCGAAACTTGATACAAAATTATTGTTTCCCAATTGAGGCTATGGATGAAAGCCATATTATACTATAATATATTAAAATATATAAAATATATAATATAATTAAATTGATACCAATAGATCTTGGTCATCAATAGAGAGTGTCTTTGAAGCCAAAGTATAAGTAGAGCAGAAAATTCGATTCATTATTGTGAAAACAATCGAGAACTTTTTCAATAAATTGGAAATAAGTCAATAAACACTATAAGGATAGCTCAAAGATGGTCCAGCTATAATTATTCAGCCTAGCGGGTTGTTATGATCTCACGTAGAAGTTGATGAAACAATTATATATTTTCATTCGTCTCACTTCGTCAGTTTGTGGAAATGACACAAGATATTGAATTTCAAAATTCAAATTTCTGATGTTATATCGAATATTTCTGAGCTCCATTTCTGAATATTTTCATTATTTTCTTCTTTTTAGGGTATAGCTACATATTGGCTTCTCAAAAATACCAAACTGGCTTGCATTTCCACATACGAATGCATGATAACATTTGATACAAAAATATTTACACTGGCATACCAACAGTCTATTGAAAGTGTAATACAATTGTTTGTTTTTCTCCGGTTCTGAGCTGTAGAGCGCGAAGAAACAAATGTAATATAAATGAGGAGGAATAACTATAGTAAGCTATATCTATATAAGAAACGCACATTATTTGAAAACCCGATGAC
>OZ023326.1:14434652-14464652 GCA_964007535.1 Brachyptera risi
AGCATTGTTGATGTCCATCGAGTACACGCACTAACAATCCTTCATAATGTACATGTTTACTCTATCATTATTGCTTGTCACATTATATTTTTTCCTTACCTAGTTTATTTTTTGTTCACATTATTTTTACTCAAATTATTCTATCGACTATAAGCTCCTCATCTCGGTCAATCGGTCATAATTGTATATATAGAATTAGGAGATTGTATTTGTTTTTATCTGTGTGATTGTTTTTTCATTCACCGATTGACGTTCCATATATGTTACATTATCGATCATCAAATGTATATGTCCTTTGGGAGGAAATAAAATAATAATAATGATCCTGCTATTGTACTATTGTTCTATTTGACTGCGTAAAGTAGTTTCTGTACATGGCTTGAGAATAGTGCGTTTTCACGACGCATTAAGAAACAATTCGAACGGCATTGTCAATATGCATACCACCAGGGACCCGAACCGGAACCAGAACCGGAACCGGAACCCGAAAAAACCCGTATTTTTGGGGAACCGGAACCAGAACCGGAACCTTTTAAATCGTAGAACCGGAACCAGAACCGGAACCTTTATTCATTTCGGTTCGGGTCCCTGCATACCACAGTTAGTGAGTTTGAAACGTTCGAATAAATAAAACTGGAGAGTTGATGCGAGTTGAATATTTGTCACACCTGTTGGTATTAGGAACATGTGCTCCAGGTCGATAATATGGACCATGGTTCGAGTTGGTGGGTCTAGTTTGGTGGGGGGGGGGGAAGAGAGAGCAGGGGTGGGAAGAGCATATTCGGGGCAACGGAGGTGCAACAAGTGGTTCCATACCTCGCTTACATATCTCATTACACTGAGGGGAACACCGAGAGGAAATACTTGATTCAGATACGAACGAGCTGTGTTTTTATGTTTGAGGAATGGGAGGAAAATCAACTCATTTTGTTACCTCATTTGATGTCATCTCAGATATACATTCATATTGTTTCATTGTGTATATTGGTTATTAGTGTATCATTATTCCGAACCTTTCTGAATTTAAAGTAATTCATCGATCGTGAGGTATAAACTTGGAATATGATGATTCAAAAGATTTGGCTAGCATTGCATGAATCTTAGACATTGGTTCCAAATCGTAGACTAATTTTTTAATGAATTAGAAGAAACACATTATATACAACGACTTTTTTATATCTTTGGAAAACCAACATTGATATTCCGGGTTATCACAACCAGAATATTTCTTCAACTCATTTTCCTTGATTATATTCACTTTTTGCAGGTTCAGTAATATTCTATTATAAACGTATATCTCAGAACCAATCGGTGAATTGAAACTTCCTTGTAAGTTATATCAGATTATTACCACTCTCATATGTGAGTGTAACATTATCAAAATTCGATCATGAAATCAAGTCTCTGTTTATCAATGATATTCTTATCTGAATGTGTGTTTGTATAATATGATTATCCGTAACACTGATAGCATTATACGGTGGATGTCAATAACGCTGCTCGGAAGACTTGACAACGCCAGAGCGACGCTAGTATTGATTTTATTTCCTCCCGTATGCCACTTGCAGATAACAATAATTAATGGAGCATATAATCATAACAACCCCTCACCGGAGGTGTTTGAGTGATCAAACTAATATATGGAATAAGTGGTTACACGGGATATGTAGACAATGCTGCTACAACAATGCAGATCAAATTGGATTATCCTAGACGAACGCAGCATGTACGTTGTAAGATGAGCAGGATATATATATATATATATGAATATGGAGTAAAATCAAAAACTCTACACACCATGGGGGTATTCTGTAACCTACTGGTCCCACATTTTTTTTCAAGATTTTTTATTTGTCAATTCAAGATCATACAGAAAAGTTCACAATATTCCACAAAGCCTTTTAAACAGGCTGTGGTTTGCATTATAATTATAACACATGAAAAACATAATTGAAAAAGAATAATAAGAGGTATAGTGATGGCGTATTCAGTTTTGTGAATCATATGAGTTCCAATGATGGTATAATGCGCCAATATAACAATACATGTATAAGTTTTTTTTCATTCTCCTCATTAATATAATTTTAGAATATATAAATTTCCATTTGACATAAAAAATTGAGAGAATATATATATATGATGATTTTATTATGAAACAATAGCAAAATTTCTTGTTGGGAAAAATATGGGACTTATTAGACATACGATTGATACTTATAACTACAAAATAATTCAGTATAATACTAGGTGATTGATTGGAACTGAAACTTCCTGACATGTAATTGGACGATGGGGTAATACCAACATAATTTATCATATTATAAAGGTGGTACACATTTACTAATATCACTCCCATACTAATGACAATGTACGGTATTTGTGATTTCTTGATGTCAGTTCAGAACGAAAGGTATCGGTTGCCTGTCGCGATTTAGCGGATTCCCTTGTGAACTAGATGTTGGTAAGAGTGGCTACGGTACCGGTGACATTGTTGAACTCACAAAATATATAATTAACGTGCAATGCTGCTAACATAATAATTCTACTCTGAGCATTGTTGTTTTATATAGTTCGATATATATATATATAATATATAGGCCTATATATATATTTTGATAACATCGAAACTTGATACAAAACTATGGTTCCCCAATTGAGGCTATGTATGAAATGTAGGATCGTTTGGACGTTCGATAGAAAAGCGATAGTTGCGCCATAGGCAATTGGGACCCTGGACTCAGATTCTAACCCTGGAAATATTTCACGTTGAAGAAGCGAGTCAGTAAGCCTTCTTATATTAGGCTTTATGTTGGTATCACTTCATGGTGCTTGTAGTAGGCCTATACTACTTGTCTGAAATATGATTTGTATCCAGGTGGTTTCAGTAACGGAACTCACACATTTCTTGAAGGTTGCCATAACTTTCACTGGGTTTACTGGGATAAATAGTTATAGTGTTTCCAGTAAGCAGAATTTACTGGCGTGGTGGGTTTCGGAAAGTTCAGTAAATCACTGGGAGTAGGTTTCGGAATGAATCTAGTAGGCCTACACTAGCAGTAGATTCTGGAGGTTCCGGAACGCAAGCCCTTGACTCATACACAATTTGTTTCATTCAGCAACTTGAAACTTTAGAAAGCCGTGGATTTCGGCAACGTGGCAATTCTATTTTTTGAATCTATTCGATGAATTGAACAAAAATGTAATACTTTTTCTTGAAACGGTTCGTCCGATTCAAGTAAAAATCTGTGATAATGTTGTCTTTGATATATTTACATTCGGTGAAAATTGGATTTTTTCGAAACAGATTTTATTTGTAATGTTTTTCCGCCCAGTCTATGATCTCAGAAGATTTTTAGAAACATTGTGATGGTGTTTTTCAAAAATTTTCCCACCGATATGAACCCAAAACTCATATAAGTTGGATAAATTCGCATGTCTCGAAAAAATTTCATGTCGATCAGTCAAACCCTACGACCTGTGGAGTGCATAGAAAAAAAAGAAAAAAAAACAGACAAAACCCTATGGAAGTGGGATGGAGACTTCGCTACGCTCATCTTATCATCTATATTCTATAAAGACAAAAGTAGCTTTATTATTCTAATCCTTAATTAACTCATCATTTCCATAATTGGTATCTATTCTCTAATTCAAGTCTTAACGTCCATTGTTGATATCTATTGTTCTATGTTTCTATTACATCTGTGTTGGCTGAACATGATCATATTAACATTTCAATTACTTCTGATGAGTTGAATGATATTATATTATGTGCCGCTGGGCAACATAATATTCGTGCAGATATTCCGAATATAGAATAATACTCATATGAATATTGGTCAACTGAGGAATTTTGCTTCTGTGATGATCCAATTCCCACAGAGAATGCTCAAGCTCCGAATATATATATATATATATATATATATATATATATATATATATATATATATATATATATGTATATATGTATATATATATATATATATATATATATATATATATATATATATATATATATATATATATATATATATATATATATATAGGCCCTATATATATATGTGAAAATAGAGAGGGGGAAATATATAAAACAAATCTGGCGTACACATAAGAAAGCATGATACATAAAATGAGAAACAATTCTTCAAAAATTTAATAATTAACGATGTCAACATAGTATGTGAAATGATGATAATGGCTAGCATAACAATATAACAAAAAACCAGCTCTCAATTGATTCAATCTGAAAATTACAATAAGAATAAAAGACCCGAAAAAATGTTAATCTTCAACGTTTTTCATATTTTCGAGAATTTTCTCATGTCAATTCATTCACATAGTTTGATGTTGTTGTAATTCTAATATTTTTAATCAAAACGAATGTGTGTACATATTGTTCATTCATTTAAGTGGTTCGAGATTTTTCAGTCCTGAACTCGGCCAAAGTTATGTGTTCTATTGTGGGAGAGCAAGGCAATATCAAATTCAAAAGGTTGAACAAATACAAATCAAAACAACAACTTTCATTTGTTGGGGCGATTGTCAAGGTTACAGGCTGGTAAAAAATCTAACCGATGATTGGCTCATTATTCTAATCACATTCAAAACAAACGTGAATTCAACTGAGATAATGGAAACTTCATTAAGCAATTAAAACTAGCCATTAACTAATTACAACTTGTACTTCAGTTTGCATCATCGCAAGTTTATCAGTGTATCATTATTGTATAGTAACTTCAGATCAGCTCTCTTACTGACTGATAACTAATTAGCCTAAAGACATGAAGTGTGATAGCAGCATGTTTGGGATGCATCCATCACATGCGATAGGGCCTATCCCAAATGTGCAGATCAAAGCATCATTGCTGTAAGTAATTACTTACAATCACTTTGTACAACATACAAGCCGAATGAAGTATTATATAGGATGACAATGAATGCTGCCAATACTACCAAACTGACTCTCTCAAATTAACAAGACCGTTCAACAAATAGAGATGCTATAATAAAACCCTCGAGGTTTGTTATTGTCAACTGCATCAGCGTTGACATATACGATGGAGGATTAGGAAGAAACATGACATCTAATTAGAAGAAAGAAGTGAAGAGGAATGTTTTTTTTTCAAGGCAGTACACCGCCAGAACTATTGCCTCTTTTTCGGAGTAAAAAACAACAAATCAAGAGAAAAAATAAATGGAGCTACATAACCGAAAGAAGAAAGGCCGAAAAAAAGATGAAAAAACAAACAAAGTGTGAATCTCAAATGGGTCAAGCAGAAGATCTGTTTTATAATCAATTTTACGTTGTCTCGATACTATGGTATGACATTGAATGCTAGAAGTATTTCATATTTTTTCAGGTCACGAGACAAATGTTTATTATGAATTTTATTTCAGGAATAAATAACATGAGACCAACTCTAACTGGCAGTTTGAAGTTGTTATCACTGATGGTCACCCATGCTATTTGTTTCCACCAAATGTCAGATAAAGACTAACTAGAATTGGTAAAACTGTGTCTCATTCAAATAGTGAGAATAATATTTGTATTCATTAATTATTTATTCAATCGTATTGACGATGATCAGTTATTGAAGTTTTGGTTTGCATATTTATTGCAACTTCTACTCAGTGAGAAGTTATTCATCGTGTTTTCTATGATATATGGATTGAGTTCAGTTCCTTTTTGAAAAAGATAATATGCTTTGGTGTATGCCCTGAATGATTGAACAGCGTATTTGAATTGCCTGTCCATACTCCATCTGGTCACGTTAAGGTTTTAATATAAAACGTATGAGTCAAGATGAGATATATATGTATGCAGCCAACAAATATTTATTCATCTGCTCACGTATACAGAAACAACACAGAAAAGTTTGATATAAAATATATTTTCCATAGCTTCTACAATCTCACATGGAAAAATTCAAGTATGGTTTTGGATATATTACTAACACAGAATCGTTTTCTTTTTATGTCTGATACTTCATTAGAACTGATTATCATTACGTACTTGGGTTTTCGCATTACAGTACGAGTAGATTGTTCGTAGATGTGGGTTATTACCTTTGATTTGAACATTCATGAGTCAATACTGAATGCTGTTTCATTCCACAAAATATATAAGATGGAACACATGGATGAGAAAACGATCTATTCTTTGTAGAATGAGTTGGTAATAATGAGAGTTCCAGCAGTCCTAATTTATAATTACACCTTCGAATATAAATGAATCTTCCTTCATGTTACTCTCTCATTGGTTTTCGTGAATCCAGAAGAAAAACAAGATACCGTAAAGTGGGGTGACTTTGCCCTCTTATTGGAAAATGTTTTGAACTGCTGCAAATGAATAAGTTTTAATTCTATTGTATCAATTTTTTTTGTATCTCAATAGATACGTATCAAAATTGATACGATAAAATTGAAACTTTCATTTTGTAGCAGTTTGAAACTTTTTCCAACAAAAGGGCAAAGTCACACCATTGGGTTAAAGTCACCCCACCTTACCTGTGTATAATGTCCCCCACCCTTGTTACTATTTGAATCTCCTCTTTGCACGTACTTCATCTGAATTTTGACCGAAAAGATTCAAAATCTAATTAAAACTACAGTCGGAGAAGAGTTCAAATTGAATTCGCTTCACCAAAATTGATTTCAAAGTGCAATAGTAATATTTTGAAATGGAGTGTTCGCCGAGCTCCTATAATGATTACAAGATGAAGTAATCTCAGTTCCCGATCGATTCATTGCCAACGTTGCTAATGTTTGATGGAAAATGCATGACTTTTCTCAAGATCCTCTTTGACGAGAGCTTGTTTTCCTCATGAATAGCTTCCTTGTATAAAATAGATGAAGAAACTCACAATCTAACGATATAATATAATGCGTTCAACGACGCATAAACGGTGATGCAAAGTCATTAAAGATTCTTGTTCAGAGATGGATATAGCGGAACAAAAATTTGATTAAATTGAACCTAGATGACAACAACCCCCACTTGCCGTTCGCTGGTCAATTTTTTTTTCATTTTGAAAATTAGAGAATTATCAATGGGACCATGAAGCCAATACGTATGGAGCCTATACGATACGTAATTTGCCCATTTTAGATAAGAATTGACTGGACCGGAATGGATGAAGTTACATACATTCTGTGAAAAAAATTGATTAAAAGTTTCTTTTTCAAACATGGTCAACCATGGTCAATTTGTCACCTCGATTATTCGTTATTGTTGAATGTTTCTTTATTGAGTCAAGTTAGAATACATAAATGTTATACATTGCTGTTTATACCCCATCAAGATCAGGGGGTAAATCCTATCTTGTGCTGGGGCAATTGGCATAAAGTAAATTTAGACATGAATTGATTATAAAATAATGAAAAGTATATAAATGTGTAGTTGTTAAACTGTGATACCTGATTATATTCAGAGTATGGTATGAAAATGTAATTTTATTTTTAAAACCGAAGTCACTGAACCTAAATATCAAACTAGAACTGAGTGAAACTCAGAGTGAACTTGAGTGAAGTAAAGACTCAATTTCACCGTACTCGAAAATAACGAACATTTTTCGGCAAGCAATAGAAATGTATGTGATGAAACTACGTAATCCCATATGTCTTCATCTAACTCGATACGTGATAGTTTTGAGGTGCAATCGTTCGAACTAGTTTTCAGAAAAACATTCAGAACTTTGAGGAACATCATGAGAATAATCCAGGAGGAAGAGTATGGAAACAATTATCTGAACAAATTTAAATTTCCACGAAATTTAATATCATACACATAATCATGAAGTTTTAAATGAATCGGATGTACCGTATCGTAGGTGAAAATCATCATGTATTCATTTTGAATCAATCAAAATTATCACTTCATTAGAAAAACTATTGAGAACATAAAAAAGTAAAACCGATCAGATCATAAACCATTTATAATAATCAATTGGTCAATGAGGAAGTCAGTGAGTTGAATAGCTTCGAAACCAAAAAGTTCAACTTCGCTTCTCATTGGATTCGAAATATAGTCTCGCTCGTCTTACAAAGCATTTGCTGCGTTATCTTATAGTAAGTATTCAAATATCCGTTTGATGAGCCCCACTTATCAACAGTCGTTAATTAACGACCAAATATAGTGGGCTCATCAATTGACCGGTTCAATCCATATAAATTAGAAAATACCTGATTGGATACGTGTATATCAAATTCAATTGATTTTTACGTCTTGTAACATCAAAAAGAGGGAGGGGTGTGATTAACGGGAGTGGTTCATTACGTGTACTTTGAAAAAAAAAATTCATGATCATACAATTTCTCCCTATTCAGTTTATCAATTATACATGTAAGTTTCAGAAATATTAAACTTCATGATCATACAAAATCTCTCTATTCAGTCCATCTATCATTATAGTCGTTTTTTCCCCGAGCAAATAAAACATGAACGATATCAAATGGGAAATTGTTTCTCCATCTCCGCGAAGTCAAGAAAATCTGTAGTCTATGCATAAGCAATTTATTTTACTATACGCGGTATGAATGGAAAAGTGACTAACGGCTTCTCAATGCATGACGCTGGGAGTACAAATAACCTCTTGATAAAGATGTAACCCTTACAAGCTGGCTAAACAATATCATTATATCACTTGAGATACTATAAGAAGAGGACGTTTTCGTCTTACATTGTCTTATGCCAATCGAAATTCATAATCGTTGCTGCTATAGTTGGAAATATGTCTCGATTCACACAAAAGTTTGACCGATTCTTGAGAGTTTTGGTATAACTACGTGTTTGTGGTGTCCTACGATTGAAATTTTCGAAAAAAAATCAGCTTTTTTTCCATAAAGAAATGAGTAGTGGATATAAAAAGAAGATGGAAAGAATTGGAAGACGAGAATACGAGGAAGAAACGAAAAAAAAATTGAATTTCCGAATGATCTTCAAATTCTGAAAGTTTGATGTTTATTTGAAGATCAGCTCATTCTAGTGACAAAAATATCAATTCATTCATTAGCAGAGTTTGAATGAAAATTTGAACATATCAAATTTGATCGGAAAACCAATGCGTCATACAATTGAATTGAATTCAATTTTATCTCATTTTATTCTGCGAAATTTAATAACCGATACATAATATGAGTGAGGATAGTGAAATTAACAGAAACCCGCGTAAGAACACAAGTTCTTGAGTGCTGGCTGTCAAAAAATAAACATTTATAAATATTGAAGTTCGAAGCAGAGACGTGGAATACATGAATAATATTTGATATTTGAGAGAAGACAAACAGAAAAAATGTAATTATAAATTATAAACACCAAGTCGTTATGGAGTAATGGATTTGTTTAGATTATAGTATTTCGAATAGCATAGTGATATGCTATTCAATATACAATTGAATTTTAAGTGATATACAATTCAAATACTATATCAAGTTTTTCAAACCAACTCTATCTGACACGAAACATAATTTTTCAATTCATATTTCATTCTCCACAATGAATGAATATTTGACAACACCATTTTCTAACTGTTTTTCAGTGCGATTCAGGTGATTCAGAACTGAATACGTTTTCCTAATTGAATACTACATCATCATTGAAAACCTCATTTAACAGAGTTCATCCACTGTATACAGTTTCTTAGTGGCGTTCAAACTAAATTACTCGGGAAATCTTCGCGATAAATCCCTGTTAAATGATTACAGTAAATAATACAATACGTAATACGTACAATAAATAATCCAAGGTTTTATACGGAAGTGAGTAATCTATTGCCATCTAATAAATTACTCTTTATTCTCTCATCAAAGAAACCTTGTACTTCTGAGAGTAAGAAAAGTCGGCGCTTCATGACCAACTTGACGTTTGAGTAAAATGAACTAAAATGTTATCTTCTAAGTAAACCACATATCCGGCTTTTCCTCAAATCTCCCCCCCCCCCCATCTCATCTGAATTGAAACATCTGCAAATGATATGCGTTTATCAAAATAAAAATCATTCAAGAACTCTAACATCATCACACATCGGACCAGTTGGAATAGATTTGATTTGATAATGCTCAAAATAATTTCTCGCTTGGAATAATGAAACTTCACTTTTATCGTTCATTTTTTTTGGCTAGAAACGACGCCTTCAAATTGAATACGTCTGGCCGTCACTCAAGCCAAAACAAGAAAACACTTTGAAGCAATGAAAAATGACCCTCTCTTCACTCTTTAAAGAGAAATGTTGATTTAAAAGCAGTCATCTACGAAACGTTCGTGACCATCCGGATAGACTGTCTCTCATCGCGATACCAGGGAGAGGAATGACATGGCGTGATGTGCTTTCTAGAAAGTCGATATTATCATCTCGCGAGCTATCGATCTGAACATCTCTCTCCTCTCTCTCTCCCACTCTCTCTCTCTCTCTCTCTCTCTCTCTCTCTCTCTCTCTCTCTCTCTCTCTCTCTCTCTCTCTCTCTCTCTCTCTCTCTGGTGGTCATTAGTTAGATTATCTCTGAATAACTAGGTGCCACAGTTAATTGTGGTTTTATGTGTATATGGTATCTCTAGGGTCATAGGTCACTTTAACACTACAAGCTATACCAATCATTTACCTCTGATTACAAGTATGTATTTGACATATTGTCAAAGGACCCACTCAAATTGATGTATCCCTAATTGAATTTCCTGATTGAATATACTGTAAATTCGAGCGTTTTTCAAGTCAATTTGCCCCCAAAATGACAGATGATATATATATATATATATATATATATATATATATATATATATATATAAATATATATATATATATATATATATATATACATATATATATATATATATATATATATATATATATATATATATATATATATATATATATATATATATATATATATATATATATATATATATACTGATCTGCTGTTACTCAAAAAGAATTCACGTAGTTTCCTCAAAACTTAGACTACAGTTCATCAACTGACAGAGAACATTCAACTCATCAGTTACTCATGTTCAGAAGTACTTGTATTGCACATACATCTACTGAGGCGAATGGTCGAGTGGCTAGTACACTGAGTCGTCATTCAGGAGACCGGGATTCGATTTCCGCCATGGTCGAGCCTCCTGACGGTTTTTTCTCGTGGTTTTTCTCTGTCGTTCAGGTCAATACGAGGATGGTTCTTTCAACAACCAGCCACGACCAACTCTTTCAAAACATATGTCAATATATATGACATATAGATGTCTATCCAAAACATCTAATAAAATAACCTTCATCTCATCGTCCCATCATCTCATTCATCATTCACCGACGCCAATAGATCTCAGTCATCCGTACAGTGAGTCGTTAAACTTGATATGAATGGAAAGAACATAAATATAACGCCTCTAACAGTATTTTGTACCTTCAAACAAACTCTTCCGTTTTTCAGCGTCAGTCGTTTAAGAGGTAAACTCATGAAAAAACACTGAATAAAGATCTTGAATAATTTCGTCTAAGAGTGTATAATCTTTGAATAATACGAGATGAGTTATTTTGATGGTTCAAGCTATTTGTATGCATATTCATGGCCATCGCGTCTGAGTAGAATAATATGCTATGTTCTATCCAGATCTCACTGCTTCTTCCCTCCGGTCTTTACTCATTATTAGTTGCCATGACTACCATTCGGAGCCTGCTATATCGACTTCCATGTATAATAGTAGTCACTTTCATCAGGAATAATATCCCAGGATGGTCACAAGAATATTTAGACGATCTCACGATATCTTGAAATTAATTAGAGTATATGACCTGTAAACTGGTCAAGTTTTTGATATTAATATAAGATATGGTTTTTGTTATCACTAATTCTACAGAAGAGCTGGTTAGGGCTGAGCAAGAGTATGGTTATGTTTTGAAATAATTATTCTATATATGTTTTCTCAATTTCGAAGTTTATTGTTTTTTCATCCAGAATGATTTAACTGGGATGGGGAGATCGCTCCTCCGGTGTCCCGTTCAAACGATCCCACTTTTATCCATCACATTTATTGGGAAACAATGATTTTGTATCAAGTTTCGATGTTGATAGAAAAAAGGATAATAAAATATCAGCTCATTTACTTCAATTACAGCGCAATTCACTTTTCAGATACCAGTGTGTATCGATAATATTCAAAATGTTTGTTTCAAGCTCTTTATTCGTGTGCTTCTGTCTGTAATTCAGAGTGTCTGTGATGATTTAATTATACTGAAAATATAAATAAACAAACTTTACAAAAGTTGAACGTTAATAGAAGTCATAACTCTCACAAAAATTAGTTGAAGTGGTTATTCAAGGAAGTTAAAGTTTAACGCGGTCTCGTGTACCGTCTTCAAAAGACCAGTTTGGAGAACAACCACTTTAAAGTAGAGAAACAAAATCTTTCAATTTCTCTGTAGTAATTATTAACGGTTTAGAAAGCTCTTATAATTATCTGGAGGCTATTTAATTAAGAAGTTAGAATTGTTCGTATCACGGAAAAGCTGAGGTTATAGTAGACGATTCACGTGTTTGAAAATCTTACAACTTTCGTTCGAAACATTATTACGTTCTTATATAGACCGGATGAAGGGGAACACGTTTGAGTGATGCCAAGTTACACAACTGCTCTAAGTAATTGCATAAGATGAAAGGTCGATACCTAAGGCTCAATTACATCAGAAATCAACACGGGAGATTCTCAAAGTGAATACATAATCATTTCATGTACTCAGTGAATTGTAAAATGTACATTTGATAATAATGTATTCGTGGGAAAGTTCTTGGATATACATTTGATATACTTTACTGGTGGGCGAATGCCTCATACTCATGTACACTCAAGTGTGAGATGAGATGTAGATCATGTTAATGTTCTGAAACTGGAGAAACGTAACATAATCGTTCTGAGAAAAGGAAGACATTTGTATGCAATGTATTCGAAATATATACACATGATTAAATGAGCGTAGTGAAGATTTCCATACCACATACTGGTACCGAAAAAAAATCGGGCTTCTTTTTCATTTGTGTTTTTTTGTTTGTGATGTTTTACATGGCATCTATATAGAATAGAATATGCGTTATTGATCCAAATTGATCTCATAAAGATATCAGCCTTGTCAATATAGTATAAGGTAATGATAATAATAATACAAAAAAATACAGTAATGATGAACAATTAAAGAAACAATGATGGAAACACATTTGAACAATATGAAAATAGTATAATGTATATGTTATATGTAAACAGAATATGTTGGGGAAACAACCGATCATCTTGATTTTTTGTATGCACATTGGTGTCATACCAAAATGGGTTGAAATGGTTCAAATTCTAAAATGGGTTTAATGGATTACTTTTCATATTTTTTTTTGTATCACTGTTTATAGTTGTGATATTGTGATCAGAGCTAGTTTATCACCAATTTCTCTTCTTCGTGAGTTCTTAAAATACATTTTCCAATATTGAATCTTTCCGATTGAACGTATAGTAGTATTACAATGTAGTGATACCAACATAATTCATGTGACTTGAATAACTTACTTATCACCTCAAATAACTTGCGGTACCTATGTTATTCTCACGTATCAATGATGGTGGTAGAATGAAAGAGTCCAGGTACTGCCTCTTCTATCAGGGACATATTTTTTAAACCATCAAAGCCTCACCTTTTTTTATCATCGATGCAATAATAAGGCCCTTCCAAAATTCAAATCACTTCGGATGAAATTGTTCTACTCATTCACTTCATTATTCTCATGGATATTTTCATGAGTGGAATATATTTGTGGTCATCCTTTTCTCAAAATATATTCGACCAATTACGATTGATATCCACACACTTCATTATAGTTCGGAATTGTGACCCACACTTCAATATAGTTTTTTATTGTTACCAACACTTCAATATAGTTCTGAATTGCTACCCATATTCTTAGAAAATTAGAATTTTAGAGAGACTAATTGTCTGGAAAACCAACTTGAAAATCGGTCATGAATTCTGACCTGTGGAGCGCACACAAAAAAAAAAGATGGAAAAAACAACCCAACAGAGAAAGAGCCGATTTGAATCAGAAGAAAGTTTGTGTTAACTCTCATCCAATGTTATCAGAAACTGAAATGTTGGGTATATTTGAACTAGTCATCGTTTTTCACTTCATGAACAAATTTATCGAGATATTCATTATTTTTGAGATCGTTCAATCTGAAACATTTTTTTTTTGTCATAACACGTCCATGTCTGTTGAAAATCGTGATCATAACTTTTTTCTGTCGTAATTTCTTTCTTATATATCATGTCTTGGTTTCATTAAACGAGCTTTAGCGAGGATTCAATTTGACATACTGAAAAAAATTGGTGTTCGTTTTTATGTTTTTTTTTTCTTGTTTTTTTGTCAGTTCTCCACAGGTCAAACGGCTACAGTTATCAACTTCAAACTCTTCCTCACTATGCTTCCCTATCTTACTTGAATCTGTACAGTTTTGTGGTATTATCGGATGAAAACTTTTTTTATACATTTTAGAAATTTCAAAAATACCCATTAGAATAACACAGCGGAAAAAAAAATTATTTTCCCCAAAAAATGAAATTTTGCTTGAAGTTGGGTTACGTTCTAATACACATTTATGACAACTTCAAGCTTGACCGGGTGAGCCATTTTGAAGAAAAACCATAAAATGTGCTAAATTGGTACCACTCGAAGCAGTTTTTACCAATTTCTTACTTAAATGTCACCCGCTTGGCGAATGTAGGCAAAAGTTTTGCAAAAAAGTCGACATACTATTACTATCCGCTCCTCTAACAAAGCATATATGACGTTTTCCTGGTATCAATCCATCACACCTTCATCTTCATCCAAAAGTGTTTGGAAACAGATAGTTTTTAAAATCAGCGTTTTTTCATTTTTCCATATCCCTCCATATTCCATATATTTTTTTTTTCATATTTTTCCCTCTGGTTGATTTATGCCAGGCCTCATAATTATATTTGAGTTAACGATGCCCTGTTTGATGACTGGAATATATTGGCGTATCGGCTTATTCCATTTGGAAGACATGTCAGAGGAGAAAAGAGACATATACCTGGATATTTTAATTTCTTCTGACCAACTGTTTTTGATTGATACATTTTTCTATGTTGAACCTGCACGTGTCTAGAATTTTAGCAATATTAGTCTGAGTGATTAATAATTAGCTATCAAGCACTTTGCCGACATTATATGATACATTGATGAAATATAGACATGGCAGCTAAACTGTGTAGCAGTAATTATGTTCTGCTTTTAATACACGATACTCTTCCGAGTTTGCAGCGTGCTTTGTAATCTCTTGTAGGTATATAATTTCGTGGAGCCATGCACAGTCGTTCGATCCAGTGGAGACAATGAAGGCAAAGATTCAAACTTTTTCAAATTAGCTGAACTTGTATGAAGTTAAAACTGAAAACTGAAAAATGAAAACTGAAAACTATTGGTGGTAAAATAGGACAGTAATTATTATTAAAAACAAAAATCAACTCAGCTTCACCAAGTTGTGGAATTATCCTTCAAAATAGAAAAGTTCCCAATTTTGTGTGCAGAGATTTCTTCAGTAAATGCTTCATCTATCAATTCCAATGCTTCATATTTGAAACTTTCATGAACTTTGTTTCTCAGAGATGAATCAGCGATTTCTACTGTATTTTTCTACATTTAGGTGTCAATGTTCAGTTCATATTTTTCCTGACAAGGTTTTTGAACAATTTCTCAGTTGGATGAGCGATAGCGAAGACTTCCATCCCATTCTTATGGAAGTTTGTACGTATTTGTTTTTTTGTACGCATTGAATGAGTCATATGGTGTTGCCTGATCGACATGGAAGTTTTTCTGGACACGCAAACTTTTCCAACTGGAATCTGTCAAGTTTTGGGACCAAATCGTCGGACCCCTTTTGAGAAACACCATCACGAATTTGCTAATGACCTCCTAAGATTAGACTGAGAAGAAATAAAAAAAATCCTCTCTACGAGCTTCAAAATATTCACAGTAGGTACGTGAATACAATGTGATACACATCATCACAAATTTGTACTGAGATCGAAAAAGCTGTCTCGAAAAAATTATTGACTTTCATCAAAAAGTTTGATTAAATATCTTGAAGATGAAATATCTTGAAGTTTTGTTGGTTGAATATATTTCACACGGTGAATTACGGCTTTGCGGACTTAATTGACAGTTTTTAGTTCAAAGTGGAAGATATCAACATTCGTGTGTTTATACTGAAAAACTTTTATTTACGGCGAGAAATTATGGTCACAGACAGCGCAGTCCTGGTGTTGAAGATCATTAGTTTTGAATGATCAAAATGGGGTGGTAAGATCGCCCTTGTGGTGCCCCGTCCAAACGATCCTATCTTTCATCCATAGCCTTAATTGGGAACATAAATATTGTATCAAGTTTCGATGTTATTAAAAAAAAAAAAAGTTTCCACCAATTGACGTCGAGTTCTCGAGCATATTTCATTCAAGTTAATGTGTTTTGAGTTTTTGAGTAGGCCTATAAATACTTCATGCAAATATATCACACATCTTACAGCGAATATGCGGCGTTTGCCTAGTATAATAATTTATAACATCAAAATGATGAGATCCATTCAAAAAGTATACTGTTGATACCGTTATCGAAGTTTCAATTATTTCCACATTCCAAACTTGAATTATGGAATCAATCAAAATATAAACCATACAAATTCATTCATACTCCATTTGTATTTCGCAGCCAACCACTGCTATTTAATTATTGCATGTTGGTCAATTATTCTGGTGAATTCATTTCCATGTTGTTTGTCTATTTCGATCACGTCGCGTGTATCTACGCAGCCATTGGCTTGTTGTGTTGCATATTGAATCTACTGATTACGTTCTGTTTTAAGTACAACTCAATCTCGTACATTATCAGATTCGAAGAGAAGAAATGAATTGAATAATTCTCATGATACAAGGTTGTTGAATTACTACATAGATTATTCTGGAAATATTAAGATCACACTTAAAATTGAATTGATTTTTTTTTATCATTATTTGAGGATTGATTGGTATCGTTGAGTGATTTATTTCATAGGATGAAGATCAAATTATCATATTTTCCCACGACTAGAGAAGATATAATTAATTACAACATGCATCTCTGCGGGCTGTGGCTAAAATCTAGTGATCTCTCTGCTTTAAAGAAGTTACAGAATACTAACAATAGTAGTTGATCTTCGATTATGTTGGAGTGAAGCTTCCGAATTTCAATAACATCAACATGCTTTGCATGTTATGTATTTTTTCATTGAATGAGCGATCATGAAGACTTCCATTCCATTATTGTGTTATTGTGGAGCTTTGTCTGGGTGTGTGTGTGTGCTTTTTTGTTCGTGTGTACGCACTTCATAGGTCACATGGTTTGACTAATCAATCTGAAACTCTTTTTCTGAACAAATAATCCTACTCGGAATTGTCTAGTTTTAAGGCCTAATCGGTTCGACTACTTTTGAAACCTACTTACTACTTTTACTTATATATATATATATATATATATATATATATATATATATATATATACATGGTACACATTATCACAAATTTCCATTGGAACCGAACCATATAATTTTCATATGATGAATCATAACTTTGTTTGTTTTTGTCTGTCTGTATGTGTATATATTTTTTATTTTGTATTCTTGCTGCCTGTAATAGTGTAAGGTGATGTGATGTAAAGCCAAACGATAGGTAAATGGGAAAATAAAAATACCATTTTAAACTCAATAAAACGTATCTAGGTTTATTGCTATAGCTGAGGGCAAATTTAACGCTGTCGGCATTTTTTTTTTATATATATATAATTTGTGTCTGTGATTTTATGATTTCCAATCATTATTCCTTTTTGAATATATGAATAAATAGGTCATGAAGGTAATCATTTTCATCACCATCCGTGCCAACATTTTCACTAATGCTACAATTGATGATTTTCAAATTACAGTAACTTTTGTTCAACTCATGCTAGCTCAGCGATGTATAGATCATCTATAGCTCATTCTGTCTTTCATAATTTCGTCATTGAGTTGTTTGATATCAAACCAACTATGGTGGTGGAATGCACTGATCGGAGTGGAAGAGATGTTATTGTGAATATTCTAAATATCAACTACCAACTTCGAAGCTTATCTACGAGAAATAACAATTTTATGACTTCAGGATCATTTACATCAGAAATTACTTCTGCTAGTAGAGACATGAGATTTTCTGGGCCCTAATGTTGGCAGTATAGCCTACTTTACATGGAATAGGCCTCATTTAAATGTGTGACATCCATACTTGCAATAAAAAATGAAAACATCCATGTCAAAACGTGGTGGATTCTTTTTAAAAAATATATATTTATATACAAATTCAATATACATTCTGACAATATCACAGATACCAACGAGGTTCGTTTTATATCTAACCCTAGATGCAGAATTAATTTGAAGAACTAAATCGAACTCACCCGACCGTTTCTGTACAGTGTGTTCTCAAAGTTTACATGTTAATTCTCCCCAGCAAGGTGACTATAGTTTCCGGAACTTACTATGTTATAATACTGGAGAGTTTTTTCTTCCACATTTTTCAGTCCCACCAAATCGTATGTGGTTTTTAAAATTCCACGGTGGCTCATCTCAAAAAAATATCAAGCCGAGTTAGCCCCATAACTATACAGTTTCAAGTTGGATAAGTCTCCTTGTCCATACATTTTTTTTTGTCGATCAGTCAAACCGTGTGACCTGTACAATGCGCTCAGACAAACAAACACACAGAAACGGACATACAAAGCATCATAAGAGTAGCATGGAAGTATCCGCTGTTGCTCATTCAATATTATATACTGGACTAGGAAAACGCAGCATATGCGTCGAAGGATCTTCAAATCTAATGAATAATATATTATTTTTCATTATAATATAAGATTTTATTTCTCAGATACATTTTTTCATATAACTCTTAGAACTCAATTTTTTGTATTACAAATAATGTCTCTACCATATTTTTTCTACATTTGATAATCTTATTTTTTTTTAAATAATGCATTATCTTCATAGATATTGTTGTACTGTGTCCGTGTGGCAACTGTTTTGGCGGCAGTGTCTATAAATGAACTTCTCTCTCAATGTTGAGAGAGATGAATGACATTCATATTTGGTAGATATTTGATTGATTCTGATGTAGCCATCAGGAATTCACTCTAGTGACCGCCATAGGCTCTTGGTACTCATTCTTGAGTCAAGTGGCTCTTGCACATAGATCTTCTGCATCCTTCATATGGGTATTTTGGTTAAAAAATTTAGAGAAGTGTTGACATTTGGCCCTGCTTATTCCTTCTTTGTTGATTGATGAGCGTAGCGAAGTCTCCATCCCACTCTTATAGGGCTTTGTCTGTGTTTTTTTTTTTTTTTTTTTTTTTTTTTTTGTAAGCACTCCACAGGTCGCAAGGGTTGACTGATCAACATGAAACTTTTGTTGTACACGTAAACTCATCCAACTTAGAACTGTATAGTTTTTGGGATGAATCGGTTGGACTGATTTTGAGAATCATCATCTCAAAGTTTCTAAAAACCCCATAAGATTTGGCTGGGCAGAAAATGTTGAAAAATAAAATCTCTCCAAATGGAATGAAATTCTCTCTAAATGTGTATACATGAATTTTACACATTATTACGATTTTTTAAGCAATTCTGATCAGTCGTTTTGAAGAAAAAAAATAAAATGACTGATAATATTCATAAAATATATCATACAAATTGTGACAGAATTAAGTTGTCGAGATTCACTGCTTTCTAGATTCAAGAGTTGACCAACAATGAAGTATTTTTTATATGCGTCAAGGTGTGTAGAATACCAGAGTCAATGAAGTGGCAAGAGTAGAACTACTTTAACGACTCTGATAGCTTATTCAGATATCAAGGTGTGTAGAATACCAGAGTCGATAAAGTAGCAAGGGTAGAACTATGTTAAGGACTTTTATACCTTATTGAGATATCTCGCTCATCTTACAACGCATATTTCGCGTTTGACTAGTCTAACAAATTCGGACTGAGGGTCCGATATTTCGAGTCAATGAGTTCTGTGAATAACTGTTTCCATCTATGCATGTATCCATCTTCATCTTGAATTTCATTTATTTTCTTGGTGTGTTGCAAGTATCCAGAAGATTATAAAGATATTCTGGCTGCCAGCAATGCTAGTTCATTAAACGTTATCCAGGGTGCACCACGAGAAGGCGAACTAACTTTACACCTCAAGATAGTCGTCTGAAACTTGGAGATTAGTTCGTTCAAATTGAATACAGAAATGAAGATGATTTAATATCATCCTACAGTATGAATATTCAATAATTATATTTCATGAAAATCATCGTTTAATTCAATATACAGTACCGTTCATTGCACGATGGATTCATTCCATGAATTCATTCCATTTTACTTCATTCCATAAGCGATTCGTTCGTTAAACTAGTTATCCCTGTTCATATCCAATCACATAAAACCCCACAGCAACATCACCTCATGAAAGCGTTGAACTAATGATTATTCATTTCATTTCAGCCTCAACGTAACGATCACGTGATTCCACAACACTGCATAACAGAAGTCTGGTTCGAAATCGATTCATTCATCGTTTACTGGAAACATATTGCTTTTCAAGAAACAAAAAACAGAAATCTTCCTCCTCATTTCACTTTCTTGAATGTGTTGAGTTAGCACTTAAGCACTGGACTCAAAGAATGTACCACCGAACACGATTGTAAACGACGCGTCGATCTTTTCCGACGTCACGACGCCCTCCCGAAGAAGTGTTGCGACCAGAACTATTCGACCGGGCCAGCGTAATAGACGCTGGCTGTGTGGATGAGCCCCTAGAAAGGGCCTCCAACCAGGATGAGGGTGAGGTAGAAGGCGGCATGGTGAGCAGTCACCAGGCGCATAGACATGGACGACACAGACATCAAGGGTACTCGTCGACGAGGTCCATCTACCGACGAGTGCTCAGCTACGTGAAGCAGGCTTGGACTGGTGTTAAATTTGCATTAGGTATTTAGTTTTTTTTTTGTCTGGTTCTGTTTTGACTGTCGGAAATAATCTCAGGTAAGTGCCTGTACGAATACATTTTGTATTTTCCAAGTGATTGAACAGTAGGCCCACTCACTCCATGGACATATTAGTATGATTATGTATAATAATATTCAATGTTTTCAAATACTCATGTATTGCTCCATTTAACATAAATGTTTTCGTTTCAAAGTTGAATATATTAAATTGGCTTTACTTCTTACCGCAAATGTTGGTAGACCTGATGGCATTCGTACTCACATTGATAGCCCCAAGGATCTGGTTTGTTAATCAGAAAAAGAAGTCAGATTAATTTTAAATTAAACCATGAATTCATTCCCTGTGAAGAGATATGACAACAAACGAAATTAACTTGTTATGCACAGGTTTATAATGAGATTTATATCAATGAGACAGATCGTTGTATAAGTCAATAATATTTGCATTCTTCGTACACACAGTCTATGTGAGCTCGCTTCAATCAATCAAGATTTCATATGTATAAACGAAAACTCGATTTCTCTCGTTTTTTCAGATATGAAAATCATCAGAATTCGATTGGCAATTAATCATTTTTAGTTTAGTTTATCGACTAGATACATCATTGTTGAAAGCTTTCGTATATTGACTAAACACTCTGTCAATACGAACAGTTTGAATGATTCTCTATCTTATTTTTAACATTCGCATTTCAAAAAGCTCTCAAAAGAACATTGCCCTCCTAGACAGATTCGTCAATAATTCCGAGCTATACATAATGGTATTCGATTGAATGAGAAGCTATATCCATGACAAAAGATAATGCAGATTTATAATGCATGATTCTCGAAACGTAGGAAACATACATTATGTAGAGCTGTGAAACAGAAGAGCACCGTGAATTCATAATTAACCAACAATCATTATTCATTATTCGTTACATGTAATGTAATCAATATTATGATGCAGCCCAAAATAGTACAAAATTGCTTAAAATGAATAGATATATATCACTCTCTCCATATAATTGAATATCGTGTCATAAAATTTGATATTCAAATACAAATTTTCATCATTCGAAAACAGATCTATACATATACATGTTCATGTGATAAATTATTCTGATTACTCACTTTTGTATGTATATTTCAACTGGAAATAGTGAACTATATTGAGCAATTATCATCATGAAATTCAATGTAAGCATCGAGGCTCAGAAATAACGTACTGATTCCCATGTTAACATAAAAAAAAGAAATTCAACTTAATCATCAATTTGAGCAAAATTATGATGAAATGCAGTGTCCACAGTTCACTCAATATAACGGCAATGAATATGTATATTGGAATCTTCCCTAGCAACTCCTACAATATTGCAATATTTTAACGCCAAAAGAAAGTTCAAAGTGGAAAATAATCATAGGACTAATAATGATCATATTCGTATTGATGCTTTTGAGAAGAGCATTATAACATAATCACGAGCTTACATTAGGTTTTATTCAATTCCAACTATCCATAACATTCATATTGTGGTGTGAGAAACATTATTGTAGGTACTACTTGAACCATCAAGTATATATTCTCTCAATTTAAATTCTACATTTGTTCAATGTCAGCCAGAGCGAAGATTCCATAAAAAAAAAACGCTTCATGTGTGCATATTTTGACTTCTCATTGTGATCAATAAAGATCACTCAGAGAAAAAACCAACCCTAACATTTTCAGCGCGATCTTTTTCCTTGAATACGACCTAGCCTTGATGCATGCACGTTGGGACTTCCACAATGATCACTCAATCCATCTGTAGCATCTCTTTTTTCCATTTAGAAATGAATGGAGGAGTGAAATTTGAGCTATTGTATTCCATATTCAATAAAGCTACTATACTACATGCACCAAACATATACATTTTAGCTCTCCACGAGTCAAATGGAAAGTAAAAATTCGATGAGATTCGGCATGCATGTATGGCATGTATGGCATGTATCAAAACTGTACAGTTTTGAGGTGCAATCGTTAGAACCACTTTAGAGAAAAAAATGTCCCAATTTTGAAAATTTGAAGAATACAATTTTGAAAAAATATGTTGTCGATTATATTCAAGGATATAACGTGATATTGAAAAACGTGACGTGAAAAATATTTCAATGTATCATTTCACATCAATTTCAAAAGCTTATTAAGCTATTGAGAGAAGTTACAGGTCGAATCAATTAAATCGTAGAACGATTGAAATCAGTCACGAATATAACAGGAAGGCAGTGGCAACAGTTTCAAAATCGAGGTGTATTCAATATAAAATTCCTATATTGCTCACCTTACAACGCAGAGGTGGCGTTTTCCTAGTAAATAGTACATGCAAAAATACGAAAGCTGAGTCAAGTGATGTACAGTAATGAGGCCCTCGTATAATTTTGGATACAAATCAGTTTGGTAATATTTGAGGAACAATCAGTCGAGAGCAATAAACCAATTAGAAGAGCCCAGTGGACAAAAATGAAAAATGACGGAAATGTTTCACATTATCACAAATTTTACAATAACTCGAATGAGTCATTTTTTATTGTTTCGGAGATTTTTTTTTTATCAAAATAACCAGCAAGCTCAAAAAACGACGGAACAAATAAAGGTGATCAGGTACAGTTATGGAGGGATATCATGCATCACATTTCTTCATTTTTGAAGGTACCAGTAACTGATTTTTTCATCGTATTTGCTAGGTTTTCAAGTTCTACGAAATATTCTTCAGTTTTCTTATAGTTTCATCCAGTTTTTTTCAGTTTTCAGTTTTCTAATAATTGAAAATAATAATTGAGTGGAGAATAATGAAGGATAATCATATCACCAATTTCAATGCTTAGCTCAATATTAATTGATGCAAATTCTATGCCGAATTAAATTACTCCAAAAATTAGCATTCTAGATCTAGCATCCTCTCATCATAGAGTTAGGCCTATCAGAAACGGATGGACTGATGGCCTCTATTTAAAACAAACCCTGATTTAAAAAAACTCGTCCATGTATAAACCATTATGGGAAAAAAATCGACAGTCTTTCATTTCATTCACTTGAATAGCTCATGCATCTTCCCTTTTGTCCAGATTACGAGCTCGAAGACTTGGAGACACCACCCCGCCATCGTCCTGGCAGCATCGCCTCGTTGTGTCGAGTAACCAGGTTCTCGGAAGAAGAATTAAAAAGCATCTACCGCGGCTTCAAAGCCGAGTGTCCAACTGGTGTTGTCAAAGAAGACACATTCAAAATCATCTATTCCAGGTTCTTCCCGCAGGGAGGTGAGCAAATCCCAGCTGTTCCTTGTTACTTGCAATTACTGAAGGATTACGACAGTAATTTGCAGGGCTTCACCATTAAGGTTTCCGGGGCGAAGCGTAGGTTGGCCAAGAGAGGGGACGAGGAGGGAAGGGTGGAGATGATGAATTCTACTTGTGGGGCAGTAAACAAAGTAATCATCTCGTATTTTAGTACGAATACAACGGAAGGTGTGAGACTTTTCATTAAATCTCGGCTTTGAACTGTGTGGATAGTGAAACATAAAACTGCTGGCAAAACGGTGATTAAATGTCAACGTTTTATTTGATATTTATGATGTAGGGTTGAAAAATGTGTTCCGTAAAAAATGTGATATGCGGAAAAAAAGTTATATATATCGGATGTGAATATAGTGTAATACTGAATGTTCTCTTATTTTGTGTGTTACTTCGGACTGAAATATAATCTCAATTTGCATGAAATAATCATATAATAATCCTCTAATACCGGGAGTATTCATTTTGCATTCCTTTGGTACTGCCAGAGTATTAAACCGCACAAATTAATTCAGTTTATCATTTCGACCTGTCGAATATCAATCAATGTGAAATAAAAACACAACTCGCTGGAACTTATTCAGCCATCCAATTATTCACCCTGGAAAATAGAGAATCATGTACAAAATGTAATCCATGAACCAGTTTCAGAACTGAATGAGCATTACAATTTTCAATTAAATTGATGTGTAGTACTCTCTGAAAATATTTTGTTTTTCATATATATATATATATATATATATATATATATATATATATATATATATATATATATATATACATATATATATATATATATATATATATATATATATATATATATATATATATACATATATATATATATATATATATATATATACATATATATATATATATATATACATATATATATATATATATATATATATATATATATATATATATATATATATATATATAAATATATATTTATATATATATATATATATATACATATATATATATATATATATATATATATATATATATATATATATATATATATATATATATATATATATATATATATATGTATAATACATATAGCTTCTAAATCCCTACTATTGAAGTATTGATTTTTCAGGCTATGAAAAGTATGATCAAATCAAGTGATTAGTTCTTATACGTCAACTATCAAATTTTTATGATCAATTAAGTCACCGATATCATGAATTCTGGTATCTATATCTCCAATCTAGTTTATTAGCTTAGATTAAAGGTGAAAAAAAAATCAAAGTACAGCTTTTATACACAAAGGCAACTGCTATGGTAGGTAAAATATCCATTAAATACACTTGATGAGAAGATTTCCCTGAAAAGGCAAACATAAAGGTGCTATATTTATTATATTGGATTTCACTTATAATATCTCTCCGACGCGGATAGCGTAATGGGTTATAACAGTATTTATATAGTCAATAAACCGGAGTGGTTGATCGACCACGTGATGAAAGTAATCAATTCACTATTCTTAAGACAGTTAACAAGAAAAGCTAATTTCTCGAACATTGCTCGGGTAGATTGATTGAAAATGTTCTTTGTTAACGAAACCTTAGATAAACTATTGACACAGAGGATAAAAAGAGTTTCAGCTTGGTTTTCCCCGGGTAGTTTGTGGAGGTTCAATCTACGTCAAGCATGAGGTGAGTGTTTTTTTCTCACAGAGTATAAAATCCTCCCTTTCATTGATTATTCAGAGATGATGATGGGAGAGAAGAATGTTATCCTTCAAAGTTCTTAATCAAATACGGTGTTAAATGCGCCGTAGGAATCAGACTATTACCTGATGCGAAACTCTCATCATTATGATGGCATGTATATTTGAAACCACGAGAGAAAAGTGGTATTTCAAATGAATTATCTTGATAATTCTGGTAATTGTGAAGAGACCGATTAAATTTGAAAATGCAGCGCCTTTAAAAATATAGAAGTAATATGACCTCGCTGTCAACGAGTCACTATAACCTTCAAAAGACATCACAACCCTGGAAACTAGATTCTGATGAATAATGATGGTATTCATTTTCCCAATTTTAGAGAAAACTAGAAATTATTATTTCAATTTCCAAAATCGTAAAATCATGTTTTTTGCCCCTAGAGACCATGAGACATGACGTAATGTCTATTTTTAGGAACGATTTATATTCAATCAGCTAAGAGTTGGTACATATTTTCTTATTTTTTTCTATTTTATCAGTAATTTTGTTTGTGTTTGAATTGATTCAGATTTGATTATTATTATTCATTATTATTATTATTTTCTCTCATAATTCCATTCTTCATATTCCTATGTTCATCATTACCCATTCTTTCATCTTGTTATCTGTTATCATATGTGTTGTATCTTGTTGTTTCTTGTTATTCTGTGTCGTATTGGCAACCCGAATATGGACAGAAATCTAAATCAAGATTTCACTACTAACCGATTCTGTATAGGAACATGAGCAGAATCGAGTAATGTCTACGTCATAACTCAGAAAAGAAGCCGTGTCTCAGATTTATTCCTGATTTCTGAAATTGTCCTTCAACATTGATTAATTCTCCGAAAAAATTGTTGTTTATATTATCGTGAATAAAGTCCTGAATAATGATTGGCCCTCAAATTGTTACAGCTATTTACTAATGTATAACGATACATTCATGTACATTGTGACGGTACATGGGCCCATGGTATGTTGACATAGAACGTTCAAGTACATATCTAGTAGTACAGTACATCATATTTGATATGAATATATTTCAGATCGAGTAAAAAGAATCCACTCTCATTCGTATTCTATTTGCGCACTTTAAGTAATTTGAGAGTATAATTGGAACACTTTTAGATACATCGTGCAGCAAAAAAAATGTCATGCATGAAAATTGAACTAGTTTATCGATGAACTCAATCGTTTGCGTCAACAATCACCTGCCGAAAAAAATGACGCATATTCTAACAATATTTCCTCAGGATGGCAACCTAGCTTCAATTTTAAAGTATTTAGAAACACATTTTTTTTCCAAACAACCAGCGTGCGAGCTCACGCTCTCACGCCTAATAGATGCCTCTTTCTCCCTCAGTCTGTTCAATATCATTGTTTGTGTAACAAAAATACACAACCGATTCGACAGAAAAAGTTGAAAGTGCGCTGTCAGTGGTACACAGTGAAACTTTGTGAAAAGTTACAAAATAAAGCGCGAATATATCTCATAAATGACATTTATTGGAAATATATAACTTGTTGATGTTTTTTTGTGTAACCTTTTGTCGGCCATATTGGCATTTAGACGCATATTCTGTTGTTACTTTCAGCATGACGTAGCGACACCAACCTATTTTGTTCATTGAATTTTCATTGTTGACTGTCTGAATATCATGTGAGTGATCAATTTGAGGACAATAAACATATTATTATTATTACTATTATTATTATATGGAGAAGGTGTTCCAACTCACATACTGATAACATGGAAGGCATTTGTGGTTTCTAGCGGTCATTTCAGAGTCAATCGTCCCGATTACCTGTCACGATTTAGCGGATTCCCAATTGTGAACTAGATGTAAATAAGAGTGGCTATACGGAACCGGTGGCAATGTTGAAACAATACAATTCCATGGTTGAAATTACAAAATCTATAATCCTCATAATCTACTGGGCCGTGTCTAGCATTGTATAGCATTATTGTTCTAAGTAGTTCGATACAAAAGCGATAGTCGCCTTGCAGGCAATCGGGACGATGAACTCAGATTCTGACCCAAGAAATATTTCATTTCCATGACCCGAGTTGGAGCACCTCCTTTATATTGTTGTCGGATTGATAAAATAGGTTGGTATCACTACATCGTGCTATCAGTATCGAATAGGGAACTGTAGTAGGCCTACCCGCGCAACTTTTGGGTTCTTTCACTTGAAACACGCCCATTTGATTAACATGGGTGTACATCTTTGAAACGCCACAGTTTCTTTATTATTGCACCTACACACACAAAAATTACTTCGTCATGTTCACTGTATTTTTCTCATCATTAAGAGAGCAATAAAACAATTCAAAACATCAACAAATTTAAACTATTTGATGAACAAACACACCTTGTAATTGCAAGGTCGAAAACTTCTACTCAACCGCTCCGTTCCGCCCACGTTAGTGACTGTAAACTCGAAATATTGCAACGCTCAAATTACGGTGATGCCAAGCGTCTCCCGACTGCTTCTTCTGTGTGTCACGGCCCATACGATATTTTTGTATCGACATGCGCATCACACGTTCAAGGAGGCATCATTAGATCTTATTTCAAAATGGTGTGTTGTTGTGTTCCCGAGTGTCCATTGTCAAGCACAAATTCAACAGAGAGCTTTTACAGATTTCCTACGGATCAAGGAGAGTGTAAGAAATGGATGAAACTTATAAGGTATAAGCGCTCACCTGCATTTTTTTCTTCTTTGAAGAATTCCATTATTGTGCTATACAACACAGCTATGCTTTTAACTGTTCAAAACGATCCACGAAAAAACAGGAAACGGAACTGCTTTTCGTCTATCTCTCTCATACGTTCGCTTGGCAACGTTGCAATTACAAGGTGTATTTGTTCATCAAATAGTTTAAATTTGTTGATGTTTTGAATTGTTTTATTGCTCTCTTAATGATGAGAAAAATACAGTGAACATGACGAAGTAATTTTTTTTCGTGTAGGTGTAGTAATAAAGAAACTGTGGCGTTTCAAAGATGTACACCCATGTTAATCAAATGGGCGTGTTTCAAGTGAAAGAACCCAAAAGTTGCGCGGGTAGGCCTACTACACTTCCCTATTTATAAATCAAGGTACGTCAAGGTCTATAGTTATCTGAAACATGCCGTCTCTTCGAATACCATCAAACTCCTGTTTTCCCGCCGTCAGATAAGTGAATGCATATTCACCTCACTGATCTTGAGCCGTATCATATCTTATTAAGGTTATTCCATCAACCTGGCACCAATCCCATTAGTGGTCGTTCCAGGGATGACACTACTGCTGCTATAACCTCGCGATCTCCGCAGGTGGTAATTTATTCACTATCATCCCTCCAAGAGATTCGAACGTTTCACACAACTTTGCCGGGTGAAGAAAAAAGTCTGGAGTCGCGCGTTTCACTAATCTGGATTTGGTGTGACATCATGCGGTGAAGATATTAATGAAATTACCTTCACAGCTGATGGGTTAATGAAACGACGTTGAAATGGTGATAGGTTTTGGGGGGTGTGAGTTTATACGAGAGAAGCGTTCTCACGATGGAGAATGGATGAGGAGACACACATATAGATATGTGAGAACAATACTAGGAGATTTTGTAATTAATCATCTTCATTTCACTGTAAGGACAGTTCTTTGGTTCGCGAAAAACATAAAGTGTCATGTGTTTTATTAATTGATATCAATCGGTACTTTTTTCTGATTGCTTTGAGAATGTTGGGGATTTCAGAGACTGGAATATAAAGATACCATACTGTTTCGAAAAATTGAAATGATAAGCTCGAGCATTGATAATTTAAGTTTTTTTTTTATTGAATTTTCACGTCTAAAGCTATAGTTGCTTTCCTTATTATTGACATGAG
>OZ023326.1:14467152-14482152 GCA_964007535.1 Brachyptera risi
GGTAGCATAATGAAACATTTTTTGGGATCTAAAGCGGAATAACAAAAACACAAAGACGAAACCAAAATATAAAATATTTCAATATGATGATCAGTCTATATATCTTCTCCGTAGACTTGCCGCTTCCTTCTTCGGAGTAATATCACGATGTAGTGATACCAACCCACCTTATCATGATATGAAGAACGTGCACCAATTCGCATACTAATAATATGGAATGCATTCGTGGTTTTTTGCCGTCAGTTCAGAGCAAAAGGTCTCGATTGCCTGTCTTAATTTAGCGGATTTCCTCGTAAACTAGATGTATATAAGAGTGGCTACTGTACCGCTGGCATTGTTGAACTTACAAAATCTATCATTTTCGTAGAAAACAGATGCAACTGCTGACATTTTAATTTTACTGAGCCGTGCATTACATTGTTCAGCATTGTTTTTGTATAGTTCGATATTAAAGCGATAGTTGCGCTACAGGCAATTGGGACCCTGGACTCGGAAACTGACCCCGGAAATATTCCACTTTCAATATCCAAGTTGGAGCACCTTCTTCATATTATGATGAAATAGGTTGGTATCACTACATCGTGGTGATATTTCATCGTGATGAAATATAACAAAAATCCACCAATAAAACAACAAAAAAACATCGACATATTTTTTTACTCTTTTCTTCAGTAATTGGGCAGTCATATCGATTGTTTTCGACGTTTCATTATCATATTTTCATCAGTATCACACTGAAAAAAAAGAGACGAGTCTCCGGAAACGGTAGGCTGATCATCATACTAAAACATTGTATAATTCAATGTTGTTTTTGCATTGGATCCCAAAAAATGTTAAATCATGAATATATCCATGTATATATATATATATATATATATATATATATATATATATATATATATATATATATATTCATATATATTCATATATATATATATATATATATATATATATATATATATATATATATATATATATATATATATATATATATATTATATATTTATATATATGTGAATAATCGTTGATATGGTTTCGTGAATTCCATGTTCAATGAAGTTGAGAAAACTAATATTTGTGTCTTTCCTACTTTTGAACATATCAAGTTTCACTCTAAACCTGTCCGTCATACGAAAAAAGGTGTTAAGGAAAGAATAGTAGAAACTTTGAGAGCAGGAAAACCAATTCATAGATAGATGTTTCGTGTAGAGAGAGAGAGATAGACTGAGTGAAGGGAATACAGAACGAGGAGGGAGATAGAAGATAGTTAACTTAAAGTGTCAAGAGATGTCAAACAAGAACTGATATAAGATTACCATCATATCTATGGAATCATTTTTTAGTTCAAAACAAGAGCTATCCGATGGTTTGATGCAATACAAGATACATTGATTTACTTGTTATTTTATTACTTCTTCCAGTTTATTTTTAACAGAACAATACTTCTATCACGACGTCGTGGTACCAAGATGCATTGAGGATTGCGATTGCCGTATACAACTAAAAAAAAAAAAAAGTGCTCAAGCTGTATACGCTTCACAGTTATGCGAAATGACTTGAATACTTATAAATTATATCACCCATATGTTATTATAGTTATCTGTGTTTATTGTGCATTAGAATTTCAATATCTCATACCGTTCAAAAGTTATCACCAAAAAACTGATATTTCGCTAAATCGATTCCCATAGACACTTAATTATAACACGAACCTAAACGATATTTGTGAATAACCCCTAACATACATCAATTATTGAATCATACGTGGTCCTTGGCACACGTGCCAATTCAAGCGATTTATTGCAATGATGATTGCAATGCCACAGAGCCTGCCTGATCAACGATAAACAATGATGAGAAAGCAATTCTGTTGTGACCCTATTCATGCACTCAAGTGATTCGGCCGTTTGAATGATGATATAGTCGAAGCAGAAATAAAACGACACATTGACTAGCCGAAATAATATTCGTTTTTTGATTACTTATTAGATGAGCGTAGCGAAGATTCCATACCACATACCGAAAAGAAATGGGCTCGGTTTTTATGTTTTTTTTTTTGTTTGTCTGTTTGTAATTTTGTGCGCGGCATACAGGTCAGGAAAAGATACCAATCGAATTAAAACTTTTTCCACATATTTCTGTCTTACCAGAATAGGCTGGGATTGTGATTCAGAAAAATCAGTTGGATGGTTTTTTCAGGAAAAAATCGTAAAGTTTGACAAATCCTCATAAGAATAACCCAGAGGAAAAATACTTGAAAAACAAGATTTTTTCAAAAACTCTCAAATTTCCACCGAATATGGCAAATACTATTAAACACCTTTTCAGAGATTTTTGCAGCAATCGGATGAGAAATAAGAAAGAAAACGCAATAAAAGTGTACATTTTTTTTTTTTTAATAACATCGAAACTTGATACAAAATCATTGTTCCCCAATTAAGGCTATGGATGAAAGATAGGATCGTTTTATTGAATATTTGGACCAATTGGTTTTGCAAAGTGTATATGCGACAGGTTGCAGCACTATAAATACCAACAAATCAAACAAACGTTTGAAGTAATCCAAGGTCTATAAATGTGGATTGAGCTGACAGAATATTTTTCATTCTAGATTCCCATACTTCTGAGCTCATCTCACAACGTGCATTCCGCGTTTTCATAGTGAATACAATACATTCAAATTCAGATTCGAAATTTGAATGAGAAAATAATTCATCAATGTCACTCCGAGTGTACATAATTGAAGTTAGAACTCTCGAATAGAGTCAAATTGAGCTCGAATCGAAGCAGCTCAATGATAAGATTTGAATAAATACTTTCATCTTGACATGCGAGTTGATTATTACACTGTGTGAGTGTGAATAAAACAACACATCATGAGTCGAGATGATACTTGGTGTTTAGTTACTCATGAATACAATATGAGCCAAATGAGTAGATTCTATTCGGATTTCAATTCAAAATTCATAAAAAAAACATAATATGTGATCGCTAATGTACATAATGGAATTATGGAACAACTCTCAAGTAGGAAGTCAAGTCGAGTTTGAATTAAACCAAGTCCTATAATTTTATCCAATTACTGAATATATGATTGAAGACTGTCATTCACGAACAATGGCAGCCAATATTGACACAGAATAATTGATCAATAGATCAATTGGATCAATGAAAAGAATTGTAATGGATCAAGAAAAAGTGACTGATCACAAAGAACAAACAAGAACCTAAATCTATATGAGGAATTGAAATATGAAATGTGGTGTGAACTGTAACGAGCCATGTATAGTTGTGAATATACATATCATCATATTATTATATGAGAAGACGGAGGAGGAACGAGATTTGAATCAATTAATTAAATATCAATGATTTTTTCGAATGTGTATTTATCTTTTCGAGATGTCTTCAACAATGAAATCTATCAATCTATTCGAAAAATTATTTTTTCAAACAAAATTCTTGGAAAAAAGTGGAGTGGTTTCTGTTGATTCTAGAATCAGATCAACTATTTCGATGAAGTGTGAGTCGTAATTCCATTATTAATAATTCAATTATTAATTAATTACTAATTTCATTATTCGTAATCTCGTATTACGTAATAGTCAATTGATAAATATATATATATATATATATATATATATATATATATATATATATATATATATATATACCTATATATATTAATATATATATATATATATATATATATATATATATATATATATATCTTTATTTGAGATTCTGTCTCACAGTGAGATTGCAAAATACACAGAATAAAAATCAATCAATTGAAATATAAAAAATCATCAATAATAACATTTTAGAGAGAATAACAAAATAAATTTAATAGGACGACAAAACAAAATTCAAGTTGATCAAATCTGAGAAAGGTGGTGATCGAAATGAAATGATAATAATGAAAACTTCGAGAAAAAACGAAAATAAGTAAATCAATGTAGCTTATGATGTTTTAATGAGAAAATGAAAACAAAAGGAATAATGAAATGATAATAACGAAATCATATAAAAATCAAAATGAAAAAAAATAATGGAAATGAAATAAAATAGGAAGAAAAAGGAAAATAAAATCAAATTGGAAATCAGAGCTGAAGACTCTAAAGATGATGTCGTAAATTCTGTAGAGATTCCTTTTCGACATTCCAGTAAATTCTGCTACGTCTCGTGAAAATGATTCGAGTGGATTTCTCTAACACGTGTTCTTTCGTTTCACAGCCAATACGAGCCAATACGCGCACTACGTGTTCAACACCCTCGACCATGACAACAGCGGCATTCTCAGTTTCGAGGTAAGACCAACTTTCATCCCTTAATCAATCGAATTAATCATTCGCAGTGACAATTAGTAATCAAACGTACAATCGAAAGCAATTAGTCAAGACAATTGACAGGCTCAAGTTGGATGGAAAGTTGGACCAGAGTCAGTATTCAATAGGAAATTCGATATTACAATCCCAGATTGACAAGTACGTGTTCACCATAGTAACTCAACAAACTATAAGTTTGTAAGTATGAGATTCCTGAAAGTACGATATGATTTTTTTTTTTTTAATGATAACATTGAAACCCGATACAATATAATTGTTCCCCAATTAAGGCTCGGTTTGGAAGGTAGAATCGTTTGGACGGGGCACCACAAGGGCAATCTTACTACTACATTTCAATTATTCAAACTATTTATTTCAATTATTTATTATTTATAATATGAAAATGAATAATATACACTTTTCATCGGTTTTTCGGAAAATTCTTCCAATTAAGAAAATTATCATCGAATAGGCCTGAATGAAAATGAATATATATATATATATATATATATATATATATATATATATATATATATATATATACATAATACTTTTTGGTGGAGGTGCCGGGATTTACCAATTTTCACGAAGAATATGCGTAAAAATAATGAATATATATATATATATATATATATATATATATATATATATATATATATATATATACATACATATATATATATATATATATATATATGTATATATATATATATATATATATATATATATATATATATATATATATATATATATACATATATATATATATATATATATATATATATATATATATATATATATATATATATATATATATAACATTGGTTTGATATTCACGAAGATAATGATATTCAATAGCATAAATATGATTGTAATGTATTGGTGGTGGTGCCGGGTTAGACAGATACGCTTCTCAGTTGAATATTGCGAACTGAGAAATGGATGGACCAATCTGATTGTTATGTTGAATACATGCACATATCACCAATTATATTTAATAACAAAGATTCGGCGTTTCGTTTTGGTGGAGGTGCCAGGTTGAGTGAATATTAATTTCATTCAAATCATGTATACTGTCAATGTTATATACAATATAGACAAATTAATCGAATTAGGTATTGGGAAGGATAGTGGGAAGGAAGCGGTCGTGGCCCACATTGTAGGAACCATCCCGGCATTAGCCTAGACTACAGAGGGAAACCACGAACAACCCCTGTAAAGATGGTCGGTGGCGGGGATCGAACCGGGTCCGATATGCCCCTTCACCTCCCGGGTCACACGAAGCGAGTGCGCTAACCACTCAGCTGCATGTACCGGTGATTCATTCTAATATAGGATAATTTTGATTGATGTAATTATTACTAGATTAGATACGATTTTTATATGACGTCATAATGATTATCATATCATCAATATACAACTCTTTAAAAAAAAATTTAAGATTCCGTCAAATTAAAGTTGGTGAACCATCATCCTAAATGACAGACTCAATCTGGTTTATTTTCGAGCATTCCTCAAAATACTTTCTTGAACTGAATTGGGCAAATAAGCAAATAATATATTCCTAGATTCATGGGATAGAACTTCGGTGAAATGTTGACGAAACTAACTTTTTGATCAAAACACGCGGAAATAAAATCTCCTCCATATGTTTATGTTAGAAACTACTGAACGAAATCAGGAACTCGCTATATTTCAAGTGATAACGAAATCAACATTTATTACTGGATTTGAATACACATTTTCACGACATATTGTATCAAGTGAAATATTTCATAATCTCGATTGAAATGGTGAAAGTGCGGGTTTCACCTAATAGGATGTGTTGAGGGTTGCGTCCGTCAGTCGATTTTATCCCAGCAATCAGACTGATAGACAGCACAATATGTGTCATTGACTGTTCATATTTCGAGAAGTTATAGTCAGTAGCATCACTAGTGGTTTCGTTAATATTATCGCGTGGAAAAGGATCATTTGATATTTGGAGTTGAATTTTTTTTCTTGATCATGGTGAATTATGATGGCACATACTTTTAATGTACTTGGGCACCAGACCATAGGTCTACCCACTCAGGAATTACTCGAAGCCTGACATTTCCCAGTCCCACCACTTTTCTCTCTTCATAGTGAGAGTTCATACTCTCTTCTTTTCGTCCCACAAACTCTTTTCATTTATCTTCTTCTAACCAACATTGAATTTCTCCTTCTTCCCATTTTCCTTCTTCTTATTTTTCTCTCTATTTTTCATCTCTATTCAAATGTTTCTTATTTTCCAACTTTGAATATATTGAGTGTCAGTATTTTGCATTACTTCACTGGTTCATCGTTCGAGTCGATTAAATATCTTTTGTAAACTTATATATTATCTTCAACGCATAAACGTGAATTATATGATTATTCATCTAATGTTCTTTCTTCGATACATTTCACAAGTGCAATATGTTTCTTCACATAATCTCTCCAAAGAATTTCTGTGTAATGCTCTGTAAAATGGTGAACATTTCAGACGAAAAAAAACTCAAATACACTTGTTATAAAGAAAATAGGTCGCAGTTGAACTTGTAAAGAATGTCATGATGTTATTGGACCACATCCAATTTCAAATAAAATCGGTGAAAAAGTTAGAAAAGTACTGAACACATATCACGTAGTATAGAACAAAGTCCAACTGCACAGAACTGAATTGACTGAAAATGGCAAATTGGTGACTCAAGTAGTATGTGACTGTCGTGTTTCTTCCAATCGAATTTACTGGAGGAAAGAGCATCACCGTTCGTGATTCATTTCCCTCTCGAATTGCTCACAAAATGACTGAATTGTTCGGATACAATTTTCTCATTATATATTTTCGTTGAAGAATCCATTATTTCCTCATGAAGACAGATTCATATCACGTCGTAGCGTCAACTGTATTCGGCTGTCATTTCAGTAATTCTAGCAAAAAACAATAATTGATGATCACTAATGTTTTCTCGCGGACCCACCAGAAGCTGAGTTATTTGGGAGAACGAATTTACGGATGAATGTGAATGATATTCACAAAAGTGATAATATATTTATGGGGCACTCGAACCCATGCTCAACTAGACGACGGTTTATGGAGTTGTCATCGCTGAATAAGCCAGGGGGTGGTCTCATTTCGATTATATTTCTATAATGATTTTTATGGGAAAACATCTTCTTCTATAGAATTACTATATGAAATATATCAAATATCTCGAGTTTTAAATATTTTGTATATTCCCATATTAGAATATTCAGGTATAGAGTGACAGTTTTCCATGGAACACATTCCAAATGAAACATTGGCAGATCACTTATACAATAACAGAATTTCAAAAATTCATTATTCAATCGAATTATTTAATTAAATTTGATCATATTTATTACTTTTTGTATTTTGTTCAGTCATGTGTTATATCATATCCAACAATGACATCTACAGCTGGTAATTCGAATTGTCAAGAAGGAGAAAAACGTTCTGCAATATGAGTAAAACGTATAAGCTGAACTTGTTATTTGGTACATGTTCAGGCCCACCTACTGTCACGCTCCACTGACAAGCTAGTTCCATAAAAATTCCAATAAGATTAATACCACACACATCCACATAGGATTTGGCCTTTTCGAAATGTATTTTCTGTGTCAAAGACAAATGGTGGAAACGTTCTCTGTGACAGTGTAAGCATTTAGACATGGTATCATTGGCAAGATAACAGCATGTTTGAAACGTTATCCACGAGGAAATCGCTTTTAAAAGGAAAATTGATATTGTAGAAAACATAATGGGCAGTGAGATTTAATATCAAGATATTTAACAGGGTTCACAGTGAAAAGAGCTCTGAGTAGATATATCCGAATTATCTATATCAAATAGTGGGCCGAATGGAACGATTACATAATACCAGGAAAACGCTGAATTTGTGTTGTTCCTAGTATAATAAAAGATACTTTGTTTTGATCGTTTTCGGTTAATTGGTGACACCTGGTGCTTGAATTTGATAGGTATCTTAATTAATAGCTTTGAGTGATCTACAAAAATCACATTATATATTTTTAAACATCAAAACGGCTGATCCGATTTGAGTGAAAGTACGGAATAATGTGTATCATCATTATATTAGGATTTCCTGAGAATTTAAATTCTCTCGGATGAAATATTTTTAACGAATTTTTTCCTCTGGGTTATTCTTAAAAGATTTTTGAAAACTTCGAAATTAGTTTTCTCAGAAGTGATTGAATCGATTGCGCCTAAAAACTATCCAGTATCGAGTTAGATAAGGATACTGAAGTATGCCAAGTTTCAACTGATTTTGATTTTTCGTTTGACCTGTGGAGTGCGAAAAAAAAGAAAAAAACAACAACATTGTTTCACAATGGTCACCATGGTCACTCGAACTTATTATCAATCAAATTTCCTGATTCACTGGCTTCTACGTATTTGATGCGTCTTCCATACACACGTTTCATTGCTAGCATAACGGGATAAGCAACATGGCGCTTTCCTTTCGCACCATGCGTATATCAAAGGGATGCCGCCTCACAAATGCTATGATGATTTGCTGGTATCATTGTATGTTGATCTATACAAGTAATAGATGTAATTCAATCTGTGAATCCAGAACAATATTGGAATAAATTTGATTTGAATTGATCAATCTAAATTTAAAATACATCTGTAAAAGCTTTAGTTCCCTAGTCAAGAGCCCTACTGCTATATTCACCATTTGATAACTGGATAATTACTCATCATATACGAGAAAGATCAGGAACAATGCAAGTATACAACTATGTACTATATATTGAAATACGAGCCTAATACGTACGATTCGATTTGAAATTACGAATCTTAGAAATGTACACGAACGCGCTGATTCCACCATGGTGAAAACGGTGTAATGTTCAAAGGATGGGATCCCGCCGTTATTGATAGTCATGGCTAGTACGCTAGTACTGCTGTCACTGCCAGTTCGATTCCTCATTTGACTGTACCTTAGCCATTGACGCTTGAGAGTTTCAAGACATCATCGTGCCACGGGTGATATGAACTTGCTCGTATTTTCATGCGCAAATTATTCATTTTATAGTACATCAAGAGAGATGGACAGATAAATCGGAAACTTTAGAATGTTGAATGTTACGGTTAGTCACTGATATTTTGCATATGCGTATTCTATCACCTGTTTCAAAAATATAGCTAGGAAACTAATATACTTTTGAGAAAAGTTGGCTTGTTTGATTAATTTTCCAGCTTTCATATCGATGAAACCTGGTGAAAGTATACTATTATTAACCGTTGAATTTTTTTTTATTCATGGAAATATTTTTTAGAAGTTGTGAATGACCTAGGACAATAGCTATATGCGTATTATACTATATACTATATACTATATACTATTGTCCCAGGAATAACAAGCTTATCGAGAAATTTGATGGAAATCAAACTCCCGTGCGTGATTGGTCGAAGGTGGCATTTCACCCCTCGGAGGTGGAATCCAGTCGACGTCCATTACTTCTGGAAACATGTGTTCTTAGGTCACTAACGAACTCTGAGACTTTCCTGTTTCAATCACCATTCACACAATCATCCAATTTTTGCGACCTACATACATACATACATATATATATATATATATTTATATATATATATATGTATGTATATATATATATATATATATATATATATATATATATATATATATATATGTGTGTGTGTGTGTGTGTGTGTGTATTCATCTTGAATGGGGATTTTGTCTCATACATTCAAGATTTCTGAACACAGATTAAAATCCAATTTATCAAAAATATGAGAATAAACAATAATGACATATAATTTGGAAAAATAATGGAATAACACTGGAACGAGAGAAAAAATGTCAATTGATATAACCCAAAAATATGATGATATTTCAATATATTACCAAGTTGCATCTCTTTTCAAGTTCCAAAAGATCTAATGATACATCAATCTCGCTTTTATAGTGTCATTTCAACTAAACTGAAAACGCTTGAGAGAAATTCTAAATATGGATAGTTTTTCTAATTTTCTGAATTTAATAAAACCCTATAACCAGGTTATTTCCCAAAGCTTCTGCGATAAATGTTTTCATTTAACCATAGAAGACTTATTCTGATTGGAAGATTAGGAGTGTACGTTGTACAATTGTATCCATTCAATTCTGATGCAATTGCCATTTCCAGTTAGCGGTTATCTGAGAGTTAATGAAAACAAATACCACAGGTAACCATGGTGATAAAAACTTTAAATTGCCAGTTAAAGCTACTCCCACATCGATAATAACACACACTTCTACAAGTTACATATTTTCAAACCTAATTCTCCAATAACAATATCTAAACAGATAAACCAGAGCGATCATCTGGCCAAATCCTAATCCTAATCCCAATTATGTATACATTTCTAAATTCCACCTATCATACATCTGTTTTTGGAATCATGTTCCCATCGGTCGTTGATATAAATTGTATGAGACAAAGTGAATTCGTAAGGACCACCATCATATTTTGAATACCTATCAATGTGAATTTCAAATGACAGTAAGTGGGCATTTCGAAACTATAGTCGTGTTAAAGGCTTCTGAAGTTTAAGAGTTTTCTAAAAAGGTAAGGTAACGGTATTTGGCAGGAAGGATTTTCTCAGCTGTTAAGTTGTCATCTTGATAGATGAGGTAGCTCTGTCACACCATAACGTTGTGATCGTACAGCATTCGGAAACTTTTCCAGATTTTTTTCCCCCCCGTTCTTGTGACATCGCCAATGTCTCAGGATTATCTTGAAATGTTGAGCCGTGAGAATGTTCCACTTTACGCTAGGTAAAAAGCACACCATTTAAAAGTGTTTCATTATGGTTTGAAAACAAAAAAAGGTATAATATATTCTACCCAGGAGAGTTCATTCATTCCCCAAGCTTACTTAAACGTCTGACATCTAAGTTAATAAAATGTTTTTACTTCGAAATATTCGTGGTATTATTATTTGGCTCCGAAAGTGTTATATTCCTTTGGGTATGGTGAAAAATACAAAGTTTACAACAAATGGTTGACACATACAACCAAGTTCACAGGATGACTAATGGACGTGGCTGCTTTTTTCGGTGATTCGAGAAATTAATTACACTCGTGTGTAAAAGTGTATTACGAATTATGTGAACATGGACCGCGAATTTTAATTTCCTCATGGCTAAGATGGATTATTAAAAATTAATCTAGTATGAAATAATACTCTTCATGATAAAGCTTCTGGATGCAAATTATATGTTCAATTTGATCGTTGTCGGGTGTATAGGTTCGAAACGTTGAATAAGGTAATCAAAGGAATTTCACGATAGTATATCATTGCATGTATAATTTAATTTGTCTATATTGTATAATGATAAACTTTACATCTGCTGTTAATGGAAATAAGTGATCATTGCCCAAGAGACTTAGTTCAAAGTGGAAGATATCAACATTCGTGTGTTTATACTGAAAGACTTTTATCTACGGCGAAAAATTATGATCACAGACAGCGCAGTCCTGGTGTTGAAGTTCATTAGTTTTAAATAATCAAAATGGGGTGGTAAGATCGCCCTTGTGGTTCCCCGTCCAAACGATCCTATCTCTCATTCTTAGCCTTAATTGGGAAACAATGATTTTGTATGATCAAGTTTCGATGTTATTAAAAAAAAAAAATCCAAGATTACTATTTTCACTAAGAAGTTTGAGTAATTTCATTTTGATTTGCTGAGCATAAGCGACCTCGATACTTGGATGGGAAAGTATTTCCAACGGATCGAATCAAACCAAACAACAACTCTGATCGAACTTGGCATGCATATATCTGCACTTGACTCGATACTGTGGGCCTCATAGTTCTTAGGCGAAATCGGAAGAACCACTTCTGTGAGAAATCTTTTCAAATTTTTAAACCGTCATAAGATTAACTTGGAGGAAAAATTATTAAAAATATGTTTTCTTCAAACGAACTCAAATTTTCGATAATTTCAAGCACACTTGTTCACTCATGATTATTATGAAGTTCCAGACGATAGATAAATATATATAAATATATATATATATATATATATATATATATATATATATATATATATATATATATATATATATATATATATATGTGTGTGTGTTTATAAATATACATATATATATATATATATATATATATATATATATATATATATATATATATCATGCATTTCTCTCATATCAATTAAATCTATTGAAAATACCAGGATATTGAATAGAGATCAGATGGTAGAGATTTGAATCAATTCGGAGATTTGTTTTCCATATTGTCCCTCCCAGGTTATTCTCATAGTTTTTTTCTGAAGAATTCCGAAATTATTTTTCTCATGATGTTTTCCTTATATGATGTTTTTCAACCAATTGTACTTAGAAACTTGACAGTATCGAGTTAGATGATTTTATGTGCATGCCAAGTTGATTCGTAAAATATTCTTCCGTTTGACCTGTGGAGCGCGAAGAAAAAAAAATTACGGAAACGCTCATCCAAGTATTCATGACTCACTTACTTTAATTAACAAATACACAAATACTCACAAATACACAAATTCACAAATTACTTGACATATACTTGATGAACTTTCAATAATTGCCAGAGCGTACAGTTTTGACTTTAACGTCCAATTCTTTGGAGAATAACTTATATTTATTTAAATGTAGAAGTTGTTCACAAGGGTATAATTTTTTTTTCATCGGGAAAATTTTACTTCTATGAAAATTATGCTCTGTAAACAGAGGCATGCGTATGGAGATATATATTCACATCATGACGTATCGACTACAATTTCTATATAAACGAACATGAATTCAACAACTATCAAGTCTTATAAATGCCTGTACCTTATAGAGCCTCTTTTCTAACGAACATGAGACTCATAATTTATACTTTCACACAATAATCAATATATTTCCTTGAAAGCTAATGAACAAAATTCATTGAAACGATATATTTCTCAAAGCACTATCATCATTCCACTCACTCTCACGTGAATGATATAAACGGTCGGCATAAGACAAACGTTTATTTTCGGTGTTGGAAAAATACTCAACTCACTGATCAGCACAATAAAAATGGTTGATTTATTGAGTACCATTCTAAAACGCCTTTGTCACCACTCCAACGTACCAAAAGGGATGTAACCTCCTTATCAGTGTGTAATAGCGAGTCAATTGAATTGTATGTGATAAATATCTCCCACCGCGTACACGATGAAACTCTCTAGATAGACGATGCGCGGTATGCCCGAAGAGGCGTGTTGCAAGAGGCGACTCGCACCAGATGTAAGGATCTATTACTCAATTCCCCGATTCCCCGATTCCAGTTCCTGTTTGGGGCATGACGATACACAGAGAAACACACACCTCATTTGTCTTTATCGGTTGAATATGAATCATATCTCAACTTCTCGTTAGCGGGTTTAAGTACATATTGAATGTGTATATATGTATAATGGTATATAAATATACGATCAAATTGTACGATTTCGAAACTGTAAATATATATATATATATGCTGAGGCACCGCTTCAGAAATTGAAGTCACCATTGGGCGTGGGTTCGAATCCCACATAAGGCATGGGATTTTGTAAATGTTATCTCATCTGTTCTCATTCTGTAATCACTTCATACATTCATAATCACCTGCTTATTCGTACCCCCGTATAACCTAGCTGTTGGTGGGGTCGTTAATCAAACAATAATCATCAATATATATATATATATATATATATATATATATATATATATATTGGTTGAAGCAGGAGTAACATCACAAGATTAAATAAATTACAAAAAAATTAAATATTTTAGAAAATGAACAAGGTAGAGTTAAACTGTGAAAAGTGAATGATAAATATGAACATAACAAACAATAAGTTAATTATATATAAATATATATATATATATATATATTTATATATATATATATATATATATATATATATATATATATATATATATATATATATATATATATATACATATGTGAGTGAAAATAAAAGTGCAACAAATATGTTGTACGAAGTAGGTGGAAAGACCGTCGAAGAGACGATATGGTATCTACTGCACAATCAACTTGATGGTGAAAATTTTAATACTGACAATAACTTCTTCTCTCATTTTGGTCTCCTGATTTAATGTTGTGAAACTCCTAATATATTCTACAGTAAATTTAATCATCAGGCTTTGAATGGTCTCAGTCACTGTGCCGACTAATGAAAGCTCACTGTTCCCTCGACTCTCATTCAGACCTTCACTTCTAGCACTACTTCATATAATGGTAGGCCTATTTTTTCTAGACAAAGTTGTGCTTTGGATGAAAATATTAGAGATTTTTCAATCAATGATACACAATTTCAGTTTTTCAGGATAAGCATGATGATCCACAAGGAACTGTTGAACGAGTTTGCTTATGTGAAACTGTCAAATTGTCAACAATATATGAGTGATGTGAAATTGTAAATCATAGTGATCAACTCAATGCCAAGAATTTCGGTCTAGCAAATAATGTGAAAAATGGTGTGCCGATGAAAAATTGTGAAATTCGAAACAATATTCATATTTAATTATCATAATATTGTATCAACCGTTTCTCTATCTGTACGAGAGCTACAATTTCACTCTGCGTGAAC
>OZ023326.1:14484652-14514652 GCA_964007535.1 Brachyptera risi
ATCGAATCTTCTTTTATGTATCGAATGAACCTTATACCATTAAAAACTTGGAAAGAATTGGAGAGAGAGCATGCATGCATCTGCATAAAAAAGTACATTAGAATTAAGCTATCATTATAGGTGGGATAGGCATGAATGAATGAATTTATCATCTTACTAAACATCAAAAAAAGTTGAGAATGCAGATTCAATCATCCTTTATCATTCTTGGAGGACATGATTGATTCTTGAGAAATAAATATAATATGAATTTCTGAGTTCAATTTCAGACAAATCAAAGTTCAGAACGCCATTGTACGATGATGTTAACATTAACTGAAGAGTTAGGATTTTCCTCATTGTAATTTTTTTTTTCCAATTCTTGAGTAAATTTTACTTCTGCAGTGAATTATTACTCCAGACCAACAATTGAAATCGTTCCATTGAAAACTGAATTAATTGAATACTGTGAAGTGTACTTTAATTTACAGATGTTATCAACTTTACATAAACTCTCGTCTTACTTATGCAAAACTTCCCTTTGTTATTTATGTTTAAATAAAACATTGGTAACTTCAAAAACGTGTTCACAAAGATTCTTCACTCCTTCGAAATAATCTAATTCATTTTATTACTCTGCGCTAGTTCACTTTGATAGGTGTTTCACATTGCATACCACTAGCATTGTGTGTGAAACAACAAAGAGATTTTAGTCGAGCGGTAGCTTTACTGAAGTCAAGGCCTACCCCAGATGAACTAGCTGTTTACACGACAGTTATTCCAGAATATTAATTATTGTATCTCCAAGCTAATGAAGAACGAGCAGTCGTACAGAAAACCTGTTAGTACATCAATTATGGTCAGGAAATCGACTTATTGGATGAGCGTAGCGAAGACTCAATTTCACTGTACTTGAAAAATCGAATGTGTTTTTTTTTTTCGCGCTCTACAGGTCAAACAGAAATTCAGATCATGATGAAACGTGGCACACACATGAACCCCTATCTGACTTGATGCTGTATAGTTTTGAAGTAAAATCGGTTCAACAATTCTTGAGATAAATGATTTTGAAGTTTTCAAAAAACCCATATGAATAAGCCAGGCGGAAAAAATGACAAAGTGAATGTTCTCCGAAATTTCTCAAATTTTCACAGAACTCGAACAACATAATAATACACATTATTACGGACTTTTACAATAATCGGATGTGACGTTTCGGAGTAAAAAATAAAAGAATGCGATTTTTATTTATTTAATTACTTCGTTTTTTTATTCGCTCATCCATCAACGCGGAAACACATAACGCGTTTTCCTAGTTATTATATCGTTGATATAGTTAATAATCAATGATTTGAAAAAAAAATCATTTGTTAGCTTTATCAACATATTTTTTTTTTCCTAATAACATCGGAACTTGATACAGAATCATTGTTCCCCAATTAAGGCTATGGATGAAAGATAGGAATATATCAGAATTTTTTTGTCATCGTGACTTCAAAAAGAGGAGTACAGTTTTCAGATATATGATCTGACGTTATCATTGTAATAATTCTATGAACATATTATAACTTCATATTCGTTCATTTGCTACAACTCATTCTATTACATTCCACAAGAAAGTTTAATATATATTACATATGGATGTATATTTTTTTTTTATATATATATATATATATATATATATATATATATATATATATATATATATATATATGTATATATATATATATATATATATATATATATATATATATATATATTTATATACATATATGCATATTATATATATATATATATATATATATATATATATATATATATAAATATATATATATATATATATGAATATATATATATATATATATATATATATATATATATATATATATATATATATATATATTCACACACACACGTCTGGTGTTACAGTTCTTGAGGTGCTCTCAACAATAAAGCGAATAATTACCGTTAGTTAATTGATAGTTTAAACCATGACATCAAATTCAACACTTTATCCATCCAAATCTAGCCATGGTGTGAATATACAGCAATCAACTCGAGTCGACACGGGTTTGGTGTGTTTGAGTTGGCGCGGGATTAGACTTACAAATGAGATTATCTGGGATTAGGACGGTTTCGAATAGTTCACAAATAATATTGACATATCACAAATTTATAGACATTTGTCGTTGTGTTCTACACTTCCTAGTTTCGCAATTCCCAAGCGTGTTGCGGAACAGTGGTACAAACCAAAACTTTGGAGGGCTTACACGATGTGAATTGCTAATACTTATCATGTATTCAAATGAGATGAGTTATTTTGGAGTGAGGCTTTCTTGTTTTCAAACAAAAATCTACATGTAAACATTGCTATAAAACGGTGTATACGCATTCAATATAACTTTTGGGTTTTGGGATGATTTCCAGCGTCATGTAGCATGGCCCCCAATACCTAAAACATGGACTAATTTAAAATCTTATCGCTGGAAAATTTCCGATACGATTTGATAGAGTTTTAGCGGGCCACCTCCAGTTTTCTAATACAGGTTCAGGATATGTTCAATTCAAACCTGGGCTCATCCTGTACAGGATCCGGGGCTGTAGATGCATTCCTGTACAAGATGAAACCTGTTTCAACTGATACCTATGCTGAACGTGTATTGAAAAACTAGAATTAACTCGTCAAAATTGAATTGAATCGTACTAAAATGCGTCCCCTGAGGGTGCATTCCAGTAATATTCGAATTCTCACCATATCACCATTTATACAATTGCATTAGGATATCATATCACAATTGAGTGTATTCAGCACACATAGATCATTTTCGCATTTTATTCTGTCGATCACTTGTTTTTTACAATCAGTTCGATAATTTTTTTTTTATTATTATTTTCACCCTATAAATGTACATTATTACAAGACATTTTTCACTCTCAAGTGTCCACAAAACCCATTGAGGGTTTAGCTGTGGAATAAACTAATAATACTCTCTAGGATATGATACAATAAAATTGAATAAATATAAACACAGTACAATACAGTAGAATAATAATAATAATGATAATAATAATAATCAGTTTCATTTCCACTTAATAATACATGAACGTGAGATATCCATATCACAATTTTAAAAGACTTTCAATTGTGCAATTAGAATATGATAGTAGGAGTGTAGTAAAAAGGCTTTATGTCACAATAATTCATGTTTTCACCTGAATTGTACTGTGACACGAAGCAATTGTTTACATCAAAAGTAAATATCAGTACATATAGTTTATATAATACACAGTTTACCAGTACATAATAGGTTATTTTGTATATAACTTTGAAAATAAATGTTTGTTCTCAGTAATGGAGTGTCAATTACTGACTCATTTGATCAAACAAAATGATGTATTTCAAATACCAAAATAATCATTATTGCACTGTTACGAAGAATTAAAAATTTCTCCCACCTGGTGAATAATATCTAACCTGATCTAAGCTAAACCAACTAATTTGACTCCGACAGAAAAAAAAGCTGTTGCGAAGTAAAATTAATGTAAACCAAATCTATTCGTGTGTCCTTATGAGGTGCTCATCTGAATATGTTATTATGTTCCAGGATTTTGTCCAGGGCCTATCAATCTTGTCTCGGGGTTCGTTAGACGAGAAACTGCGGTGGACATTCTCGCTCTACGACATCAACGGCGACGGTTCGATCACGAAGGAGGAAATGACTAACATCGTGTCTGCTATCTATGACCTGATGGGCAAGATTACAAATCCATGTGTTGATGACGGGACAGTCAAAGACAAAGTCGAGAGGATATTCCAGGTATAAAGTATTTTTAGAAAACATAAGTTTGCAGATCGATTCAAAGAAGGGTTAATGATGGTTTTAGTGACAGTTCTGGTCTGAGCCTTCGAATTTGAACTTGAATAGTAGATACCCAACTGTCTTAGGTTCAGTTTTTGATATTGAGCTCGTCCCACGATTGAACTCAATTCCATTCAGTTAAGAAGACGATCCAATTAGATACGTCAAACAGTTCGAATAGTATTAGTAGTTCTGGCAAGAGGGTGCATTATAGTTCCTACAAAGTTTTGCTAAGCCATGAAATTGAAGAGACACAGAGAACCCGGGTCGAATAAGAATGGAATGAGAAGTGATTTTAATACATTCCGATAGAAAAAAATGTGTCCGACCAATAACCCTGGTTATGACCTTTTTATAATATTTAAAAAAGAAACGGATAAAAACCATGTGACGTGGGTGTCGACACCCACAGAAAACATGAACAGACCTCCAAACATGAAAGGTAGGTGTATTGACCAATACGTGAGTATAGGTATGGTGGAACATGTGGCTATATGTCCATATGACAAATATCGCACTATACTATATCAGTAGATAACCACTCCACTTAACATAACGTTGTAGGGACTAAGATACCCATGGTAGGCTAGCTGTGAAAAGATTAATGAAATTGGCTTTCCCTCTAGGAAGCTTTGAGCAGTCACTGTTTATAATCATTATTATCGTATATATTTCACGAAAAAACAAACTATATTACTTCCCTTTATGTTCAACTGTAGTATGTTGCTCAAAGATATCATGCTGACATCCCCAAAAATCAAATGAATTCACTTTCAATACTTTGAAACATTATTTATGAACTGAGGGATGAAAATTCATGAATTGTTTTCAAACATGGTTGCCATGGAAACCCCTTATTGGATAATCCCACTTTGATAATATGGATAACCCCACTTGATAAAGATATTTAGAAGTACAAGTTTCAGTAATTCCATACGATTGATCTAATACTGAACAAGAAAGCGTATGCATTCTTAGATGTATATCCTGAGTTTCTATAAGATTTTAGTAACGCGAGATCAGTATGAAAACTGTTACATCTTAATGTGATGATACAAATTTGTATTCAGCCACTGGCATAAAAATCGGAGTACATTTTCAGTCATTATCATGGCTTCTCAAAATAAGTTGCCAGTACAAATCAAAGCAGTTTCATCAGTGAATAAAATCACCTAGTTACGAATTTTCAAATAACAAAGATTATTATCAAAAGTTGAGAAGATTATAGGTCCCAACACAGTACCCTGTGTAACTCCAAATTATATCTTAGTTGATAGGTAATTTCAGTAGATTGGTTTCTGCTAGAAAGATAGCTTTCTGATAAGCAGGATAGATTTACTTTCATACAACAATTTCCCAATAAGTGTCCAAGCAATGAGTCGTCAACCGTATCGAAAGCCATATCCATATGAGACAAGTATAGTTCTGCGCCACTCATCTGAATTATCTGATGTTTCAGAGATGAGAGCGGAGATTGGATCTTGTGAACTTGCATTTGTTGTCGAACCAAATTGTGACTTTAAGATTGTTCCTCAAAAAACGATACAAGTTTATTCAGAGTTTAACAAATGAAGATAAATAACAGTACATCAGTAATGTAGAGAAATAAGTGAATAGCACAATGAGGCGAAATAAGCGAAATAATAGCCACATACAATGATGACTTGTGCTCACGGAGGAAGGTCGTTCGTTGTACATTTTAATAACTGTGAAAACCACGTCAATTGTGGAGAAACTCTTTGCAGCTTCGAACATTGAAGGCTTTTTAAAGTTGTGTAACGTCGTTCCTATATGATCCAGATATGTAAATTGTAATTCATGTCGTGAAAAACACTCATTTTCGAAACACCAAGCTATGTGAAAAGATCGGTGATATTTATTTTAGTTTTGTTGATTGACGACTTTCTTCTATTGTATAGATATAACTATGATGATATGAATGATGTTATAAATTATGCTATAGTGTTATCAATTTTTCAACGTTTTTAAAATTCCAATTAAAATAATTCTCACCGAAACATTGTTGGAAATGTTACACTCATTCAGTAGACTGTTTTTAGTTTCAAGTAAGAGCAACATTCTAAAAGTTACTGCTTCATTGCTAGCTATAGAAAAAACCCGTTGTCAATTATTTAGACCATAAAGTTAATGGGCGATGACTTCATCTCCCTAACGAGAAAAACGGAAAATCATCATTAAATTTAATAAAATGTTCGAATGTATGTTTTTACGACCCAGTTTGTTCAAATTATAATAATGTAGTTGTAGCTCGGCTTTAGTTTTTATCAGTCAGATCACATTTACATTATGAAATGATTTTAAATACACTGTAATTACTTTTCGTTCCCGCAAATACGAATCTGTCATCAAACGTGAAACGGTACATGGCCTAAGGTTAATTCAAAACTAAATGCATATACGGTAGAATTAGAGTGGAAATGTTCTGGTAATATTTCGTAAACATCACTGTTACTGTTCCCAAACATAATGTGATATTATGATTGTTGAAATCTATATTATGATAGTTGAACTCAAATATTGTTCATCTATTATGACTCTGAAATAAAAACAAAAAAAAATTTAAAATTAAAAAAATTAAAAAATGCGTTTTACTACCAATATTATGAGTACAATTTCATATAAGCTTACAGTTCGCGTTTCGATCACTTCTCCACCCCTTGGGTTATGATTTTTATCACCTGTTGAAACTCATAGAATTTTCTCCTCTAATTAAGTAGTCAATTAGATCACAAATAACTGGAAAACACGGTGCTCAAATACTCATCTAGTATTTAATTACAAGGCTCAGTTTATTTGATAATAAGAGTGAGATATTTATATTCATATTTTTTATATATTTATTCATTCATATATACTTTGAGATCATTGAGATTGATCATTAAATTTTATTCGGACAATCAAATGTCTCTGTCCACTTTCATGTATTTTAGATATCTATTAGATGGAGCAAATATGTTGATATAATTTGTGTCAATTATACAGTGCTACCTTTCTATATCAGTGACAACCTAACCTAGCACGCCATCACCAAACTCCCAAAACACATTATTTCAAAGTTTTACACACATCGGATAAGCCATTTTGCAGATGAAAAAAAATCTATTTGGATTCTTAATTCTCGCATCAATTGAAGTTATTGAGAGAATTTATCAAACGATAAACCCTCCACATCTATATCTGAATCTATATCACTTGAGGTCATTTAGAGACACCCTGATTGGATATTTGAATTACACCTCAGTTCTAACAGCCCTGTCGATTGGATGTTATGATTTGTGACGTCAATGGGGCGGAGAATGCATGTCGTCAATTAGACCATAGAAAAAAGATGGTGAAATTATCACTGGGTAAATCATGTAAACAGTGTGTTAGTTCATAGCTTCGAAACCGAGGTGTATACATTCTCACCATATTTTATAGATCATTTCATATATATACAATCTCGCTCATCTTACAACGAATATTCTGCGTTTCTGTATAGTTTGATTTATCACGTGTAATAGATATGTTGATATGTATATATTGATATTATATTATATTATTATGATTATTATATTGATTATATTGGCCTATATTGATTAGGTCACATTCTGCCAGTGCAGTTATGATGATTGACAGCAAAATTTTTGACAATACCCGTGTAAAGTGGGTTATTCGTGTAGATGTATGTTTATCTGAATATTACATATGAATATATCTTGCTTCGTCCGACACTGCTAGTTGATCAAGCTCGCGAGGAGTAATGCAATCATAATTCGAAATCATTGTACTGTATTGAAAGGCTATTTCAAAACTCAAAAATGATGTCGATGCATTTTTGGAAGAGCCTAGGCGAAAACTCCGTTTTGTCATATTTCAGAAAATGAGTACGTTTTTTTTCGCTACGCTCCACAGATGTTGAATGAAAATACAAATTGCAATGAAACATGGCGACCACGTATGCCATATCCTGTTTGACGTTCTATATGGAATGGGAGAGCAATCTGTTGAACGTCTTGTAAGGAGAAAAATTTCGAAATTTTGAAATCTAGAATGAAAAATAACTTGTCAGCTCAATTTACATCTACGGACCTTGAATTACTTCAAACGTTCGAAAACCTCACCTGCAACTTGTTGATATTTTATAGTGCTGTAACCTGTCACATATATATACTTTGCGAATCCAATTGATCCAAATATACAATAAAATGTCCACTTTTATTGCGTTTTCTTTGTTATTTCTCATCCGATTGTTGCAAAATTCTCTGAAAAGATGTTTAATAGTATTGTTCATATTCGATGAAAATTAGAAAGGTTTTGAAAAATTCTTGTTTTTCAAGTATTTTCATCCGGGTTATTCTTATGAGGATTTTTCAAACTTTCCGATTATTTTCCAGAAAAACCTTCCGACTGATTTCTTTGAATAACAATCCCAGTCCATTCTAGTATGACAGAAATATGCATAAAAAGTTTCAAGTCGATAGGTATTCTTTCCTGACCCATATGCCGCGTACAAAATTACAAAAAAAGAAACATAAAAACCATGCCCATTTTTTTTCGGTATGTGAAATGGAATCTTCGCTACGGTCATCTAACTAGGAAAACGCGGGATGCGCGTTGTGAGATGAGCTTAGAAGTATGGCAATCTAGAATGAAAAATAACTTGTCAGCTCAATTTACATCTACTAGGAAAACGCGGGATGCGCGTTGTGAGATGAGCTTAGAAGTATGGCAATCTAGAATGAAAAATATTCCGTCAGCTCAATTTACATCTACAAACCTTGACTTACTTCAAACGTTCAAAAACCTCACCTGAAACTTGTTGATATTTATAGTAACCTGCAACCTGTCGCATAAACACTTTGCAAATCCAATTGATCCAAATATTCAATAAAATGTACACCTTTAATGCGTTTTCTTTGTTATTTATCATTCGATTGTTGCAAAAATCTCTGGAAAGGTGTATAATAGTATTGTTCATATTCGGTGAAAATTTGAGAGCTTTTGAAAAATTCTTATTTTTCAAGTATTTTTCCTCCGGGTTATTCTTACGAGGATTTTTCAAACTTTCCGATTATTTTCCGGAAAAACCTTTCGACCGATTTCTCTGAATAACAATCCCAACCTATTCTGGTATGACACCAACGTTCAGAAAAAGTTTCAAGTTGATTGATTCATTTCTCTGACCTGTATGCCGCGTACATAATTACAAAAAAAAAAAAAAAAAAAACATAAAAACGAAGCCCATTTTTTTCAGGGTGTGAGATGGAAAGCTTCGCTACGCTCATCTAACAAACCTTGACTTACTTCAAACGTTCAAAAACCTCACCTGCAACTTGTTGATATTTATAGTAACCTGCAACCTGTCGCATAAACACTTTGCAAAACCAACTGATAAAAATATTCCTAGAATGTACACTTTCATTGCGTTTGCTTCGTTATTTCTCATTAGATTGTTGCAAAAATCTCTGAAAAGGTGTATAACAGAATTGTTCATATTCGGTGAGAATGTGAGAGCTTTTGAAAAATTCTTGTTTTTGAAGTATTTTACCTCCTGGTCATTCTAACGAGGATTTTTCAAACTTCACGCTTTTTTCCTGAAAAGACTTTGCAACCGATTTTTCTGAATAACAATCCCAGCCAATTCTGGTATAACATTAATATGTAGAAAAAGTTTCAATTCGATTGATATTTTTTCCTGAACTGTATGCCGCGCACAAAATTACGAAAAAAAAACCAAGCCCATTTTTCTCGGTATGTGGAATGGAATATTCGCTACGCTCATCTGATAAGTAATATAAACAATAATATAAACTCATGAGACACTTATAGCCATCTATTGAGAAAGTAGTATGTGTAACCAAATTGAATATAACTTCCACTCACAGTGAGCTCTTTGGTACCATATATATACCATAGAAAACTAACCATAATATAATAGAATAAAACAGAATATCTTTATTGAGACCTTAATTGATCTAAAAACAGATATTGGACATGTCAAGTGAAAACACAATGGAAATACAATTAAAATATACATGTATATACAGTTGAACAGAAGAAATTGTGGAAAATTTCATACCAGTATGCCATATGGGTTCATTGGAGCAATTAGAACTTATTGAAGTTTTCAAAATCCTCAATAGTATGAAAATATTGATTCATCAGGAAGATTTTCAGTTCACTTTTAAAATCGTTATATCTTGCCTTTGAGAGCTATTTTCAGGACAAATGAATACGCCACTTGGTGTAGGCACTAACGAACAGTGATGCAATTTTCCATAGAGAATGTACTCTTGTTAACAATTTTTTCAGGAATCAATGGTTCCTCTTGTTTTGAATGGAGAGATGATTTTATAATGACGGCCAATGTAGCCCAAGTGAGTGTGATTCCCGGCAGAAGCTCAGATGGCATCCGCTGCAGAGATCATGCAGGTAGAAATCCTCCCTCACGTCTTGGGCTTCTGTGTCAGGATTGAATCCTCTTATGAATACACAGCATAAGATTAGGTCAATGGTTGCTGACACTAACAACAAGATTTGAAGTATATGAGAAAGCATTTTGCCATAGTGGGTCGAAGCCATAATGGCCATCGACCGGAAGCAGAATAAGAGTTACATCCTTGATCCTACAATACGGTTAGAGACGTCTGCGAGCTAACTTGTATAGCGGTAAATCAGGAGAAGAAAAATAGAAATGAACCAACTAAAACATACTTCCTGCTGAAGTACAATATGTAAGAAATAGAAGTAATTGGTTCATCTGTTCACTCCCGTGGAACAATTGACTATTATTCAGTCATTTTTGTGAACGTTTCATTCAGAAGATTCATTGGAATATCCAGATGGTCTGAGAGCATGTAAATTGATTCAATACGCATTCTGAGTAGAGGAATCATCTTTATGAGTAAATTTCAATTTCTAGACTCAAAATTTGTTTCATATTCACTAATATATATCTCTTCAGTCCTTCTCTTTCGTTCGTTACTGATTATTATTATCATTATCAACACTTTCACTCTTGGATGAATGAATATTAGGGTTTTAAGGCGCATCGACAGTGAGGTCATTTAGCGCCACCTTTCATTCTTTTTTTTGTTACTATAATTTCTCTTTGATCTGTTGATATTATCATTCATCCAATAATTGATCCCTATGGCAATCTTCTGAGGGACGAATAATAATGAATATATGTATATAAAAATTCAGGCTTTCACAAGTATTATGTTTTGATGAATTCACATTTTTCGGATTATTCTTGTGTGGAAAATACTCACTTAACAATGTAACGACGTCTCAAACGGATTGCATCGTTCATTCTCAAGTTATAGAAATTACAAAATTGAAAAACGTGTCCAGCTGACCGATCGTTGGACAGAGCTGATAATGAACTAACAATACAAATATACGCCATAGAAACAAGAACTAGAAAAAAAAAACAATAACATATATATATATATATATATATATATATATATAAATATATATATATATATATATATATATATATATATATATATATATATATACATATATATATATATATATATATATATATATATATATATATATATATATATATATATATATATATATATATATATATATATGTGAATATACTGAACTGAACGTGATGTTCTTTTCTACTCCACTAGAAATAGCAAACTATTTGCATACTTTTTGTTCAACAAGTGCTTTCAAGTTTGTTTATTTTGTGTCAATTGGTTTTCCAAATGGAACAATAGTTTATAGCATGTATTTTGTTAGTTTTAGTCAATTAATTACTCATTAAAGATCTATGGAATTGTTTCCGTGTTGTCAACCATACGCTGAGAGCAATGCCGTTGGCATCCAATTTGCAATACTCATTCAAAATGGTTATTATTGATCGAAAAACACAGACCGTTCATATATAATCATCGTAATGAAATGTAATCAAGGTGAATTATTATTAGTGGAATAAAAACAAAAATGATGGATCCTCCTTGACATGGAGTTTGATTTTTTATTTGTTTTTATTTTCAAATTCATTCCTGATACGTATACGATACATCTGAAAAAGTCAGTGTTTCAGGTGAATTGATTGATCATTTGAGTTTTTTTTTTTTGATATAGACCTACTCTGCATGAGTATTCACACCTTTTCATTTTTCAAAGCAGATTCAACAGGTCCAACCAAGTTCACGTATATAGGCCTAAAGTGCTATTTACACTGTCCAGTTTCCTTTGTTTCAAGACTTGTATCCAATAAATTATATACGCGATATAGAACAGTCCCAGAGTGAAAATAACTTATTACATCAAATGTTTTGAATGATGTTATTTAATCAGTGGCTACCTCAAGGATCAGTGCACTCTCATGATACTAGAAAAAAGATGATTTATTACTCAATAAACACAAACATAGGAGTTTCACAAAAGGGCCTAAATATGCCGGTGCAAGATTTTATAACAAATTATCGAATTTATTAAAACAACAAAAAGGAATATCTTACAAAATTGCATTAAAATCGTATTTGATTAAAAACAGTTATTACTTCATTCAAGAATTTTTAACCTCATAGTAATTGATTCCCACTTCATTCGTTTCTGCAATCGTTGATCGCTTTTATATTATATATTATGTTCAACATGAACAATATACAATGTTATAACTAATTTGTAATGTCCTCAGTGATTTGCTTTATCTTTGTAAATTGCTCTTGTAATTTTTAATTTGTACTATTTCATGTGAATTATTGATGACTGACTTATATCTTGTTTTGGGATCAAAAAGACGAAATAAATTATTATTATTATTAATGAAAAAATGTGACTATCGTATGCAAAGGTCAAGTAGAAAAATGGTCGTCAGAGTGAACGTCGCCATTTTTTACTCTATGACTGGAGTCATAAACTAGAGCGATGAATAGAACACACCTTTCTATCTATGTATAAGTTCCTGAACTATCAGAATGTATCACTCTTAGTTTCACTCATAATTCTGAGCGTATGAAAAAAATATGAAAATAGCCAATACTATATAACTTATAGCCATCTCAGGCCCGGATTCACCAACCATTAACTGGAGTTTAAACCCGGTTTAAACTTTTAATCCAGGTTTATATTTAGTAAGCTGAGGAACCGCTTCAGAAACTGAATTCACCGTTGGGTGTGGGTTCGAGTCCCGCATAAGACATGGGCTTTTGCAAACGTCCTTTCACTCATCATTACTTCATAGTCTCATACGCATCTGTTCATTCGTACCCCTATATAACCTAGCTGTTGGTGAGGTCGTTAAGCAAACAATAATTATCGATAGAAGAATAACAATTCAATTCAATTCAAGGAACGTTCTATTTCTTTGGTAATGGAAAATACATAAACTAACAATTAACCCACTTATGTGTATGGCTATAGGCCATACAAGTTTCGAAATACGTTTATAACTAAAACTAGAAGAATAGAAAATAACTATAAAATGAGACAATATATGATAAAAAAAAGATTCGATACAGAATAGAAAAATAGAAGTACAATTTCACATCAACATCACGATAATTTCATTTATTACATTTCATCAAACTTGAAATAATACCTAAAAACTAAATAAAAACTTGACTAAGGCCCGGTATTACCAAGTCCAGTTAGCTTTTATCTGACAGTTCAAACTTGTTATCACCATGGTTACCCATGTTATTTGTTTTCACCAACTCTCAGATAAATACTAACTGGCCGTGGTAATACTGGGCCTAAATAGAAACTTAAATTAATACATTTCATAAAACTGAAATAATTAATTTCATAGAACAATTTAATCATTCACAAGGCCAATAATTCAGCAATCACTAGCGATCAGGAAGGCAGTGGAATGAGCAACCAGCTGATGCCAACATAGAAATGATAAATACGAAAATAATAAGAGTCAAACGGCGCCAACAGTGACTATTTGTGAAATTATTGTGAATTTTCATTATGGATTGATAATATTTCAGAAGGTACTTCTCTACCCAGTGTGAAGCAGTTTCACAACAATACATTCATTCGGAAAGCCACTACGATTTTCATGATTCAGTAAACACTGAAAATGGTAACAAAACATGTATTTCACGTTACATATATATACGTTGACTACTTATCGAGATATATTTTATCGTGTAGGCCTATAGTATCGATGTGTTTGTAGTCAACTGCCTTCGGGCTGAATTAAAAATAAATAGGATTCAACCGTTTGCTCTTGGCACACATGACCAGGGAAAGTAACGTCATGTCTTATTGTAAATCAACGTAACAGAAACTATTTATTTGTATTGAAACGGTTAAAGGTGTGCTGATGAAATCAAATTTATCTGATAGAGGTAAATTTACTCAATCAATGTATCAGTTGTCATCGTCATGGTAACCATCGACTGGTTTCACTGGTTTGTGGTTTTGGTTTCGTGATTTAGGTTTCATAACGGATTAACGATTGAAGGTATTTTTCGATTAATTTCCCCAAAAAATTCTGGGAATTTCAACTTTTTCCATATTCAAAATTTTCAGTGTACCATTCCAACATTGATATATTAATAATTAACAAATAATTTGGTTCGTTTCAGAAGGTGGGTTCCTCTTTGGAACTCACAAACATCTGCACATCTGATCTTTAAGACATGCATCCGATTACTCAAATCTACTAATCAACGATTAAGGATCAATGATAACAAATTATATAATGAATATCAATAATACTCACACTATTTATTCTAATCCAGGAATTAAACTGAGAATGTTTTTATCCTCAGAAAATGGATTTGAATCAAGACGGCGTCGTGACTCTCGACGAGTTCTTAGACTGTTGTTCGCGAGACGAAGATATATCGCAGTCAATGACCGTCTTCGACTCAGCTTTCTGACGGTCACCAATCGGCGCCCGCCCGCCGCCCTCCTGGACGTGAAACTCTGGGTTTACCACATGTTGGGTAATTAATGTCGAACACGTCGTCGTAAAACACATTTCTACCAGCTTAGCGACAATGTTGACCTTCCAGTGTTGCAGTGCTCAGATCTGATATACAGATTTGGTGAAACAATAAGCTTGGGTATTAATACAATTTGATCATCGGGCAAGAATTGAAGAAGAATGAAAAAATTATCGATATTTGAACCAGCACACGCAATGGTTCAAAGGATTCAAAAGATATTTCATTTTCATGTCGGTACAAGTTGTTGTATATTCAAATCACGTAATGTTGTTCTACAATTGTTTACTGCTATTGTCACTCACATGTTTGTCGACATTGATGTTATATTTATATTCATTGGGTTTACATGTAAGGAAATATAAATATCTTGTGATGTCTGAGAACAATTTTTGTAATTCAAGCAGGAACGGATCAAAGCGAATTTATTATTTCTCCATTACTTATATTCAGAAGAAATAAAATATTTCTTCAATTGAATTTTTCAAAGAATGATCGAGTTTTTCATGAGTCAATTTGCTTGTCATTGACTACTGTTATATTGAACAAACTGATATATTAAAATTTCATTGAAATTTGTTTAAAATAAAAATAATTGTATTCAAGTCCTTAAATGGATCATAATTGAAGTTTCACCAATTCGATTTTTAATAGTATAGTTTATAACGAGAGTTAGTATAGATGTTGGGAAGTAAGGGATGAACTTTTTGATTGAACTGGTGCTTACGTAATTTGCTACAACTATAGGAGAAACAAACTTTGTATGCAACAATGAATGGTTACTATATCGAAGACCGATAGTTGACTTGCACTGTAATGGTGCTCAACTGAGGGTTTAAAACGAACAATATTTCAATTCTAAAGTATTTTTATTCCTTGTGCCAAAATGTTAATGGACCCAATTTTAGAAGTCATCGTTGATTAGAATAAATAGCATCATCATCGTTATAATTATTGCCAAATGAAACGATATTTAGAAAAAAATATTTTGATGTGAAATCAATTATATTGATGTTTATTATTTCTACATTGTTGTTCAATGTTTATAAATATAAGAAGTGTAATTCGTGAATTTTCTGATCAAAGTCTATGTTTCTATTGAAAATTGAATACAGAGGAGATGAAGCTATTTTGGCTTTGTGTTAATTGTTGCATTAATGAGAGTTCTATTTAGAAATGAGTTGTCTAAGATGAATTGGAAGCTTCAAAAATATATGCCAATACCGTGATTGTGCCAGAAACATTCATTATAATTCATCATCAAATATTGGAAAAGGTTTTCTATTTTTCAGCGGTCCTACATTCAGAATGATCGCCAACAGCCACTCGCTTGAAAGTGATAATATTATACATTTTAACCCGTATTCATTTCGTTCAACTAATCATCATGATCTAATCTGAGAGAAATTTTGATTAATTTATGATTTTACAGTCGCCAATTGTCTGTCAAGCGGAAATTTCTGTTGAATACATTGCAAGTTGCCCCCCAAGCAGTGAGCATCCATAGTTAGTGTAACCGGTATAGTTTGTGGAAAATCCTAGACAAAATGTTGAATAAATAGAAGACTGCAGTTTTAACCGAGTTCGTTCAACGTAGTTTTTTTTTAGTTTTTCAATTAGCTCATAAAATGTAAAATAAATTACCAATAATTTTTCTCTTTGTGAGGTTATAACTTAAAAATATGAAGATATGTCGATTTAATCACTGGGGTATTTAAATACACAAATATGCGAAATATGCAGTTATAAAAATGATATGCTAGGAAAAAAACTCAATGTTGTGGCTTGAGGAAATTATTTTTTCGAAATATTATACAAATTCTTACATCCAGTTCGATCATCAAACAACAGAATTTGCTTCATTTATTCAAGTTTATGATAATACTCATTTTTTAGTATACCATATTAACTGACATTTCTTAGAGTAAATTATACATACGACTATACTACATGCGTGGCATTCCTCATTTCATATCAATTCATAGAATCATGCATACTGGGCTAATAGCGATGACTATTTTTATCGAGATTGAATTAAGTTTGAAATCTGTTTGTGAATATATGTGGACAATCACGGGTATATCTAGACCATGCCGCTCATATCATGTTTTGTACCCGCGAGTTACGTCCTCCCTCATGAAATATGCACAACAATAGGTGTGTATCCTATATCGAGGTTCAAGTCAGTTCGGTTAAGAGGTCAACACATTTCATAACAGAAATATATCAAGTTCGAATTTCTAAATAAGATATGAATTATAAACAGATGTTATATAGATATTGGCGTCATAATGTCTATTATTTTATGTGGTGTTACAATGTTATAGTATTTAAAAAAAACTTGAAAAAGAAATTGTTTTATATAGTTCATCAAATGTTTTGTAAATATAGAACACAAATCTATTCTATTCGGAGTTGTGCTATTATATCCTTCTATGAGAATCATTTTGAATAATTTTCAAAACTTGAATTATTATAAGATACTTGTATAGGCTCTTGTGGTTCATGAAATGGATGTTCTCACCTTCTGATGTTTACCAAATCTGAAAAGCAAATTCATATTTGTGACTTGCGTCACAAGTTGTTCATTGTTACGTAAGTTATGATTCAGTTATGATGTAATATAAACTATTTGTATGAGAAAATCTTTGGAGATGTTTTATTCTTTGGACCAATATTGAAAAAAAAACAGTTACCAAAAAAGGTCCCTTTATATAATATGATAAATGGTATGAATGTTGAAAGAAAATCTGTCTATTTGATTTTTGAACGGAACAGATTAAAAGCTTTGCAAACAATTAAATCACAGACAAATTGAATGAGACATTGGCATGCACTGGCATGGAGATATTTTACATCATCAAATACAGCACTTATCATAACAATAATTTCAATAGTTATTTCATATTTTTAAAATGTTGATGTATGATTTTTACTTATTGTATCTTAATTATTCATATATTATCCAACATCGACTGACAGATCAACTTCAAGATCAATAATCAAAGACGAATACATTCCTTGAATAGCATGATACTTTTGTCTAGTTTTAGCTCTAATTTGTTTCAGTTCGTATGTTTTGTATTGAAAAATAAAACTGTCAACGTCTGATTATTTGACATTCACAGTATTGTTTTGGATCTGATATTGTTTTGGATATTCTGGGAGAGGAAATTTTCATACATTCTTTTCGACTTGCCTGTGCTAATAACCATCACTGTTAAACACTGATGTATAAATGGAAAGTGCGATCGAGAATGATTTATCAATGAGGTGAACCGCGGAGATTATTATATATTTAAAATATTACATGATGAAAAATGACATTAAAATCACATTCTGAGAACTTGTGTAATCATAAAATATTTTATTAATATCACAATTTCATTTTTTCTCTATACAGTTATTTTATATGTACAAGAGCTACGTCCAACTTGGTGGGGTTAAATGAATGGCGCATGGCACACTGGCTTGTAGCATAGCGCCAGAATTACACTGAACAAGTGCACCTGTTTCGATGGGGTCCAAGAAAAGATTTCGAATTGGCCGACTGCACGACATCATGTTACAAGAAGATCCATGTTTACACCATACAGAATGTCGATAGGAAGAAAACGCAGATATACTTTCATCGCTTATTGTTTTTCTTATTCAAAAAGTGAAGAGTAGGAAATCACTTTTCACTTTTCTTTTCTATAACCTCATCTCACCTCGTGTAACTTTCATCTCTATGCGTTCTATCAACGGGCTCTCCACTATGAGTAGGCCTTTCTCTACTCATACTTCTCGGTAAGCTGCTGTTCTTTCTTTCCCTTTCACCCAATTCATATATTCAGCCTCAGGCTTTTTTCCTATACACACCTAACCTCACTCAATCTATCCTAACATCCCACTTTAACATCCTTGTCGAAATTGTGAGATTGGTGGGCGGCTTTCCTCAGTTTGGTCTCAAGTATTAAAGTGCCCCCCCCCCCCCCCCAAAAAAACTGGCTCAGTACAATATAGGCACCATGTTACGCGGCAGTGTGCCTGTCTACCAACTATACATACGATAATTTCATAACTATGCGTGTATTGATGTGTTAATGGAATTTTAATTTTCAAGTTAGACTGTTCATTCCATGGATATATATAGAGAGAGAAAGAAGTAAATGCCTGGTCAAAATCTAGCTGTTATTGCTCAGTTGGCAAACGCTTTGCGTCGGAAACTCAAGTCATGTCAGAATGGGATAGAGTTATGCACAGGGCATGTTTTTTTGTAACCGTCATTCGTGTATCATCCAGGGCTCTCCAGTTTCCCCATATAGCCCAGTGATTGGTGGGGATGTTACCCAAATAATAATCTGTTATCAATGTTATAAATTGTTCGGACAAGTCCAAAGTACCAAAAACAGATATGTATACATTATGGATTACCAAGTAATAAAGCTTACAACACCCAAGTTGTCGTATAGTAATTTGAAATGTTACTCTAGGTTAGGACTATATGTGAGAACCAACTATTCATTTGGGATAAACAGAGATGGATTTAGAGATATATCAGTTTTTGGTGATGATGATTTCAGCAATCAAAGACTTCAAAGTCATAAAGCAAGACGAAGTATAACAATTTGTATTGCCTACCAAATGGTATGCATGCACGCATTAGAACCTTCAAATCAACAACAGCTGTCGTTTCTACGTTCATTTTTTTTGTCTCTGTTGTGTTCTTATTTCAATAAAATAAGAAAAGGTTAATCGAAGAAACTCACATTTATTATTTCAGGTTACACACGTCCGTACAGGTTGACAGCCAGTTAAAAAGACACCCTTTACCGTCCAACCTGGCCCTAACCGCACAGACACTCAATCATACCAACATACTAATACTGGTATGGTGTGCATAGCCACCGCCTATGCACACACGTACCATCATGAGTTACATACTACATACATAACAGTCTCAAAACATAATATTCGATCTATTGATCTGTTTTTTTTAAACATCAATCAGGGTATCTCTTTGATCACCGAATATTGTGTAGGTTCAGGTGACCTACTGATAAGCTACGCCCATCAACAATCGGTAATTAAAGCTGAAATTATCTTGAGTTTATACATGCGACAAATTGGACACAGTTGTATTAATTTGATTGATTTCTTCTCGCAGGTATGATAGAGTATGTTTAAGTCGCTCTTGAATTGTATTTTCGACGCTATAATTGTTCAAACGTTGCAACAAAAGTAGGCCTATAATTGATTTGTTCATATTACAAATCATAATTACGAATTGATTGTTAATACAGTCTAAATACCTACTTATCCAGTTACATTCAAAATAGCAGATATGTATGTGAACCAAACATCATCAAAGGCTCACGAGTCTTTCCTCTTTCGTTTATTATATTTTACTACTCATGTTAATTATTAATATATTTACTGATTTGCTCAGCAGCGATGTTGAGCTTATTTGGGATCACCAGTTGATGATGTATCTTTAAAAAGTGGTATTCATACTAGCGAGATATATGAATAATAAAAAGTGGTGCATGAAATCTCCACCAGAAACAGAATCTTCTAAAGAGAAGGGAGCAAAATTCCACTAATTTTGACACTTTGGCATAAAAAAGGAGTGACATAAAAAGGTTAGGTTTATATATAGGTACAGGTTTTATGTTTCTGTAGTGAAAATGCATAATATGTGGAAATATATTAGGTATGTATAAAGGGTTGAGTAATTATCTTTCTTTTGACTAAACGAAAAAAACGTGTATACACATTTCATTCCATTATACCAAAGTATATTAGGCCATAGTTATAATAACTTAATTTCCAAATGCTTGTTCTATATTCCTCGCCCAGTTCCACAGATAGGCCCCTATGCATTTTCATGCTACTACTAAGATGATACGTTGACAAAAACTTTGTATAGGCCTATCACTATATTTCTAGGCCCAGGTGTTCAAATAGCAAAAATTGGTCTTCATCTATCTTTTTACCATTTTTTTTTTTTTGGGGGGGGGGGTCAAGCTTAGAACCCGAACGAATAGTTTCTTGACAAAAGAAAATCAATTGAAATTGTTCCATCGACTACACTGAAAAAGTCCAAGGAATATCATACTGAAACTCCCAATCGTCAATGTTAAGGGTACAATAGTGAACGAGACGGCAGTCGTTTGTAATTTTCTTTTCATACGCAAATCCATTTAGTTCAGTTTTAGTTTATATTATGTTGGTTTCTATTATATTTTTGGCGTGCCTTGTATTCTATCATGAACTATTTTAGAATGTAAAAATCAAGTGGGCAAATAAAGTATTGAAGTATTGAAATATTGAAATATATCTATAACGCTCCAGCTGTCGAGACGAAGCATTGCCTGTCACACTGACAAGCCTTTTTCACATCCAGCTTACCCTGATTGTTACGCCCCCTTGTCATCAGTCAAGGTGACAGGGCCAAGTTTCCTTTTCTATATTTTCTATTGGCCTAAATGGAATGGTAAGTAGGCCTACAATAAAAAAACGGTCAGTATACATAAGACTGTCCAATATTTTCAATGTCAGGTTAATATGTTTTGAAGATCTGTTCTTTGATGTCCCAGTGTCAAAAGACTGAAGCTTTTTGAGGTTATGTCATTTTGGTTAATGGTTGTATTGCTTCGGTTCCAGGTTGTGAATAGATCGAATACTTTTGTTTTTAAGGTAGACCTACGAGTAGCATCTGTTGTTTTGGTTCCATCTCCGAAATTTGAATGATTGGCCAGCACCAGATTAATGCAAATTAGGCCTAACTGATATAGGCAAAAACTATATTAATCAGAATCTTGTCAACTGAGCCGAGCCTGGACCTACATTTGGTACAAGACTTGTAAGCAGGAACGAAGAAGGTGAGTTTCATTTCATAGTATCTTAACGGGGAAAATGGAATCTCAAGGTACATATACTTAGCGGCACCAGCTACAAAATTAATGGCGGCACAGTTGATTACGCTTACAGGCGTTGGTCTATAGATTAGATTTTGTAGACCTGGGCTAATATTGCAGTATTTACTGTGTGGCTGCAGAACTGTAGTGTCCTTGAAATCTTTGTCTTTACTTGCATACATTATGGTAGTTCTATGCATTAAAATTATCACAAATATCCAGGCCTAAATCATGTATTGTTTGCCTTTTGTAATTATTTTGTGACGTCTAGTGAGAATCGGTCTTTGAGTCAACACACAAATTCCATGGGTCAACAAATGCTTCAAGTCTCAATGACTGACAACCTGACCCTGGACTAGAACGCACATAGAATGGTCAAGTGCTATAATAGTTTGTTGAGGGAGTTGAAAGTCGATAGTTGGGTGTTAGTTTATTCAGTATCAAAATAATCGAAATGTCAATATTTACACCAATCATACAAAATATTTTGAGTACCATATCAATCATTTCATGACCAAAGAATAATCATACGTTAAGCGACAACCAATTAATTGCAGGAATGATTGACAATTGAACAAAAAAAAAAAAATGAAATTGGCCTGAATATAAATTTCATATTTGACTATATTTGTCAGAACAACTACTAGTACTGTATCCAAGGCTACTGGTATATAAAAATAAACTACAGTAGCCAACTTCTCTTTTTATGAGCAAGTATTCAACGTTTGATGGTGATTCAAAACATTGATGAATAATCAAAAGTTAATAATGATTGTTGATGGGTCGATTTCAATTCATTACGGCACTGGTTGATGCAGATTGATTAGTGATACATTGTACGGGTGATTTGCGGCATACCTAATAGGCTCATAGGTAGACCTACTTACCTGGATAAAGATTTTCATCTATCTTGACTTCAATGAAGAGAATCAATCAGCAAATTTACTTATCGTCATATAAGTTTTCAGATGTGTATGCAGCTGACCGTTAGTGCTTTGATCAGGTCTGAAAACTTTGCTGGTGGCATGTAGGCCTATCCAGTATGTTTATTTACATTGTATACCGTTCATCATTGTGCATGCATGACATGTGTGGAAATGAAATGTTGGGTCAAGCTTTGCGTATGGCATCGCTTTACCCCTCGTAAAGTAGTTGGGCACACCTCAATGATTTACTCAGAGCGTGCCCAGGATCTATTGGGCGAAAAGTATGTTTCAGGGGAATTTCACCGATAAATGATCAATAAACTTCAAACAATTAAAAAAAAAGCAAGTTACAGAATTAACAGATGCATCATATGAAGCAGCACAATATCTGTTGAGATGCTATTGACTCAAATGTAATACGTAATAACATGAGTGGAAAGACAGTAACTCTCGATATTTTTGCGATCAATTATTACCTCACCGCTTACCGTTACCCTACATACAAGTATCACGTAGTTTTCTGTGAATGTATATCGTCGATCATTAGTATTTCAAAAGATACTTCTGTGAAGGATACGAAGCAGTTTCACTACAATATGTTCAAACAGAATGTCATTGTGATCATTCATATGTCACATTGGCACTGAAAATCTTATGCTGTTGGAAGGTCCCCCTTAAATGAGTGGGTTTTTTGGATGATTGAAGAAGCTAAGACTAAATTTCACCTTGCTAGAAAAAAAACACATCTTGAGAGAAAGGAATTGAGACAATGAGGAATCTATAGTTAAATACTTGGCAACATCACAAGTACCTGTTCTATCGCCCGTTATGTGACATGATAGACGCCACAAGTAAAATTTGAAGATGAGAAAACAAAATGGAGCATCCAATTTTTTGTCGGTCGTCTTCTCGTACATGATTGGGTGAGAGCTGAAATCGTTCAGAAAACGGGATAACTGTCGAGAAAAATAACGGACTGGCACCGGTAGCCCATTGCTAACCGGGAGGTGAGGGCAGATCAGTCTCAGTTTGATCCCGGTAACAATCATTTACAGAAGTTTTTCGTGGTTTTCTTCTGTAGCCTGAGTGATGGTTATTGTAGACCATGACCACTTCTTTCCCATTATTCTCCCCCTCACCCAAGAAACCTCTATTTTTTCATCCGATCATCTAATTAATCATTCGTCCAACGTCAATAGATCCTAGTTATCATTGTATTATAATTTCAGATCAACACTGAACTACAATAAAATATAATAATGGCGACACTATATTACTCAAAGGGGTGGATGAACGGTGCTTATACAATAGAGAAATTCAATTCATCTTGATCATTTTTCCATGTTCACAAACCATTTTAATCGAATGAAAAAATATCCCAACTACAAGATAATTTCAAGCTCTTCAATTTATGATTACATCCTATTTTTGTGAATTCAATCAGTTTCAAGATGATACGTGACTGAATTCCATCACATTTGTGGTATTCATTCACATAGTATCCCAGTGAAAATCTGAGTGATTGAAGTGAAAATTTGTAATTATATGAATCATTTTGTGTTTACATTCTGTGAAAACTTGAACGTTATTGAAGAGACATTTTTCCAAACTTCCCAACCCGGCTCAATCTTGTAATACAGTATCTCGCAATATTCTTTCCATAAAGGTTTTTTTTTCACGTGGTTAAATAAGTATGCATGGTAAACCCACAAGAAGCTACATGTTGATAAGTCACACTGTGTGACCTGTGCAATGTGTTCAAAAAGGAAAACAATAACAACAAAGACAAAGCTCTGTGAAAGTGACATGAAGTTCTTTGCTAACGCTCGTCTAATTAATTTTATCATTAAAATGTATGAGATTCATTTTTATGAACAGAAAAATTATGAACAATTGCTGATAGTATTATGTGTAGTCAACTCACAAGTTATTCTACAATATTTTCATTAATGGTTATATTTCTTCATTTAAGATTTTCATACTCTATGAATGAGTTGATTCTTTAATCAAGATTTAGGGATTCAATTATATTTTCTAGAGGTAATCTCAAGACTCGTTTGAATGCTAGGATTATCGCCATGATTCTTGTTATTATCTTCTTATGGTTCTTGTTTTGACGTTTTCCATCATCCATGATGAGCAATATAAAACGAAAATCGGAATAACTGCACAGTATTTCTCGATTGTAAAATTCAAATTTCAATAGTCAAAATATAATGATTATCATGAGATGAGCATAGCAAAGATTCCATTTCACATACTGGAAAAATATGACCGTGTATTTATATACATTGAAATACTTTACAGTGAAGCCTCTATCCATTGTTTTTCAAGGGACCTGGAAAATAGAACCATCTGTGCAGGAAAAAGATTTCCGACTAGAAAAATGTCACATTGATTATATGGGAGTGTCCCAGTTGACTGAGAAAAAATGAATTGTACAAGTAGGAAAACGATGGAACCGGGTACGATGCATAGAGATTCCATTGTATGTATTATTTAGTGATGCCTATGGGTGCCCAGGTCAGGTATGGGTAATGCATCAAACGGGTATCATTCTGCTATCCGAGTATCAACAACAGATTAATGTATGTAAATTGCACGACCGAGAGCCGTTTCGTCACAAAATTATGCCATTTTACGTTTTTTCACCTACCTGCTCAGACCACACCAACTCGTCATATGATACGTTATTAATATGCAAAGAATTTCTCTCCCACCACCCACTCTTCAGTTGTCATGCCAAGTACACCAATTGTAGATATTTTTAAACTACATTCAAATCGTCATATTTTTTAGGCATTCTTAAATTTTTTATTTAGAATCGTCGTATTTTTCTCAAGATACCATTCGCGTGATTCTTGGGGATTAAACTCATTCGACGATCAAGAATAATGAATAGGGTGGACAGGCTTTCCAACTTCCAGTTGGCTTCACCAACCGAGATCTACATGGCATCAATACTCATTTTTACGTTTCAAAATACTAGTCGTCTATTGGGTAGGTCTATTCGCTCCCGTTAGTGAATGAACTCTCTCTTTGGTGGGCATTCAACGGTTCCAAACGGTGAAACGGTTCCAAAGTAGGCGGTAATCTGATGTTCGATCAGATTGATTTTCATTCGAGTTGAATCCTGAATGAGAATCGGTCGAGTTGAAACGATTACACTGTGGCTAAAAAGTAGTTGAATGAGTCAAGTTTGGATTTTTTAAAGTTGAGATTTGGACAAGTTGGGACAGTATCGAGACGAGTTTTGGTCGAGGCGATACAAAGTCGAGCTGAGATTTGTTCGTGCTAGGATATCGAACAAGTTGGTATACAGGCGAGTTGAGATGCTCCCTTTAAAAATGAAAAATGAATAATTTCAATCTTATATGGGTGTGATCAGTGAGTTGGACTGTAAAACAAAGGTAGTCTCAGACTTGATAGTTTTGAAATCATGGGGAAATCAGAAGAAATCATTCTTTTGAGTGCATTTCAAGATGATCTTGCTCATCTAACAACGCTTATTCTGTGTTTCACTGGTAGGCCCTACAATTATACATTAGTCAGGAACTACCATCATTACCATCATTGGTTACCATGATAACCATAATTTATTATAATGTAGATGAATAACAATTCATTCAAAATATGTCGTGGGAAAGAAGTTTTCAAAAGTGCATTCTGTTCAGTGTTGTGGAGTGAACTTGCAAAATGAACGCGTTCACGGGAACGCGTTCATTTTTTGATGAACTTTTATATGAACGCGTTCGTTTTTCACATAGTGAACGTGTACTTGGTAAAAGTTCCTTTTCGGTTACGAACTTTTTCAAAAGTTCAAAAGTTCGCCGGTGAGACGTTTTTTTCAAACGAGTAGTACATTTTTCCATGACGTTTGTACTTGAGTGAGAGAGATGGAGATAGACGCGGTTTTCTGACCAGTAAGCCCTACCAATATTAGCTATATAATACTGTCGGTGGTCCAAATTGACGTTAAAAGCAAAAAAAAAACGCGAAATGAACTTTCACGTGAACTTATGTACTTTTCACACGAACTTGAACTTTTCAGAATAAAATATAGAAAATGAACTTGAACTTTTGAAAAGTTCATTCTCACAGTAATGAACTGAACTTTTGTAAAGTTCTTTTTAAAAAGGAACTTCCCCAACACTGATTCTGTTATAGTCATTGTTGATGTAAAGTATTTCAATAACGTACATTGATGTTACAATAACGTTCTAATAATGCACAAGTACACATGAACATGCTTCTATATTGCTTCAAGTGATGAATCTTGTATTGTTTCTCTAATGAATGAGCCAAATAATAAATATTTTTGTCACAAATATGATGAAAAAAATATAAATTTGTTTGTTGAAAGTATTTGTGAATAGACCGAGTCAATTGGTATATTTATTTTCAAACCTAATTTATCATTTATCTCTTTTTGAATTTGCATGGATGATAATATATGTTTTTAATAGTTGTAACTTATGGCTGTTTCACCTAATCCTTATAAATAATCATTGTGGAATGGCAATATTGATCAGGTTCACTTCACTCCACACGTTACAAACACTTGAACCGACAACAAAGAGACTGGTCTCATTGATTGTTCTATAGATGTTGCAGTATAGCCACATTGAATTTTTTCAATCCTTCCATCACAAACCGCAATGTTCATCTCAGATTTTTGTTTTTAATTGTATGAGGAATTTTTTATGAATTTGCAAATTCCTACTTTATTGGGTTATATGAAACGAACAGCTTACCTTGAAGTACCATTTCGAATGTAGACTTATTAAATATCAACAATGCCTTTGATTATCAGCTATTATTCTTTTGATCATCAATCGATCTACATCAGTCAGTTATGAATTGACCTTTTCATCAATTTTATTATGATATCTATTTAAATTGATTTTAAATTGTGTCCATTTTCTCATATATAATCATTCAGACATGTAATCATCTACAGATCAAATTTATTCTTACATTTTCTGTGTATTTCCAGTGTAGGATCTAACTACTTGTAAAAATGACGTTCATAGAGCCACGGCTGCACGAATTTGCCTGACCGTTAAAAGTGTTGAGCCCTGTTTGACGTTCAGTGTCCTCTTGAGAGTTGATTGAAGCTGAACTTTTTTGGGCTGTCAAACTTGTCGTGTTGTAGTACGGGCGATACGACCATGTACATGTTCTAAAAAGATCATTATCAACCTTGTCACAGTGTCTTATCAATTCAATTTGATATAAATACCTTGAATCCTCCATTGGCAAATGCATTATTGCAAATTATGATGTGAAAATGCGCAAAAACTGTTGATAGTTCAGTGGTGAGCATTTTGTAAGAAATCATTAAATAAATATATGTAACGAACTATTGATAGTGATGCTAAGCATTTTAGAAGTAATCTGAAAACTAAAAGTTTGTTATGGATACCAACTAATTTTTTTTTTTTTTAAAGTTGTACCAACACTCACTTGTTGAACATGTGAATCTACCGGTTGTCGTGTTAGTATGAAAGGTACAAATTATTTGACGCCGTGATGAACCTGGTGAGATTGCTGGCCTGTAGAAATGCTGTCTCCATGAACGTACTGTAGACGATTCTAGGTGCTTTGTTGCGTATGCTGCGTACACTTATTTCTGCATTCGTTCACCAGTTGCAAGTGGTTGAGTGCGAGACGAGGATTCTAATGAGGAAGGGAAAAAGGCTGCAGGAGTAGTGGGAACCTTGTACTAGATTTATTCAGAAAAGTGAGCGCGGCGAGCGTTTATGGGAATTTGCCAGAATGGAATTTTGTTTGGACGATTATTGGCTAACCAAGGAGGCCTTTGGTGTACCGGCTGGGATAACTGTATATGTCTGACTTTATTATATTCACATTATTTCACACTATTGCAAAGTACGTTCCAGCACCGGCGAGGCGTGAGAAGTTTGTAATTGTGATGGCATCGAATATCTCACACCTTCACTCTGACGCTATTCTATCAATGCGATTATTTTAAAAATTTGAGTATCAGACACCGCTCACAGCTATATCAAAGAAATCGCAGCTTGGTAAAAGAGTTAGAATTGTTGCGTACATTCTCTCAGGCCCACTGTATGCTGCGGGTGAAACAGCTAGTAAGTAGTTTATCAATATTTTTGACGAAATTACATTTTCACTATAGAGGATACTCAAATTTGATTTACAAATAATAAGATTTTTTATTCATTTGCATTACATAATAACTTTATACATTACTCCACTTAGCCGTCTCATACTTATCGAAAATAATATTACTGAATATTATGCATTTCTAAGGGCAGTATTAGACGGTATTAAACAATGCTTTAGATATAGGGCTTTGTTGGTTTATAGCCTCTTTATTAGTGTCAGCTTACAATTTTTTGTAGCAGCGAGTTGATAATTATCAACAATCATCAATTATCATTATCAATCCTTGATATATCAATCATAATTATCAATCCTCGAGTTTTTACTCATGATATTTGACCATTTTCATTTTGATTAATGAGAGTCAACTGTAGGTTACAATCCCAACGTATACCCTGCAACATTACCATATTCCGTAATACATTGAAAGTACCCATTTATTATGTGCATTTCGTAAGATTTCTGCATGGTGGGGTTACGGCTAATGACTTATTCTTTCGATTGACGTTCATTATCTATTAACGAATTACTCCTCTTGCCTCCCCATGGGTAGAATTCCACCGTGCGACTTCTCACTGCTCGCGTTGGTGGTTTGGCCATAGTTCTTACAGATGGCGATGCTCCTCTCTTTTCTGTGATGTGGTCGGTTGACAAATATGCATCATCGGTGTCATCTAGTACTGCAGATTCAGATGTGTATTCTTCAATTCCTCTCTCCAGTTCATTTTTTGTGTCGTTTTCTAATAATTGCTTCAGTGTTTCGATACTCTTCCTATCATCCCAACTATCCAATGCTGGTGCTTGCTTGCTATCCCAGCTGTCAAACTCTGCGGCTCTTTTACCACCCCAGCTGTTAAACTCTGGTGCTCTTTTACCACCCCAGCTGTTGAATGCTGGCGCTCGTTTACCACCCCAGCTATTAAATGAAGTTGCTCTTTTACCACCCCAACTATTAAATGCAGTTGCCCTCTTACCACCCCAACTATTGAATTCAGGTGCCCTTTTACCTCCCCAACTGTTGAATTCAGGAGCCCTTTTACCACCCCAACTGTTGAATTCGGGAGCTCTCTTACCACCCCAACTGTTGAATTCAGGTGCTCTTTTACCTCCCCAACTATTAAATCCAGGAGCCCTTTTACCACCCCAACTATTGAACGCAGGTGCCCTCTTACCACCCCAACTATTAAATTCAGGTGCCCTTTTACCTCCCCAACTGTTGAATTCAGGAGCCCTTTTACCACCCCAA